>CM057163.1:6114910-6129944 GCA_029962745.1 Echinometra lucunter
AATGTTATTTGAAGAAAAAAAATTACAGGTACTTCTTCATACTTTTCCTTTGGGCAGAGAATTACAGGTACTACTTCATACTTTTTTTTGGGGGGGGGCAGAAAAGTATTATTTACCAATGTGTATTGCTGAATATGGAACAAAAACATTTCCCTTTAAAAATCATTAAAAATAAATAGGACTAGGACAGGAAAATAATCCTAATATTCAATAACAAGATTTCCATTAATACTACTGTATAAACAACTGTTATTAAAGGCATTAAGGATAAGTAAAAGGACAAGTAGAGGAATCACATGGAATTCCATACATTTTCACAATCAATGTAATCTTGCTTTCCAAAATTTATTTGGTCAGAGTTTTCACAAGGCTGTTTCAGTAGAAACTAGCACCTATCAAAAATATACTTGACCAAAAATTTTGACAAAAAAAAAGCAGGGATCAAATGATCAGAAGAGATATCTCATAGTTGCCATAGTAACTGTTATCCTCTATAGTAGAGCTACCTCTTCAAAGTATGCACCCAGAAGCTTGACCTGTAAATATAACAAAATGAAGACAATGTAGATAAGTTGAATAAGTGAAAGAAAGAATTTTACAATTCATTATTGAGATATTTTAAAATCAATCTAACCAAAGCTGTTCAGACCATTTAACTCTTTGGACATGAAGTTCGCACCCCTGCACTATCAGCTGCATGCATAGTTTGGATTTCACGCTCAATCATGGAGCGTATATCAACACAAAATACATATTTCACCTGAGATGGCAGCATTCGCTTTTGTTTACATTCCTTACTTGATCAGCTTTCATGCGCAATCATTTACTCCAAAGCTTTGTATTGGAAATTGAAATTGGAAATGAAATAACTCAGCACACAAAGGTTCATGGCCCAGTGCACAAAGAGTTTTGCTTTAAGTTGGCATTATGATGCAACAATACAGTATCATTAATCTGAAGTGTAATGTGTAGCAATAAAACTAGAAAGCACATGTTGAGGCAATACATTTATATGTACACCTGTATATGTACATGTAGTATTTTGCCAGAACTTACAGAAGAGAAAAGTGAAGGAAGGAAAGTGTTGTGTTGAAGTCTACTGTAAATGTAATCTTAATGTAATGCACTATTCCTATCACCACTCATTCTCCAGAGGATGGTAAGGACATGCTTACTGAAACATGACAGTGAGTAGGTCCTTTTCAGGACCACATTCATTTCCAAGAAAGAATGCATGGTGTGCCGTGAAGCCTTCTACTTACACATAATTGTACCATCATTCAGTATTAAAATAAGAGGAATGTATGTATGTCTCTGCCAGTATTCAGTTAACTTCATGGTTCAAACATTCCTGAATTATAACTAGTGATAACCAGAAAAAAAGCTCAGATCTCTTTCAGACCTATGATCCAAAAACCCTTCTGCAATAATGAAAAAGCGGGACAGACAGACGGATGGACGGAATCTGAAAACACGCCTCCAGCACCACTTTCGGTGGGTGGAGGCACAACGATTATTCTTTGATTTACAGGAGCTGTTTTTATAAATCGCTGTTGAGGAAGAATGATATATTTTTTTATCGATTTGCAGTTGATTCCAGCATGTGACTTAGTTTAGAGTCCCTGTAATAATACTTGCAAAATCGTAAAATTAAAAGACTGATATTTGTATTACCCCGATAAAGATATGCAATAATCAACTTACCCCATTAATATAGTTACAGCGGTCAAATTTCTCATTCTGTGAATGAGCTCCATCATCTGCTGCCCCCATTGGCAGAAGCATGACATTCTTGCCTGTCGCCTTCTGAAGAGTGAGTGTTACAGGAATGCTACCGCCCTCTCTCGTCATATCAGGTGTAACTCCATGCACTAATAATGTAACATAAAGAAGAAAGAACGGATTTGCCCTTTGATTTTTGCCAGGTAAACTATTTTACAAAGTATAAATTGAAAGTAAAGAGACCTAATCAACAGTATTCTGTAATATTTGCCAATTCAAAAACATAGAAAAATAAAAAGAGGAAGAAACGAATATGCAATTTTGTCAATCAAAAAATATATGTAATATAAATAGCATCTTTCCATGAGTCACGAAACATGAAAAATAAAGATAATAAAACTTTGCTTCTTTCTAATAAGGGAATATCAGATCATGATACACATAACCAAATATGTTGAGACCAAGGACACATTTCTCCTATATGAAAAGAAAATAGCAATACATGTATTTCAATTTATCTAGATGTATGATTATGTTCTAACAAAATCTTAACAAAACTATACAGGGTTGGTATCAAAGAGAAAAGTATCTTGATTTGAAACAAGAAATTCATCAAGTGGTGCTTATGCCATTAATTAGCATAAAGCAGTAATCACCAGTATGACCCTGTTGGCAAGTTTGAGAACTTGGAAAGAAATCATGGTTTTTACAAACTGACGAATCCACGCACGAGTGCCGAAATGCGCATTTTGGAAAACTTTTTACGAACCATCATGTTCGCATGGCCAGTGCTTCCTTATTCTGTATTAATATATTAATACTGGGTGTCCCAGAAAAAAAGGAACAATGGATTTTCAGTACTTTACCTTCAAAGAGTAGATAATCTTTTTACATCAGTGGCTAAAGCATCGTCTACCGAAGAAAATGATACCAAGATCATTGAATTTGGTGAAGTAATTTGTATTTTATGCCTGTTTCTTAAAATACAGTCATTTTCAAATTTTTTTCAACTGATGAGAGTAGCTTTAATTTGTGTCGGGATGGTCTTTCATAATACGATGTTTGAGGGAAGTTCATTGATGCATGTCAGCAACACAACGTGCCATACACATGCCATATGAAAGGCAATTCCCAAGAAAATTCTGCTCTCCACTGTCGTGAAAAACATGCAAAATTCGAAAATTCATGTATTTTATAGAAACGGGCATAGAATCAAATTTACTTCACCAAATTTGATAATCTTGGTATCATTCTCTTTAGTAGATGATTTACCTACTAAAGTAAAAAAAGATTATCTACTTTCTGAAGGTAAAGTACTGAAAATCCACCATTCCACTTTATCTGGGACACCCAGTATACACCATTTTAAAATTAAAGCTTCCTTTAGTATATATATTGATACATGTACATGAAATTATGCAAAGAAAGCAAATTATGTTAATTAAGAACACCTACATCTATAATTGCTTTTTACTCCAGTTAACATTTCTGCACACCGCGCCTATTCGTAAAAACGAAATGACTCCTAACCTCTCTGAGTAGCCTTGATTCCAGCCTGATAATGTGGATGACTAGGGTCACTCAACCAGCTCTCACCACCATGGAACAAGAAAGCTCTGATAATAAAATTTGGAGAGAAAAGAGAAAGTTTTCAAATTCACTTGTTTCAGAGAGAAAAGGGAAAAATAGTTCTGGATATTAACTATTTTTAGTGGGTGTGTACACAGAAGTGGGGATGAAATATATATAGTCAGCTGTCATACACGTGACTATACATACTTGGTAAACAATGAAAAAAATGAAAGGTGGAATGAGAATTATCCACATTCTTTGCATCTTTATTCTCTCCTCCATAACTCTCCAACGCCCCCCCCCCCCCCTTCTCTCCCTCTCCTCTTTTTCTTCCTTCATCATCTCAGCCCAGTCACTTTATTCCTTTGCATCAGCTTTGGCAACCATTTCCTCAAAACCTCTATCTCCACTCATTTTTTCCTTCATTAACCTTCCCTCAAACTTCCTCAACTATCATTACTACCATAACATTAATATTTATAAATTTTGTTTACACAGGGTAGCCTCTACACTACTATACTGTTCTCCCAGAGGGCAAAGCAAATTATCAACCACAACACTTTGAGCATTCAAGGAATAAATCCTACCAGGTACCCACTAACTACACCTGGGCTGAGTGTGAAGAAAGTAGATTAATGTCTTGCCCAAGGACATTAGTACTGCGGCACCATCATTTCCATCCCCTGCCTCCTCTTTCTTCTCCTCTTCCTCTACCTCTTCTTCTCCTTCGCAATTCCACCCCATCTCTCTACTATCAAACTGTACAAATGGACAGAATCTCAAAGAGACTTACTTCATGTTGTTTGGAGACCCGGTAGCAGCATGGACTTTATTAAGATGATCAACTACCAGTTTGGAAACCTCTTCCGGTGTCTGGTTTGGAACGATTCGGATAGAGAACTTTCCTATCACCTTACGTGGGATGACAGTCTTGGCACCACCCTCATCAAATGCCCCCTGGATCCCTATAAAGGAGAATGATCAATTGAAAATATCATGCTCGAATTCTCTTCAAGGGCCCATGCCCCACTACTCCTGCACCACGTGTGAACCCTAGATTACCAGGTACGACTGAATGTGATAAAGCATGTTTTTATCTATAAAGATTTCTACAAATCTAAATGTTATAGCATGAACTTTGATCATTAAATATTTGTTGGCTTTGAATCAAAACCCAGGACTCCCACACTGTTTGGTCTGTATGGTACATACATGTATTGTTTCAAGAAATGGCAGTCAAACGCCAGTGCCATTACTGAACTAAAGCTTCCAATGGGTTACAACATACAAACCAACCAACAAACAGAAGAAACGCTGATACAATATAATACAATAACTGACTCAGAGGTGTTTGCTAACTTTATAGGTGAACTCTTAATAAAACATACAAATGCACACAAAAAACTTTCAGGTGAACTGCTCAGTAGCCAAGATTCATCCTGGGACTAAGATTTGGAGGGGGGAGGGATGGGTGTCTGGAGGGCATCTACCTCCTCCTCAGTATCCATGATACCGAAAATTATCTCATAATAATTCATAACTCGATGCATATTCAAGTGGACAAAGGGCAAGATATCCAATCTGCTTATCACTTCTTCATTTTTCTTACCATGAATGGAGACTGATGGGAAGCGCCAGCGATATTGAAGGATCTTCTCCTTGGTGTCATGTAGCAATTTGTTGGCACCGATGTCATTGCGGTATTCCTCCTGTTAAAAGTTAGAGGTTATAACACTTTATTAATGATCAATAACTTGTCAGCTATGTATCCCGTTTTAAAACACTTATGTCGGGCATTCTTTGAGGGTTTCCAAACTAAGAAAAGATGATTTGATGCGTCATGCAATAAGGCAGGTGCATTGCTACATGTATATCAGTTCATAGATCAACTACTGTTAGGTATACCTGAAGCCCCTCAGTTATGGCTGAAATAGACATTAAAATACAGTGGAAACTCAGTATAACCAGGTCCTTGGGACCATCAAAATTACCTTGTTATAGCAGGAATCTTGTTATATCAGGGTTAAAAAGCAATAAAATATAAAGAGCTGGGACCGGAATATTACCTTGTTATATCAGGAATATTGTTATATCAGATCTCTTTATACCGAGTTTCCACTCTATTAAAAACAAAACAAAACAGCACCCCTACCAAACGGGTCTACAGATGAGCATAGTAATGTATTAAAACTTTTTAAGATTTCCTATTTATATTGCATGTTAAAGGAGATTTTCAGAGGAGTTCCCTTTACATATTACATGACGTCAATTGCTGCAGTACTGGGTAGCCAATAACAAGCACACAAATTGGCCCACTGAAGACTGAATTCTGCAGTTCTAATAGGCTGACCCTATAAAGTTAAAAAATGCTATCTCTGCTGATCTGCCCTTTCCTTCACTCTATTGCAAGTGCACCCTCCATGTAACCTCCACAGGAGACGTTCAGGAGGTCTAACAATCCAAGATTCAAGATACATGGATGTCCCAGCTCCAGTATGAAATGGTTATAACAGGAGCAAAATTAGAGCTTTTTTTGGTCAACTCCTAATAAGAGCAGATGACAATTGACTTATGAACATGCATACATGTGAACATGAACAATAAAAAAAGAAATAGTCAATTGATAAACAGATTTTAGGAAATGGTATTCACAATCTGTAAAAGTCAGTTGTCTATAAGGAAATGTGTCAATACATCTGACTGCAGAGCACACACACAAAAAAAATTAACCAGAGCAGAGTCAATGCAAAAAACAGTTAGCTATCCATGATTAATAGATTCAAAATTCCAAAGAGAGTGGGATCTGCAAATGAATGGCATAAAGGGAAGACTAAGAACTACATGGAAAGAAATGGTGAAGAGGAAAAGCAGGAGGGTTGGGCTAAAAGAGAAGGATGCTAAAGATATAAGAAAGTGAAGGGAGGGAGTGCTATCATGGTGCAAGAGTCGTGACGACAGAACAGGCTGACCATAATAAACAGTGAAAAAAAGTAATGAATACATGAACGATTCTCACCAAGCAGAAATCAATTGGGCCGTAGAGGGCCTCTTCTTCTTTGGTTAGTTTGACAACGGAGTCGTAGATCCCAGGAACAAGGATCTTGCCGTTGTTGTCTTGGAGACTGCCGAAGAGAGTGATCAAATCTCGCATAGCTTCATGCCTGCATGAAAAAAAGACAAGAAATAAAGCACATAAATGTATCAGTGCAAACTATCCAAAAACTCAAATGGCAAAATGATATCTTTTGCAGCCTGGACCAAACACTATATCAACTACTATAAAACACTATAAACACTACACCAAACACTACACCAAAGACTATACCAAAGACTATACCAAAGACTATACCAAATACTAAGTCAAACATCATACTAAACCCAATCCCAAATGCTATGCCGAAACACTTTACCAAACCCACCAAACCAAGACAAAACACTATACCAAACACTATTACACCAAACCTACACCAAACACTATATTTGGGATCAGAAATTAATCCTTTTAGTGAATGGCTCAAAGACCTTCATGCGATAATATGTATTTTCAACTATTGCAGAACGTCGCCTGCATGTCATACTATTTGGAAAAGTGACATCACATTTTATGGCATCTCCAATAGTACCATTCACTTTAGGAATGTGCCCCTCAGTGAATAGTACTATTTTGAAGCCAATTCTTGCCCATAGTTTTAACCAGAAACTCTCAAGGCAAAGTATATTTGCACACTATTCCAAACACTATACTAAACTTCATACCAAATGCTAAGCATAGTTAAAATCTATTCTAAAACCTAATTGCAACCAATCTATTCAAAAACCTATTTGCAACCAAAGCCCAAGAATAATATTTTCATCCCTGACTAGACAAAAGCTGATGAGAAAGTTTCTTATGACAAATTTTGGAAGAGAAACCTCTGACCTTCTGTTTTTAATAATTATGTGCTTTATTGTATCATCAGAATCACACATTTACAGATAATTGTTACAGTAATTGAAAGGACACAAACATTGAATAAAAACAAAAGGTCAACAAAACAACAGTGAAAAAAGGGTAGTATGCCAGAAACCACATGTATGCATACACCACAGACCCAGTAAGCTGTCAAGAAGAACAGAGCATATCCCAAAGAAGCCCCTTTATAAACAAAAGTGTAACCTAGCAGATGGAGCAGCCGGGAACCCCATCCAGCTCAGGCACTTCTAATTGGGGACAGACTCCATGAAACACACCGCAACGATTAGCCAAACAACCCCACAATGTAGCACACCACAGCCATTAGCCAAAACAACCCAACAACACAATCTACATCCAGCATTCATTGTGAGGATGAAGTCTCAAGTCTGCCCCAATCGGAATATACCCTGGGCCAAACAAAGGCGCCGATATTCCTTCCACCAGCCAAAACAGGCAGTATTGCCCTATGAGTCAAGGCAAGTGCAATGAAACACTGCTTACTGTGTCTCTGTGGAGCGGGCACTGAGCTGTTACACTGCTTCCATACATTCATCAATAGAGCAATATATATGCCAATGGCTAGGATGCTGGCAAATATAAACAAATTATGCAGATAGAACCTTAATCACTCACATTATTGCACAAATTTTCATGTCTTAAAATGAATATGAAGCTTTCCTCTTTTTTAAGCCAAATAATATTCCTCTTTCTTTTTGCATTTGCATATGTTTCCTAAAACCTTCAAAACAGGGGGTGATATTTCTAGATCTTAAAGAGATAGAAACAAGTATGACAGAAATGTATCGAACAACAGCAAACATTTTATCAAAGTCATCCAAAACAAAATCAGACTTGTATTTTGAATGAATCATATGCAATAACTTTTACCAAATACTGGTTACAATAACATAATGTAGTAATGGTTTATTTTGCTCAAAGTGCATGGCAGGCAGCAATCGGAAAACTCTGATCTTAGGAATGATGTAAAGGTACTTACACTGAGCCTCCAAACACACCAGAATGAAGATCTTTCTTGGCACACTCTACCTCAATGAAGAAATAGCAGATCCCCCTACATAAACGGATGGCAAACAATTGAAATCAACGATGTAAGATTAAAATAACTGTCTTTTTTTAATGACAGTGGGTAAAGGACTTTTTCAAGTTAACACAGAATTTTTCATTAATGTATGTGCAAACTAGTAAAGGTGCTTTCACACATGATGCAACAGTGTGGCGACACGCTGTGTCACCACACGTTTTTGTGTAGAAGCCTATGGGGTATAGGGCGACAAAAAAATGTTGTCGAGGATGGACAAATTTTTGTTTGCTGCCTAGATACAAAAAAATGTGTACCAATCAAATTTCTAAAAAGTTAATGCAAAAATTGTTGCCATGAGATTGTTTGCACAAGTTTTGACGATATGCTCCCTTATTGAGAGTTGAGGCGTTAATGCGCGTTCATTAGCATATGTGGTGACACAAAGTCCCCTCATGTGTGAAGACAAGACAGTGCGGAGACACAGCGTGTTGCCACACTGTCGCATCATGTGTGAAAGCACCTTAAGTGTGGCATGACTTACAATGCATCAAATATATGGTAACTGAAAAAATAAGGTATTAAAAAAAAATTGAGAGCAGCATATTTAATTTGAGAGAGGTATATTCATGTGAATTTGGTAAGATACATGTACAGATGTTTTAATCTCATTGAATTTTCCACTGATAACAACAACTAGAGCACTCGGCGGGGGGACCCATTCGAGCACATGTACATGTATCCCCCGAACCTGTCCGCCATCCCCCATTTAGTTGATTTTTTGGGCTAAAATGTTGTATAATATGGCAACTGGGAACCATTTGGCACCATTGCCGGCCAAATATTACAAAAGCATTTCAAATTTGATATTTTTAAATAAATTGAGATGAACTGAACTATAACAAATGGAAAAGTATCTTTTACATTTCAAAAGCAACTGTAATATGCTTAAAACAATAGACCTACAGAAGTTAAAGGAAAATGAAATTATGTGTGGTTGCCATGGCAACACTTGGCTTAGCAGTTCCGAATATTCCATTTTTTACGTAATGTTACATCAGTCCTGTGTGTCAAATTTCATGACAATTTCATGACAATCTGGTAAAAACAAAAGTTACAAGTTCTAGAATATTTCCACGACAAATGTTGTTACCATGGCAACGATGACTGCACCCAGGCCAAAAATGATAGGCGTCTTTGCTTTACCATAACGCACCGTAATGCCAAATATGAAAATAATTCCAAAAGAAATGCACCCTGAGCGCTCACAACAATGCAATTATTTTTCCCCAATGTGTGGTTGCCATGGCAACGCTTGGTGTAGCAGTTCCGAATATTTCATTTTTCACAATGTCATATTATGTCAGTCCTGTGTGCCAAATTTCATGAAAATCCGATTCTAGAATATTTCCACAAAAAATGTTAACATGGCAATGATGACTCCGGCCACACCACAAACAATAATTCTCTTTACCATAATGCACATTCATGCCAAATTTGAAGATGATCAAAAAAAAATTGCAGCCTGTAGAGCCCTCACAAGAAAATCTCTGCTATTTTCACAAAAAATGTTGTTACCACAGCAATGAGGACTCCGCCCACAACGCACCTTCATGCCAAATTTGAAAATGATCCGAGAAAAGTTGCAGCGCCTGTAGAGCGCTCACAAGAATCTCTGCTATTTCCCACAAAAATGCTACCAGGGCAACGATGACTCCGCCCACACCACAAACAATAGGCGTTTTTGCTTCACCATAACGCACCTTCATGCCAAATTTGAAGATGATCCGAGAAGAATTGCAGCCGGTAGAGCGCTCACAACAAAATCTCTGTGGCATCGGACGCGGCGCCGCGACGAGCCCAAATCTATAGTATCTCCGAACTCTGTTCGGGGGATGCATAATAATAATAATGATAAAAATGATGCAACTAATAACAATATTTGATGAAAATCACAACTTACAGTAATAATGGTAAAATTACCACTTTAATAACAAAATTTTAAAAAGTAAACTGTAAGCAAAACTGTAGCAAATATGCATCTCATTCTCAGATTACTGATTAACAGGACAATGTCTGCAAATATACATTTACAGAGACAGGTGGGCAGTATGCTTTCTTTTATAAGTCAACATCATAATATTCTTCTAATCCAAAGGTTCGTTATTCCAAGGGTTCGTTAGTCTCAAAATGAAATAAGGTTTGTTATTCTGAAGGTTCGTTAGTCCGAAAATGAAAAAAGGTTTGTTATTCCAAAGGTTCGTTAATCCGAACACAGAAAAAGGTTCGTTAATCCGAAAACGAAATAAGGTTCATTAGTTTGTTAGTTATTTTCGGACTAACATACCTTATTTCATTTTCAGACTATTGAACATTCAGAATGACGAACCTTATTTCATTTTTGGATTAACAAACCTTCGGAATAACGAACCTTATTTCATTTTCGGACTAACAAACCTTCCAAATAACGCCACAAATGTTCGGATTAATGATTAATTTTCGGACTAACGAACATCTAGTTATATGTAATATGTGTGTTTTGGAATAACGAACCCTCAGAAAAATGAACCTTCAGAATAACGAATATCACATACATGTACATATCTACTCAATATTTTTATTCCTCTACGTTGAACATACCTGAGACCATACATGATGCAAGGTTTCTGTTTGCCGAGCCAGTAGTTATCTGAAATGCACACATAGTCCACATCCTATCAAGATAAAAGATAATCAATTCCCAAGAAATATGCTTGATGTTGATGGGGATCTCTCTACCCAGAGTCTTGTATGCTTCTATGACGTTGATCCAGGCTAGGACTGGTCCCTTATCATCCGTAGCTCCTCGTCCATACAGCTTCCCATCCTTCTCTGTTAGAACAAATGGATCTGTGTCCCATCCATCCTCCTGAGGAAGAAAAGATAAGAATGACAATAAGGCATATCAGGGGCCCATTGCATAAAACGTACTATAATAGTAACTTACTGGATTTTGATTGGCTGTTGATTATGTCATGTTGCTCAACAGCCAATCAAAATCTAGTACGTTACTAAATAGTAAAGTTAATATTATAGTAAGTTTTATGCAATGGGCCCCTGGGTGAATACTTGGTAAGGGTACAGTCTACGCAATGCTTCATCCCCCTAATAAAAACAAAACAAACAAATAATGGCATCACGCAAGCCTGCCCCTTTCATGATTATTTTTATTCCATTCATCCACTTGTTCTGTTTTTGTGAAAGAAAAATTACAACTGATTCCCTTTTGAATGTGACCCCATCTGTTGACTGTGTAGAAGGTATATACATTGTATTTGAATCCAACATCATGCTATGGGTTGCAATAAAGTATCCTATGTGTGTCAAATATGTGCTGACAAAGCATATTGATTTTCAAGGTGAGAACAACAGCACTACATTTGGACTATAGAAACCTTGCATTGCCCTTCATTATCATCATCATCATCATACTCCATACTGATGTGAATGGTATTATTTAAGCAATGCAGTCATATATCATGAACCTCCAATTCATAAACTTCGTCTACAAGAAACTAGATTCCAGTATAGAATAACAAAGAATTGAACATAATTGATCGAAACAGTAGTCGATCCATCACAATCATCCTCAGTACTCCAAATGTGATCATATTTCACATTTCCACTTAAGACTTTTACCAGCTTAGCAGGTTGAACATCCAGATGACCATAGATACAGACAGTCTTCTTGGCAGGGTCATTTCCAAGGAAACCAAGGATGGCATCTGGTAGTGGGATCTTACTGCCATCAGGTAGGGTCTGGATACCTAATGGTACCAACTCTGTCGTTGCACCAAGCTTTTTCAACTCCTAGAAAGAAAATAAAATGATGCATACAAGTACAATTATAGTTTTCTGTAACTAGACTTTTTCACAGACTTCAACCTAGTGTATTTTTTTTATTCCCATGACTAAATGGAGGTACTGTCATTTCTTTAAAAATCATTGATGTAATGTGCTATTCAAAAATAAGTTTTTAAGATTATTACTGTACATACAAAAAAAATGCAAACAAAATAGAAAACTGCATGGTGAAATGCAATGGTTTCTAATTGGTCTGCCTAAGCGTAAGAGGTGGTCTCTGTTTTAAACCTATCAGATTTCAACAAATTACTTTAGTATGGTAGGGAATTTTCACAATTTAACACTTCAGTGATCTCTGGCTTGCAGAAACCTTGTACAGCATCATTCAGAATGAAGGAGTCCACAGGAGTATGCTGAAGATTGACAGCTAAATTCTCAGGTTGTTACAAAAACTTACATGGGTCATTTCATTGGAATGGGGCACAAAATCACATGGTGTCCATGTAACAGAGGTATCAGCCATTTCATTGCACAATTTCACAGATGGCTATTTTAAGTCTCGATGTATCAACATGAGGTAGATCTCCTACCATACATGTAGTAATCCATGTTTGAATTGAAAGTCTTGTATGGAATTGTATGTATCAAGGCGATAACGGGTGCTTATCGGCCCCTTCAAATGATCCGAAAGAGGCGGGACCTACATGTAATGCTGTTTGCGTAATGATATCCACGCATGCTGCTTTTTGTCTTGTAAATTTATCATACACTAAGTACGTGTAAACCCTTTGACTTCTGGATTCTCTTGATTTCCATGGGGTTAATACAGGAACCAATTGGTTCTTGTAGGCAATGGATTAACAATGTACACTATACAACATACTTACAACTACATTATACATGACTATAAAAACACATAGTTAACAATGCCAAGAAAAGCTAGTGACCTGGAAATCCTGTTGCTGATACTGCAGTCTGAGTTTCAGGAACCACTCAGGCCTAGATCAATTGATTTTCAAGGGTTCTGTTTTTTAGTTCATTTGAATACAAAAGGAGTTCAAATGGGCCACAACAACAGTGTACTGAAACATGATATTTGACAGAAAATTTATCAATACTCAAGTTCTTAAAACCATTCTACTAAAACTATGGACCCAAATGAATTATAATGTGTGTTTTTTCCCCTCAGGCCACAATTTTGTCTAGGTCACTTGTTTTTCAAGGGATCTGTTTTTTAGTTAATTTGAATACAAAAGGAGATCTAACAGACTAACACAACAGCTCACTAAAACATGATATTTGACAGAAATATCAATATATCAATACATCAGACCATTCTACTAAATCTCTGAACCCAATGCTCTATTCACTTATCTAAATTATGAACTGTGTTTTTTCCCTGGGCACAAATTAGGAAAGAAACAGCATTTCCCATATGAGTGTGTAGTAAATTTATCAAGAAAAATAGGAAAATCATATCGAAACAAGAGCTTGGAATGGTCAAAATTCAGATTCTTTCCTCCCAATTCAGAATGGTTGGGAGGTCTAAGTTTACTTCAATGGCTGCCAAAATGATCAATATAACATATCAGACACTTCAAAACACTATCTCTTAGAGTAGGATAGCATGATGAGCATCCATTTTTTTTTTTTTCATATTCAGAATATATCCTCCAAGTCCTGCAAGATCGTCAGCTCTCCAATCTCACCCTTCCCGCCTCCCCACAATGCTCTTTCTCAAACCTTAGAGCAGCTTATCATAAGTATTTAGAAGGACCAGTTTAGTATAGAATAGATTGTTCAGAACTTAACCTGCTTCCCTCCTGATCTTAATATGATCAAAGATCTGCATGGTCCCACAAAGTCCTTCAGCTAATAGACTGTTTATGGATCTCTCACCCTCCCCCCCCCCCCCCCCTCCCCCTTCCACATCATCACCATGCCCTTTTCCAGACTGTATTTAGAAGGACCAGTCCAAAATGGAATGATTGATTTGTCTATACTAACCCTGCTTGCTTCCTGATCTTCATGTGATCAAAGATCTGCATGGTCCCACCAAGTCCTTCAGCTAATAAACTGTTTATGGCTCTCTCACCCTCCCCCCAACTCCACATCATCGCCATGCTTTTTTCCAGACTGTATTTAGTAGGGCCAGTTTAGAATAGAATGGACTGTTCAGAGCTTACCCTGCTTCTCTCCTGATCTTCATGTGATCAAAGATCTGCATGGCTCCACCAAGTCCTTCAGCTAATAGACTGTGACTCTCTCCACCTCCACCTATGAAACTATGAGAAGGAACAAACAAAGACAGAATTAGAAAGTTCACTTAAAGGCATTGGCTAACTTTGTGAGCAGCTGATTTAAAAAATTCTTAAACTAAGATGAAACATCTGTATGAGTACTTGTATTTATACTCAAAAACCCTGAAACCAACCATAATTTGGAAGGAAAAGCTGTAAATTAGACGCAAACCGCGATTTTATTAGCTTTCGTCTCGAGAGACACTGAACTAAGAGGACCGTTTGGACTAATTAAAAAATACCGTTACTTGCCTTCCGCCGCGTGATACGTCAATACACACAGTGCGGTCCGTTGAGTCATGTGCGCATGCGCACTCCTTTTACGTTGGGTCTATGCAACCGACCCTCGTATATTTTTCAAACATTGCTTCACATTTCTAATAATTAAAAATACTTCCCGTGGATATTATGCTCTGAAACTTTCACACTGGTATTTTTACACTATAACGTCGTTCTCTGAATAAGAAGTTACACATGATTTGGTGCTTTTACATGATCTGGGTACTTACGTATGGTATGATTTTGTGTCAATTTCTACTCTTCGTGAAACAATGCCCTAGTTTTCAAAGGTCAGACTTACTTGACTTTGTCTAGGGTTCTCAT
>CM057163.1:6130444-6141542 GCA_029962745.1 Echinometra lucunter
TTTTTTTTTTCCATTGCTTATAGAACTGAATATGTCTGAATCAGCTAATTGTAAAAAAGGAAAAAACCCTCTTTCATGAATGTCAGGGGTATTTTGAGTCAAATGATTTTCTCCTACATGTAGTTTGTAAACCATCAGCTTGCCTGTCAGCAAACATTTTTTTTTTTAATAAGTACTGCTTCCTTTAAAGTGTTTTACTTTGATGGGTGTATACATGTATTTTGAACATAAGTCCAATTTATGAAAATTATGTTTTAATTGAAGTTTATATTGTTTCTTTGAGTTAAATTTCTAATTCTGTCTGTGTTTGTTTCTTCTCATAGTTTCATAGGTGGAGGTGGAGAGAGTCACAGTCTATTAGCTGAAGGACTTGGTGGAGCCATGCAGATCTTTGATCACATGAAGATCAGGAGAGAAGCAGGGTAAGCTCTGAACAGTCCATTCTATTCTAAACTGACCCTTCTAAATACAGTCTGGAAAAAAGCATGGTGATGTGTGGAGTTGGGGGGGGGGGAGGGGAGGGGAGGGTGAGAGAGCCATAAACAGTTTATTAGCTAAAGGACTTGGTGAAGTCATGCAGATCTTTGATCACATGAAGATCAGGAAGCAAGTATGGTTAGTATAGACAAATCAGTCATTCCATTTTGGACTGGTTCTTCTAAATACAGTCTGGAAAAGGGCATGATGATGATGTGGAGGGGGGAGGGGAGGGGGGTGAGAGAGCCATAAACAGTTTATTAGCTGAAGGACTTGGTGGGGCCATGCATATCTTTGATCATATGAAGATCAGGAGGGAAGCAGGATAAACTCTGAACAATCCATTCTGTTCTAAACTGGCCCTTAGGTTAATTAGGTCTGGAAAAGGACACGGTGATGGTGTGTGTGTGGGAGGGGCTGGTGAGAGGGTGAGAGAGCCATAAACAGTCTATCAGCTGAAGGACTTGGCATTCATGTACCTACCTGCATAGCTTCAAAAAAATCATTTTTTCTGGTTTACAAAAGAAGACGAGTAATGAGCTGGTACACAAATGCTTTATACTGGGTCTGGATATGCTACAAATCTGACATGTTTGTGTTTTAGTTTTATTTGTCTCTGACTTGATTCAAAACCGTTATTCTGCTGAGTTTGAGACCAGCTCTGGGGGGCGTTTCATGAAACAATTAGTCGGTGGTTTTCACCGACTAATTTGCTTTCAGCCAATCAGATGCGAGTATTTTCAGTAGCTTATAACATTTGTCGGTGATTTTCACCGACAAAACTCTTCATGAAACGCTCCCCTGGTTCCATGCTACAAGCACTAGTATTGATTAAGCCGTACCCTTGGAATGGGGTTGAGAAGTTGAAAGAATGGGAGCTGGAGTATATATACAGTGTACACGGTACATGTATGCGGGTCTTTCGTCATCTCAAGATCAGACTAACATAGAATGTTCGCTCTTTCGGATGCTGATGCCTAGTAATTTATCTGGTTCTGAAACTCATCAGGGGAGAGAGAGGATCTCTCCAGACTACTTTTTCTAGACTACCAGCCTCAGAGAAGATTTAACCCCTAGCAAAAGTCCAGTTACACATTTTATGTCACAGTGGTTATCAGCTGATATTTTTGGACTTGATATTCATGATTTTATTGTATTCTCTTTCCACCTTTCCTTTTATCTGTTTTTCCTGTGTATTTCCTCTTTGCTATAACCCACATAGATATGTATTCCCATCAACAAACTTTCCTTCCTCCATTCTTCCTCACCTTCCAGCAATGCAATGTGGTTATAATAACATTTCTGATAATGATTGATTTGTGTAGTGCATTTTCTTTTATACCTGTCCAAATTTGCTTTTACAGTACTTCGTAGTAAGCATTTCTTCTGTGGATATTATTTATCACTCTCTTTGTTATCTGTTTTATTCTCATTTATTCTTTCTCTCCACCAGGACCAAGATAGATCGAATGTGTATCTTGATCACCAACTCTCCTCCGTTCTCAATCCCAGCTATGGAGTGTGGTCATTACAGTGGGTATACAGCTGAACAACTAGCAGTTCTCATGGGAGAGGTATGTATACTATACACATATTTTGGTCTGTCCTTAGTGTAAGCACGCACGAAATTTACAAAATAATCACGTCTGAGAAATTAAGACTAGAAATGAATCCGGGTATAAATGAATAAAGTGCACCGTCAACTTCGTCAACTGCTCATGGCGCAGTGGTTGAAGCCATTGTCAGAGCTCGATATATAACTAGTCATGCTAGTCAAGGGTTCGAATCCCCATGAGGCTGGTAATTTTTTGTTGTTATGAAATTGATGACAATAGCGTTTATTCCGTTGACGAAATAGTTGAAGTATGATAGATATTCTTTGATCAAGTGCCTACCATTCCGTGCTTACACTAAGGATCGACCCATATTTTACCTAATGAAGTACTCAAAACTGTTGCAATTTAGGCATCTTATCTTTATGTTGATGTGCAAAAGAACGCGTCTGAAACACAAAATGGAAAAATGGAAAATTATTGAAGATAAAATTTTTGAAACAATGATTGATGATTTCATGGGTAGCATGTAGACCTTGTAAATTGCTATACAATCTTCTTGTGACATGATCTTTACTAAAATTCTTTTCCAGTATGTCAAAATAGTTGGAAACTAGATGAAACTATTAAGGGGTGTTCAGATATGAGGCCACATTGTGGCACCACAAAATTGTTAGTGTTTAGATATGGCGCGATATTGTGGTGCCACTTATATTAATGAACGCACATTAATGCGTCATCTCTCAAATAAAAGAGAACTTTGTCAAAAATTTCGCAGACAATCTCATGACAACATATTTTGTGCTAAATATGTAGGGATTTGATTGGTGCACATTTTTTGCATCCAGGCAGCAAAAAAAAAAAGTGTCCTTCCTTGGCAACATTTTTTGTCCCCTCGTACCCCATTGACTTGTACACGAAAATGTTGCAGGGATTTTATGGTGCCATAATGTCTCCTCATATCTGAACGCCCCTTTATCATTATTATAATTATTATTTCCTTTGCAGCGTAACATCAACCTGTCAGTCATGTCGCCACGTAAGCTTGGTGTTTTACAGCGTCTCTATGACAAGTCGTGTGCTGAACTCCAGGTGGTTCCAAACAAAGATTATGCCAAAGATGAAAGACATCTCATACTTCTCAAGGGTTTTGAGCTTCAAGGTAACAGTTTTATTAATAACAAAGCTTGAATGTTTGTTTCCCTACATGCAAGGGTACTCACTAGAAAATAATCCACATACATGTACGGTTCCCCCTCTGCACAAAGCGCGCAAGTTCGGAAGTGTTAAGGAATAACACCTAAAGTTAGGTGTGGTGGCAGTATATGCTATAGCAAAAGGATGAAAAATACTTTTTGGTGAGCAGGAGTTGTCTACTAATGGCATATTCGCAGAAATACATTGCCAAAAAAAAAAAAACCCAACAAAACAATTTGTGGCATTTATCATAAATATTAGGAATATATTGTACATGTACTCCAATATTTTTCAACCCTTGTCACCATGCATGGTGCAGTGATTTCACACATGGTTCTTTTTTGTCTGAAATCCTGTATGCATGGTATTTGAACCAAGGGTGTACTGCAGAGAACCGGGTACACTGACAATCTTGTTATCATAGTGACAAAATACTTTCAGTTGTTAACACTGTTCAAGGTTGAATAGATTTCCTTTAGAAGTGTGTTGATATCAAATGCTAAAATGAATTTATTTTCTTAATGCTGTTAAAATGGCTTGGGGCTGGCAGTTCTTATTCATGCTCTATTGCTAAATGAGCTGTTTGATGAAAGCAAGGCAATTAATATACTAAGTTTTTGTTTCTTTGTATTGTTATGTGTTAAATTTACTATTATATTTCCTATATTTTTCTCGCTTGAAATTAATGCTGCTTCTTTTTGTGACTTTGGGAAAAATGACCCTGGGTCCCATTACATAAAACTTGTTATCAATATTAAAACAAGTTGCAATAACTGTTATAAGCTACTGTAATCCTTGCATCTTATTGGCTGAGAGCAAATTTGTCATAGAAATGTGGCAGTTGTTAATGATAACAAGTTTTATGAAATGGCATACCTGCCAACTGTTTCTATTAAATAGGAATATTCCTATTTTAGGATGAAGAAAACTGCCATTTAACCCGTGTGCTCCTATTTCTGTACAAATTTTTCTGCAGTATTAAATAGGAAATTTAGGAATGTTCCTATTTTTGAAAATTTAATAATTTGTTCCTATTTCTTGCTTGTCAAGGTTGGCAGGTATGAAATGGTCCTGCAGGCTGTGCTGGTGGAGTGTTTCATGCGTTCAATCCCTTTCAAAATTCTTACATCCCTTTATCTTCTTCTCATGTGACCTTGAAACTTATGGTTCTGTGAATTTCTGAAATTATGAGTAAGAATAATATATGGTCTCAGAAGCAATTTAGCAATTTTCTCTTTTACTTATTACTCCACTTCATGTATTTCCACTCTTAAAATCTGTGCTGCACAATATTTAAAGGGCGATATTCAGAATGTTTCACTACGTTTATGAAGTCCCTTCTGTCGCATGTTGCAATGGATTTAGGGATCTTTCTTTGGTCATTAAGTCTTCATTTTCATTGGATATTTCGACTATTTACGATGTTAGGCTACAGTCATCAATTTTCATGATCAAAATGGCGGTGAGGAATCACCCTGTTCGTAATTCTGAATAGAGCACTTTAGATGTCTTGCCACACAGACTTTATGAGGGGTTCTTGGGTATGTTTGAAAGCATTGATAAGCACTATCTCCTTTCCTATGATTAACTCATCAGAGCGTGTGCCTGACAGCAAGGAAGGTAAACAGGTGACTGGGAATGCATCGCCAAGAAGAACAATGCCCTCTAGTGGTATGAAGAATAGCCCTGGTATGAATCTCCCTTGCAAAGCTTTACTGATAATCCATGATTTATTTGTCTTATAGTGTGTGCATCATCAGTTTCATCCACTATGATATCATTTATTGAATTAATTTTATCATTATTTTTTCTTTTTATTCTATCATTCATGCTTTTTTGTAGAATTCATGTGATAATCCAGTCATTAAGGAAGTCATTCTAATGAATTCAGTAATTCAATTCTTTATTCATTCATTGATTCATTCATTCATGCTTGCATGCTTGCATTTTTCTTTTTTTTTTCATTTATTCATTTTTTTTTCGTATTAATTCATGCATTTATTAAGTCGTTCTTTTATAGGAAGTCCAAGCTGTTCACTTGTTTAGTTTTATGGAACAGTGAACATGAAAAGTATCATTAAGTATCATTTTTCTCTTTTTCTTATCCAAATGGTTTTTTCACTATAAAATTTATGAAATATATTGGTAACATGGGACAATATAGCTTGGGCACAATTATCCCATTTTTTATTCTTTCATTTCATTATGAATTTATTTTGTAATATATTTATTTGTTCATACAATTTTCATTCATTCAGTCAGTAAATTTGTGTTTTCCAGTCATTTAATGTACATACTGCCATTCATTTGGTTCAGCTCATCCCTTACTTGTCTATGGATTCTCCATGTTATAGATGTAGTATATTTTTTGCATTGAAGAAATGGTGTAATGCTGGGTAAATAAACAGTGTGTGGCCCAGGGCTGAAATTGAAGTTAGGAATTTGATTAAGCTATTGTTACTGTAACATGTGCTGTAAAATTGAAGTAGTAAGGGGGTGGGGGTACTCCCCTGGGATAAATGCCCCTAAGGACAGTTGCCTTCATGTCATTACCCCCTTTAATGATTATATACATGTAATATTGACTGGCCTCGAGGGTGATAGGACATATATTGCCTGAACTAGATTCATATTCCCCAAGCCGATAGACGAGGGCAATATGGATCTAGTGAGGGCAATATATGTCGTATCACCCGAAAGTATGAGCCAGTCAATATTGTTATTATTAACAAAATCAGAAATCTAGAGCGAACTGCAAAATGCCTGAGTGTGCATGTAGCGCGTACCTTGTGTAGCACAATGCGTGACTTGCTTTGCCTCAGGTTGATTATGTTCAAATTACGCGTTTATCTATACTGACGCTGTATACTGTAGGAGGTAATTTTAATGTCACAATTTACATGTAATTTGCGGAAGCCTATGGTGACATCACAATTAGTATACCCGTATACTGTGGAAACTAATTGTGACGTCACAGTCAGCGTACCTGTATACTTTGGAAGCTAATTGTGATTGTGACGTGACAAAGGAAATTTGTAGGAAACTTGCTGTGATGCTACGCTAGTTGTACAAACTGCGCGTTCATGTACAACCAACAAACAACAAGTAATAGAAGAAAAATAATGTTTAAAATGAAAATAATAACTTTCTTTGTTTGGGAACTGCAGTGAGGGTAGCTGTGCGCGAGGGGGGGGGGGGTGGTGCTGATGGGCAGTTGTCCTTTGGGTTAATTGTAAGGGGTAGTTGTCTGGAAAATCACTGTGTATTGTACTCTCATTTTAATTTACTCAGGTCAAAGCCCTACCACTAAGTTCAAGGTACCTACTACACAGTCCATAGCAAGCCAGGGAGGTGCACAAGGTAAGTACTGCACTTTAGTGTTGATTTCATTTGCTGCAATTCAACCCTCTGTGATAATATTGTGTTGAGGTGTCCTCACATGAATAATTTCCACTGTACTTCCTCAATACTTGGTATATTTGTATACAATACATATACCATCTAGAATTTACTTAAAAATAATGATTATAGAATAATTAATAAGATAATGGATTGCATGAGGATAAAAGGAGAAAAGGGGAATAATTGAGAATAAGAGGAAATATTCAGTTGTATGAGAGAGAGAGAGAGAGAGAGAGAGCGATGGAAGACAAAAGGGAACAAAATCTGTACAATGGAAAATAAGGGAATAAATAGTGGTATGAGAGCTGATGAGAAGTAACATGTAGAACAGTTCTAAGTGAAAGAATAGTTAAGAAGAGTGATCAAGAGACAGGTATCAGAAAGAGAAAGAGGAATTATGAAAGGAGAGGGGAAAATGTACATCAGTTAATTCCATAAAATGTACCCTGTTGTGTTTTCCCCTAAGGCTAACAGTTATGTTTACTGTAGTGCCACTGTGGTCCTACTGCAGTTTCTGTTAGTTTTTGCTTTGTTTTATTGCTAATTTTTGTCTCGAAGGCTAGACTAAGGGATCCAAATGGCGTCCATCCGTCCGTCCGTCACAAATGTTAAAGTTTACCTGCAAGACTCTCTTATGATGCATAACTTGGCAACTGCTGGTCCAATGGCAACCAAACTTGAGTGGTAGATGTACTAGGGGTACCATCATGTTGTTGTGCTGTCGAAGGTCACATGGTGAGGTCAAAGGTCATTTGAGATCACATTAATATAAAGTACCTGCAAGACTCTTATTACATACGTTAAAGTTTACCTGCAAGACTCTCTTATGACACATAACTTGGTATCTGTTGGTCCCTTTTCAACTAAACTTGGGTCATAGAAGTACTTGGGGGACCTTCATGTTATAGTTGTATTGGAGGTCACATGGTAAGGTCAAAGGTCATTTTATTTCAAACATTAAAGTGTACCTGCAAGACTCTCTTATGACACATAACTTGGCACATGTTACTGCAATAGCAACCAAATTTGGGTGATAGATGCACTAGGGGTACATTCATGCTATTGTGCCATCAGGTCGCAGGGTAGGGTTAAAGTTTATGTTAGGTCAAACATAAAAGTTTACCTGCAAGACTTTCTTGTGACATCAAACTTGGTTAGGGATGTACTTGGGGAAACCTTCGTATTATTTAGTCACGGGTGGGCGAGACACAATCTTGCTATTGCCTTGTGTCACAGGGTTTTTTTTTTTTTTTTTTTTTTTTGGGGGGGGGGGGTTTGCCAAATTTTGAATCCGCAGTGATTAGACTCTTTCCCACTTACAAGGAAGTTGTGCATCCAGAGGTTCCTGGCTTACTTACATTGTCAAGGTCCTGCTGAAAGGCCCTTATCGATTGATTTAGAAGGCACAATGAAAGGTCTATTTGCCAAGTTACTCCCTGAGCTATAGTTTTATGAATGGCAGAAAAAGAAAAAAAAAAAGAAAAAAGAGATTCATGTTCATGTCATTTGTGACTCAGCCATTTGCGTCGTTAAACAATTGTGACTTTAAACCAGAAGCAGAAGCACAAGAGCACAAACCTTCTTTACAACAGGTCCTTCCAAAGATTTGACTGGAGCATACGTAAGTCCATCATAGTCAAGAAAAAAAAAAAGAAAAGAAGAAGCTCAAATCAATTAATGTGTCAGTTTGACTTGGAGTTGAGTTTATGTATAATAGCACTACAACAAACTGCTTTCAGTGAACAATACAAGCATTAAAATTACAAACACTTAAAAAATTGCAATGTGAGGCACAAATGTAACACCTTTAAATTTTATGAATTTATTGTCTTAAGCATTGCATAGCATGTTTTACACATAGCAGCCAAGATATGCAACAAAATCTTATCAAAACATACAGAAATCAAGTTTATACACAGCACAATACATACTTTGAATGATGAGAAATTTGGAATGTTCACACATTTTCACATAACTTTAAAAAGATATATTGATACAATGAGCATACATGTACAGTAACATTTGAAATAGAGTTGCAGCTGATGTGGGGTTTGGGGGAAAAAAAGGCTATCAGCCTAGCTACATGTACGTGTAGCATGACTTTTTATGCACTGCGTATCAACTCATATTGTGAATTTATGCAAATTATCCCAACAAAAGGATTTATAAAAATCCTATAACAGGTTCAGAGTACAAGAAAAATAACTAATGGTGTAAACAAAACAAAACAAAGGTAGACATGTCATGTAACAAAAAGAAGTGATTAACATACAGTAGAACTTTACATTCTTTGAACTTTAAGGAAAGTGCGTTTCCTTTTGAAAACTAAAATAGCCACTGACATGATATTTGTATTATTTCTACAAAAGATTTGAAAATTAATTTTACTCTTAAAAGATACCTGTATGGTATTTGCCAATGAATGTACATAAATAGAATATTGCTATAGTACTGCTATTTCAAGGTTATGTATAAGTTTTGGTCAGCCCTAAAAAAATTCATTTAGATTTCTTTGCCATTACATGTTAAGCAACATGATAAAAGTAAAAGTGAGATGTGAAGTTGTTTTTTCCTCAAGTTGAATATTTAACAAGTGAAAGTCAAAAGTACTTTTGATTTGGAACAGGACATAAAGTCACACAGGCCTGCAGGCCCTGAACATTTGTAAAACCAACGAGAGTTATGTTTACATGTATGCGACAAGTGTTCTAAACGCTGTAATTGTGTGTTGAGCAGTCAGAATGCAAGGGTGCTAGTGTAACTGCTACACTGCATTCATTTCATTTACTCTGAAATTGAGGGAAAAGGAATACATATCACATGATCTCATGCATCTGTCTTTTAACCTGTTGAATACTACGCCCGAGATAACTCAGGCTTTAATAGAATCATCGTGCCATTTTTAGACTAATTTGTAAGGATCCATATTGTTCTAAATATTGTATTGCATTAAAGTTTATGATGAAGGAAAAAATATATAGGTAAAATGTAGTAAGATTCTGGGTTACAAAAATATAAAAATACTCTATTCATCATGTACATTAGCAACTTCATAATAAGATGCAGCATATCCTGAGATTTCATCCTAAATGTTATTTTAGAGTACTGATGATGGAGAAGAGAAAGGTATGGGGAAAAAACAGGCAAGTCATGAGGAATATTTCAAGGAATTGTTGCAACGAAGGTTGGTTAACTTGTAAAGTTGTTAGTAGCATATATTCATTGGATTTACTGTAACATGGCAATGTTTTAACAACAAAATTTTGAGCTTACTCTCCTATATGAATTACCTGGAAAATCTATCACCAACATTTTGATTTCTGTTTTTTATTTCAGAGTGTTCTTCACACTCTTTAATATCAAGTGTTGATTTCAACCAAAATCGTTATAATGGCCATCCTAATTTTCAGCCACACATGTACTTGAGGACTGAATGGCAGCATGTGTTCATGTATTACATGTAATTGAAAAAACCACATTCAAGCATATATACACTTATGTACATGTACACACCAAAATGACACAAAGCATTCACCCTTCAAAAGACATTGTCATAAGCAAAAATAAATAAATAAATAAATAAATACAGTGGAAACTTGGTGTAACAAGGTTTTTGGGACCATCAAAATTACCTTGTTATAGCAGGAGTCTTGTTATATATACCACGTTTCCACTGTAAAATAAAATCAAATAAAAAAGAAGTTATGTACACTATATACATGTCAAGTGGTCGCCCTTTACTGAATCAGCAGCACATGGTTAAGGTTTTAATAGAATGATGTAAGATGCACATTCTTGTCAAGGTCTTTGGGACCATCAAAATTAACTTGTTATAGCAGGAATCTTGTTATATATACCAAGTTATATATACCACATTCTCGTCAAGGTTATAGAAACATGCAGTAAAGTACATGTAAATTTTCTTTTATATACTCAAATTCAAGGTGAAGGATAGTTACTGTAAGACACACATGGAGTATTAACTACTTACCAATGATACAAAATACATTTTGGAAGTGGTGTTTACAAGACAACAAATGAATAAAAGTACAATTTATTATATTTGACTTCATGTTATTAAGTAGTTTCATTATGTTATGGCCCAGATTACCAAAGAAGCTGATTGCCAAAGACACTGGTCACAATGAAGTAAAAAACCATCTATAGGTAAAATGTAAATATCTGGGTTACAAAAATATGAAAGTACTCTTTTTGTCATTTATATTTGCAATGCAGCATTTTCTGAGGTTTTGTCTTAATGATATTTTAGAGTACTGATGATGGACAAGAGAAAGATATTGTTGCAATGAAGGTTGGTTAACTTGTAAAGTTGTTAGTAGCATATATTCATTGCATTTACTGTAACATGGCAATGTTTTAACAACAAAATTTTGAGCTTACTCTCCTATATGAATTACCTGGAAAATCTATCACCAACATTTTGATTTCTGTTTTTCTTTTTTTCTGTC
>CM057163.1:6147231-6222814 GCA_029962745.1 Echinometra lucunter
TTTTGTCTTTAGCTATAGCAGGTGCACACATGGAATTGATTGACTGAGATTAACTAAAGATTAAATCTGAGATAAAAGTGGTAAGAATGCACTAATGTGGATACAAATGGCACAAAGAATACCACCCAGCTTTCTTAGTTGGCAGGTGAAATAAACCAGCCAATCAAATTACATAAGCTTTTCTAGTACAGACTTAAAATGTTTCATTGAAAATGTATGGAAGCTGATCTTGTGAGAAATGAATATAAAAGTGAAATAAAGACGAGCTAACATTCACTAGAAATCCTGCATACACTTACGATGCAGGGAAATGGATTTGTATGGTAAAGACTTTGATTTAGGTGGATTACTATTAAAGTTAAAAAACTGAGGACAAATACCTAAATAGGAAATAACCAAAATGAAAACATACCAATATAAAAAATATGAAGTGGCAAAATTATGTTACTTACCTTGATCCAGGTAGGATATGTAGAATACATTTTGATTATTCTCTTTCTTGCTTCCCCCACCCCCAAATTTGTGTAGTGAAAAGAAGCAAAGACATATGAAATGATTGCAGGAAGATTTCTATTGTATTCTACATCCCTTTCTTCCATTTTCTATTCCTGCCAAGAAAAATTTCTACTCAGGCATAAATGCTATTAAAAGGACATGACGTTCTTACCGTGATGACTCCATGAAACTCGCTTCTCATCTGTCCAGTGTCAAACCTAATGCCTGGGTCTTCATAATTCAGGTGTCAGGCAGCTTCCAGGAGGTGGTCAGTGGTTCCAAACAAGGACTTCTTTCTACATCATCGTCACATGGACCACACTGTGAAAGAGACAACCTTGAAAGATTAGAACAAGAAAGGAAAATATGGGTTTGTGTTTCTAGAACACTGGATAAGAGGTGTGTCACTGCTTGGTCTTTAAATAGGATATGGACAAGAGGGAAAGAAAAAGAGGGACACTAAAGAATAGAGATAGGAGATATAGAGAAAAGAAGAGATAGGAAAGGATAAAAAAGAGGGAAAGAATAGAGGGAAAGATTAGAGATAGGGAAGAGATAGAGAAAAGAGGGAGAGATAGAGAAAGACAGAAAAGAGGGATATGAAAGAATAGAAATAGGAGAGAGAGAGAGAGAGAAAGAGAGAGAAGAGAGAGAGAGTAGGAGAGAAGAGGACACTGAGAATGTAGAGATGGGATGGGATCAAGATAGAGGCACTCACAATTGAGCACATGGTCTGCAATGACCAGTAAAGCTCTTGCTTCATCATTGAAGCATGGTAAAGAGATGGTAAGCAGGAGGATGCCACAAACCTAAAGCAAATCAAGTTTTGCTCACATGTTTAGAAAAAATATGGGGAATGTCAGCTGAGGATGCATTTCTCTGCTTCCCAGCAGAAGAATCACTATAAAGCTTTGCAAAGATTCAAGAGTGCATGGTGCAGAAATCAGTAACAGCTCTCAGTCTCCTGAGAGCAAGTTGTGTCAGTGAATATCCTCATGTTTTATGCTAGTAATACCACTATTTTTTTGTAAATTATGTCTCAAGAACAGGGGAACATAGTGCTGCAGTCATTCTACTCTTTAGGAAACATTTTGTTTCATCAAGTAAACTGAGGAAAGAAAACTGCAATGCTGTAAAAGTTAATTTTATATGTGCAAAAATCAAGTGAAGCCTGGAAGTACTGCAATGACTCTGTTACAGCAGATGACCGACGCTTCACCTCAGTATCAAAAGCTTTTCAAAAGGGCTCCAAAGACACTTTAAGCAGTGGTTCTTAGTGGAGATTAATTCAGCAGGGACTTGAGATACTTGAAAGGTCATCTTTGCTGTAACTTATAGCAAGGGGAATTTGAAGCTGTGAAGCTTCATCACCTCCTGATGCTTTCTCTAAAGATTAGATTAAGAGATGAAAAAGAAAGACAATCAGATGTGACTATGGTCAACAAGTGCAACTCACACTGTTCATGAACTCCAAGATCATCATCTGGAATAGTATCCAGGGTAAATGTCTTGTGAATCTTGACTGACAAGAGCCAAACTTAAAACATGCATATGGTTGCAATTTATGTCAGAGGGACCTTTGGCAGAGCCCAAGATCATGTCTACTGGCCACATTTATAAAGCAAGACCTGCCAGTATTAAGCTGCACCATTTTAAAGAGTATTCTTGCAAGCAGCATAATAGCCAGGATACGGGGATATAGGGAGGATGAGGGGGAGGGGCATAGGAAATATATTGGTGTGTTGGATGAATGGCTTGTCTCTTATGGAAGGACTTCTGTTTACAAGAAATCTTGTGAGAGCTCAGGATAATCAAAATTTGTGACACTTATGGCTTGGCTGAGTGTTCAAACCATTGGGCTATTTCTTTACATCCCTAATGCACCCCTTTGGGAGATGAGGAATCTCACTCGTAATAAGTTTCCACTGAATAGTATTTTCATTAGAAAGATGGGGAGAGAAGGGGATCATACAAAATTCCCTTAACAGCAGAGGCGGAAAGGTAGTCATTGTCTGCAAAATGCTGAACATTTACCAAAGTAATATCTAACTATTCTTTAAATACCCAAATTTGACAGCAGCCTGGCATTGATATTAGAGTTTGAAATTTCAGTGGAATTCATTGACATATCTTCAGAGACCTGAAGTGAATGAATTGAACCCTTTTCCTTATTAATCGGAAGCAGGTTTTGTCTTTCTCATATTAAATATTACCCCAAGGACCCAATTTCCAGGAATGCATTCCTAAAATTTGCATGAATGGTGATAGTATTCTGTTTGGTGTTGGCCAGTGCTTGTAATTTACTAAGACTTTCAGTCCTTGATATCTAAAGGGTGGCTTTGATCACCTGTAAGCACTGTGATCAAAGTAGAGACATCTACATCAGAAAACTTGATATTCTCTACAAAGTACTGCAACTACAACTAACATGATGAGCTTATTGCTTTTTTGAATCAGCTTCATTTCATGGTGATTTTGAGTCAGAACTACCTTCTTCTAAAGGTCAACTAATAGCCTGATGTTCACAGCAAATGTTGGCAGATGATACTGAGAACAGCTATTAGTTAAGTTCGGTGCTCTTGATTTGGTTTTATTTGATTAGCAGGAGTCACACGTCTTGCTTTCAGAATAGTTATTCTTTTATCTTCTGTTTTCTGTCATCCAAAGTAAACATGATTCCTTAGATGAAGCATATGTTCTGAAAGCAACAATTCCAAGATCTTCATCTCATCTGAGATGGAATGAGCATGGTGGGGAGAAAGCAAGATAATGGATACAAAGACCGAAGGGAAGATTCAGCCTACTAGTTTTTTAGATTCCAGAGAACTTGTGTTTATATTTGCCAGTCAGCTCAGGATATGAGAAAACTTTGATGACCTTCCAGAAGACTGCTGTGCATGGTTTAGGCCTAGTCCTTTACAGTTATAGTTAATCATAGTTTGTCTATTGGTAGATTGATACCAGATGAGCTGTTTTTACTTGCATAATGATATTAGTTATATCCTGAACATCCTGGTGTTTTAAGGAAATTAAATCATACACATTCTGCATAAGGTATAGCATTCTATAACTGACATTGATTATAAGAGGATGGCTTAGTTTTTATATGAAAACTCTTCATCGGAAATATCCCATTTTAAAGCAAATCTATGAAAAACATTCATTTTTTAGATTAAGATGAAAAGTGACTTTTGCAAGGATGGATGTGTCCACCAAAATATTTTCAGCAATCTATATCGCAGCTGTGCATATAATTAGTACCCTTCCCAACAATCAGTTGTCTATCATTCCCAAAAATTAGAGCACCACCATTGTTGGGATATGGAGAGTGGGATTTTAACAGTCGTACAGGTCTAGGACTAACTCTTTTATCACCCTTTGACTATTTTCTTCATTTTTAATGATGGACTTAACATGGACAAAATGGTTTCTTGGTTGAAATAGAGACAGTTGTGTCAATGATCTTTGAATTAATTCCTGGAAAGTAAATGATATGGCTTTGGCATTGTGGAAACATGTCAGTGAGCATATGAAGCTACTGTTAAGTACCCTCATCTTTGCTTAATTAACATTGTTAATTTGACAGTGAGTACTGTAGAATCACTGGTAGACCTACAGCACTGCTCAAGACACTGAGATACTAATTGAAATCTTGAAGGTAGTATTCAAAATGACTTTCACAACCAAGTTTTTATGGCACATACATAGAATTGGTAGGCCGAACATTCCTCTGATTTAAGCTAAATTCAGGTGGATTTACATTTCTTTCTGTCCGTATTAGAGTAAATGTGAAATATTTGAGGAAAATATAAACAATAAAAAGAAAAGGTAAATAGGAATACATACAAATTTAAGATACAATTAAATGTGTAAGAAATCAATTTTGGTAATGGTTTTTTTTCAATACTACAAGAGTGTTTAGACCAAAAATATAGCATTTTGGAGTTTTATTCAATGATTTAGAGCAAAATTCTTATTTCATGCACAGATTATCATAATTGATGAATATGAAATTATTTCAGAGCCATTAACAGTATGGTTGTGTAGATTACGTTGCGGGTGATATGCATGCCCAATTTTGGTGCATTCGTGCTGTCGACAGCAGAGATCTGCCCCCCCCCCCCCCCCCAGCTGTCGCATATTCAAAATATCCCAGCCCTTGTAGGGTTAATTGTGCTCAAATCAGTTAATTCTTAAAACTATGCCCTATGTGAAAAATTGGTGTTCCTTTGAATCGTTCATTAATTGCCTGGTTTTTGTTAGAACACTAGCATTCTAATCTGTACTTGTCTTTGTTCATTAATCTTTATATATTTATTAAATCTCTGGTGATCCTTCAGAACTGTTCTATGGATTGAGATACTGTGCAAACTTTAAAAATAGAAAATCAATGTATCTGCAAATAAGGTTTGGGGATTTATTTAATTTACTTCTACTTATCTTTCTGCCTGTTCATATGATGTATAGCTACTCGGAATAATAGCTCTTATTAGATTAAAGAATGAAACTGACCAGTGAGTTACAACAATACCTCCAAAGTAATGAAACATTATGGGAATCAGTAAAACATTGCAGTATCTTCAGAATTGAAAGGGAGATGAAATGATAAACCAGCTATTTGTGCAGCAGAATTTACACCTATTTGTTCCTTGATGTATTTGGTGAGCTGACAGCCTCCATTAACAGCTTTCCTGAGTCAAAATAAAAGTGTTCCACTACTCACTTTTAAAAGTTTGTGCTTTCATAATAGATCAAAGTAATCCACAATGTTTGTATCTGTCGCATGGAGCTTGGTTGTTCTTTGTTTCTCTCATTTGAGCCCTGCCATATCTCATCATAGTTTTATCTTATGCATAAATCCGGCAGAGGCCAGGTAGAAGTGATCAAAAAATTTAGAAATTTACCATTTGGAACTTTAATGCATATTATGTCTGGCTTAATTGATTGAATGGACCAGACTGGTAGTCATGTGTTAGCTTCATAACAGCCTTGCTGAATTCCCTGTGAAAGACTGCATTACCTCCTCTCACTGAACAATTAAGAAGCCAGTCCGTCCAAGCGGATCGATAGCTCTTAGATTCCACACTGCAGGACCATGAACAGTCCTTCTTCCCAAGGACAGTAGGAATGTGGATGCCCTCATAATAGCAAATGCCCCATCTCAGAGTGAGACTCAGGAAGAGTTTTAGATCATTAGGGTTAATCTTTCTAGTCTGTGATGAAGACACTATAGTGTTTAAGTCCCATCATTCATCACAGGAATAAACCTACTACATTTATAGATGTCGGGATCATGTGTATTTTGTAGCTTTCCCAAGCAGATTCGATGCCAAGAAGGTGCAGTTTCCAAGTCATACTAGACAAACCACATATGAACATATTCCATGAAGAGGGAGACTAGGACCCCTTAAAATGGAATTGAAATGCAGTGTGCCAATACAAGACAGCCTGTCTGTTTAGCTGTTTAGTTATATAGGCCATAAGTTATCTAGGCTATAAGGTCTTGACTAACTTTTAGACTATAATTTGCATATATCAGTGTGGACAATGAAATAAACACTTTTACAAATATTACATAATAATAACAAATGACAAGAAAATGCCCTTTGTTGAAATTTAAGGCTATTCAGGCTTATGCACAAGCCTATATTGGTGTGGAGGAAGTAATTTAACATAACGCTGTCTTTTCATTCCGAAAGAAAGCTCAAACGAGAAAAAATTGCCTTTTGCTGAATTTAAAGGGCTGTTAAGGCCTCGATCGTGCTCAAGTGTGGAGTAAGAAATGTAAGATATTTTACTTTCTTACATACCAAATGTTGCCCAGAGGAGAACAAAATTCCGCTTTGCTAAAGTTTAAGAGCTGTTAGGGCTTTTACAGAAGTGCAAACATGTCCTCCAATGCATCATTGTGGAAAAAAATTTAAGATATTTTATTTACATTCTTACTAAATACTGCTGTGCCCAGAGCGAAATTGCCTTTGCCAAAATTTAGGCCTGTTAGGCCTCGTTTCTCATGCACAAGCACAAGCCTATTGGTATGGAGATAGAAAAGTAAGTTTTTTTCATTATTACATACAAAATATTGCCCCCAAAAGAAGACTTAAATTTTAGGGCTTTAAGGCTCTTGAACAAGTCTATATTGGTGTGGAGAAAGAAATATAAGATATTTTTATGTTCTTTCATACAAAATCTTGCCCCCAAAGAAGAAAATTCTCCTTGTGGAAATTGAAGGGCTGTGTGGAGAAAGAAATGTAGGATTTTTTAAAATTCCTACATACAAAATATTGTCCAAAGGACAAGAAAACTGCTCTTGCTAAAGTTTAAGAGCTGTTAGGACTTTTATGCAATTATAAACCTGTCCTTGAACAAGTCTATATTGGTGTGGAGAAAGAAATATAAGATATTTTTATGTTCTTTCATACAAAATCTTGCCCCCAAAGAATAAAATTCTCCTTGTGGAAATTGAAGGGCTGTGTGGAAAAAGAAATGTAAGATTTTAACAGTTCCTACATACAAAATATTGTCCAAAGGACAAGAAAACTGCTCTTGCTAAAGTTTAAGAGCTGTTAGGACTTTTATGCAATTATAAACCTGTCCTTGAACAAGTCTATATTGGTGTGGAGAAAGAAATATAAGATATTTTTATGTTCTTTCATACAAAATCTTGCCCCCAAAGAAGAAAATTCTCCTTGTGGAAATTGAAGGGCTGTGTGGAGAAAGAAATGTAAGATTTTAACAATTCCTACATACAAAATATTGTCCAAAGGACAAGAAAACTGCTCTTGCTAAAGTTTAAGAGCTGTTAGGACTTTTAAACCTGTCCTTCAATACATCATAGTGGAAAGAGAAATGTAAGATTTTTTACATTTCTAAATAATTGTAAACCAAAGGACAGGAATTACACCTGCTACTATAAAAGAAAAAAACCCCACATGAATTAGTATCATAGTAAACTACTTGCCATGGACGAACTAGTTGCAATGAACAAGCAACATTACAAACTACACATAAAAGAGAGCATTAACAAAGAAGGTTATGTACATAATACAGATGTTATAACAGTATACATGGGTTGGTGATATGCGTTTGTCTTGATTGGTGGAGATGTAACAGGTCTGAAGATGTACGTGTGTATTGATTGGTGGAGATATTGGAGCTCTGGAGATGTGCGATTGTAATGATTGCTGGAGATAGTGGAGCCACGGAGATGTACGAATGTAGTGATTGCTGGAGATGATAAAGATCTGAAGATGTGCGTTTGTTTTGATTGCTGGAGATGTTACGGGTCTGAGGATGTACGTGTGTCTTGATTGGTGGAGATGTTGGAGCTCTGGAGATGTGCGAGTGTAGTGATTGGTGGAGATGATGTGTGGCTTTGTTGATGTTCGAATGTAATGATTGCTGGAGATGGATTTCCCAGTTACTGGTAGTAACAAAAAGGTTATGTACATACAGGTGTTATGGCAGCATACATGGGTTGGTGATGTTCGTTGTCTTGATTGGTGGAGATTTAACAGGTCTGAAGATGTACGTGTGTATTGATTGGTGGAGATATTGGAGCTCTGGAGATGTGTGAGTGTAATGATTGCTGGAGATAGTGGAGCCACGGAGATGTACGAGTGTAGTGATTGCTGGATATGATAAAGATCTGAAGATGTGCGTTTGTTTTGATTGCTGGAGATGTTACGGGTCTGAGGATGTACGTGTGTCTTGATTGGTGGAGATGTTGGAGCTCTGGAGATGTGCGAGTGTAGTGATTGCTGGAGATGACGGGTGGCTTTGTTGATGTTCGAATGTAATGATTGCTGGAGATGGATTTCCCAGTTACCAGTAGTGCTGCTGGCCTTCAGTGCTGCTGGTGTTCAGTGCTGCTGATTGTTATGCTCTCTTTTATGATGACAGATGCCTGTATAGCAAGAATAGAAGAACATATTTCAATTAAAACCTGTATTGAAGATCAATTACAAACAGTAATGAATAGGCAAACGTTTTGGTAAAAACAAAGATTATGCCCAATTTAAAGTGATACTTTGTCAAAGCTATGGATCTCTTCAAAACATTTTTCTTGGTGTATTTTGTTCCTGTGGGGCTATCAGTTAAGCATTTTCTTCAGTTGGTGTTGAAAGCATCAAGATGTTATTTTAGGTTAGGTTATTTTGCCTTTAGATGACACTTTTGACATCCTTTGAAAATTAGGTTTTATTATATTGTTATGCCTCTGCCCACCACATGTGGGTGCTGGAGGCATTATGTTTTTGGGTTGTCTGTCTGTATCTCCGTCTGTTTGTCCGTCCCATTTTCTCATGATAACTTAAGAACCATTTCAACTTCAAACTTGGCTTATGTGGGAGGGACAGTGATCTGGGGAGCGTTTCATGAAGAGTTTTGTTGGTGATTTTCACTGACAACTGTTATAAGCTACTGAAAATCCTCGCATCTGATTGGTTGAGAGCAAATTAGTGAAAATCACCGACAAGACTCTTCATGAAATGCTCCCCTGATTAGATTTTTGGGGTTACAAGGTCAAAGGTTACAGAGGTCATTATATACAATTCAGGGCGGAGGCATAAATTTCGACTCTGCATGGTTGAGGTTTCATCTAGTTTAAAATTTATCCTTGTAATTAGAACCATATGCAAGTGTATGTGAGATATTTCTACTTAGTTGCTTTAAACAAGCAGTTTATAAGTGATATATTAATGGTTTTGATGACCTAATACTAAACTCAAAGATATATCAAAGACAAAATTATTAAATATATTTAGTATTTCTAGTTTTGTTTTTCCTCTTAACCAAGCCTTTAATGTTGTAATAGTTTTGAAGTTGATATGTATTTTGTTTTTCATTCTTTTTTCTTCACTTACAGACTAGAGGTCGTCTGCAGAGTCCTCTGCAGCGTATGGCCCCGCTAGTAGTTTATCTAAGAAAGAAAGAACATAAGAGCAAATGTGAGCATGATTTATATGTATTGGTATCTTTTATGGCAGTAATGATAATAGTAATACTGAACATATTCCTTGCACCAATGTGGAAGATACAGTTAGTGTATTTATGGAAATATACATGTTCACATCAATAAACGCACCCACATTGATTTGGTGCAATTTATTACTTGTAGGCATTTATTATCTGGTTTGTTGAGGACAAAAAGAAGATTCTGCACGAAATTGTATTAAGGCGTTGATTTGACGTTTAATAAAACGACCAATGATGTTGATCTGATTCAACGCAGTAGCATACACTGTAGCATAGCATAGCGTAGCTTGGCATATATATGTAGCTTAATTCAATTTCTTTGGCAGGAACTATGAACTTTGTTTTACATAATGCTAGTTGACCAAGCTTCATCCTAGACGGAATCTGCTTCTTTGATGAGATTTCAAGCACTCGGTCGAAACTTGTTGCTCTGTGTTTTATGACATGTTTCTAAGCTGAAATTATAGGCCGAAACCGATTTTTACCGAAAAACAAATTATGGTATCTGCAACAAACAAATAGTTTCGATCATCGAAACATCCTCCCGCCCCTCCGGAAGAGGAGACTTTTTGAAAACTTGAAATTTCTCAAACAAACATATCATATGACATTCAAATGAATAAATAAATGTATAACATATCAATAATTTTCAATGAATTCAGCCCAGATGAAAGTTCTCTTCAAAGTCTAATTTTCTTCACTTCAGTCAATATAACCTTCTGTTGGGTATATAACCGCTAGTTTTGTAATGGGTCTACGATATTCTCCGGAAACAGTTTTTAGCTTCACATTTCGAACTTTACCATTAGGTCCTGGATAAACCGGAATGATTCTCGCTATAGTCCACTTTCCTCGGACTGCATTGCTCTCTGCAGTCATTACGACATCACCAACTCTAACGTTCCTTCGATCCGCGTTCCACTTTTTACATGGTACTAGAAGTGGTAGGACGTTTTGAGACCACTGCTTCCAAAAAGAATCTACTATTTGCTGAACAAATTCTACGCAATCGCGAGAATTCTTTCCATTCTTTAAATGGATCCTGTGGGACATTTCTAGAAGATCTGCCTAACAACATATCATTTGGACACAAATAACTTCCATCATCTGGGTCATTGCATTTCCGTCCTATCGGTCTCTCATTCATAATTTAGCTATTTCAAGAAAGCATGTATACAACTCAAATGGTGTGAGCACTTGCTCACCGATTGCTTTCTTGATTTTGACACTTTTAACAAGAGATTCAGCGCACCCATTTTGGTGGGGTGCATTAGGGGTGATGAACTTCCACTGTATCCCCTTATCTGCACAGAAATCTTTGAGCTCATCTTCACTCCATCCCGATATCATCTCGCGAAGTTCACGCTGAGCTCCAACAAATTGCGTTCCATTATCGCTAAGAATCTGAGCTGGTTGTCCTCTCACTGCTAAGAATCTCCTTAGGACTTGGAGAAATTCCATCGTTGAACAATCAGTTGCGATTTCCAGATGAACTGCACGCGTATTTAGACACGTAAAGATTACACCATAATGTTTGGCCCTCTTGTTACGACCAACTTTGACTTGAAAGGGGCCAAAATAATCGCAGGAGGTGTAATGATATGGTGGAGTATGAGGTGCTACACGACTGCTGGGCAAATCAGCCATCTTCTGGGTCTCACGCTTACATTCTGTTGATCTGCATTTAACACAGCGATGCTTGACAGTTTTCGCTAGACGATGTCCTTGTAAGATCCAAAACTTACGTCTAGCCTTGGCGGTTGTCGTCTCAACACCTGAATGTCCAATCTCATGAACGTGACGTGTGAAGAGTAGAGCTATGTGATGGGTACCTGGGAGCAGAGCTGGATGTTTAGATTCATATGACGTCACTAAGTTCTCAACCCTTCCTCCTACTCTGATTACTCCTTCATTGTCAAGGAAAGGAGTAAGGGTTCTGAATTCTCCTTTCTCAAATCTGCTCTTCAGACCCTTTTGAGCTTCCTTAGTCCAATATAGCTCAGCTTTCTGTAACTCTGCTGGGGCTAACGTCACATCGGCTTCTGGCATGGATTCTTTCTTGAGCTTTGACTTAAGAATCCGTACAAATCTGAAAACGTAGGCAGTCACTCTTACTAACTTTCGCCAACTTGAGAAATGTTCAGATTCGATGGGGGCGACTGACGTGTTGACAACTAAGACCGACTGATTAGTCTTTCGTTTCTCTAGATTCTCAAGACTCTGATCAATAGTAGCCTTGTCTACTGGCCACTCTGCTTCGTTGAGATGCAAGAATCTAGGACCGCACTTCCATTCATTCATAAGTTCGTTTACTGCGATTCCTCTTGACACTTTGTCTGCTGGGTTATCTTCACCAGGTATATGTTTCCAGTTTGAGGGGTCAGTGAGAGTCTGAATCTCCCCTATTCTGCTCGACACGAAAGGCTTATATATCCTGGCTAAAGACTTGATCCACTGTAGAGTTATCATGCTGTCAGTGAAGAACAGTACTTTCTCAACTTCTAATCTCATCTCTTCAGTGATCGACTTCTACATTCTGGCAGCTAATACGGCTGCTTGTAGCTCCAATCTGGGTATTGTCAATGTCTTTAGTGGTGCTACCTTTGACTTGGATGAAACAAAGCGAGTCTCAAACTTGCCATCTCCGGTTTGCCATCTTAGATATGCACATGCACCGTATGCATTTTCTGATGCATCAGAGAAAATGCACAACACTGGTTTACCTTGAGCTTCAGGAGGTGTTAGACATCTTTCGAGAGATACTTCATTTAATCCTTTCATTTCCTCGAACAGAAGCCTCCACTCAGCATCTTCTTCTTCAGTAAGAGGGTCGTCCCAGTTGTAGCCTCTCTGCCACAATTTCTGCATCCCTATCTTGGCTCTAACAATCACTGGGGCAGCAAATCCTATGGGATCAAATATGTGGGCGATTTGACCTAGGATTTTCCTCTTGGTTAATCTTTCTTGACTCTCTCCATTTATTCTTGAATTCAGTACACTGTCTCTCAGCTTTACTTTGTATGAGAAGGTGTCATTGTCTCTGTCCCAAACTACTCCTAGGACCTTCTCCTCAGCTATGTCATCTAGCAATTTCATCTTTCCTTGGGTGAGGTCTCCCACATCAGATTCATTGGAAATCCACCCTTTTACTTTGAAGCCTCCTTCATTCAACACTTCATCTATCTCTGCAATGAGTTTCTTGGCTTCCTCTACAGTCTGTACAGAGTCGCAAATGTCGTCCATATACACATTCCTTTTCAGAACAGAAGCTGCATGAGGATGTATACTCTCTCCTTGCTCTGCTGTAAGCTTCAGAGCAGTCTGGGCGATTGCAGGGGCTGGTTTATCACCAAAAGTGACAACCTTCATCATGTAGACATCAGGTTCTCTGTTCCCATCCATGTCTCTCCATAAGAACCTATGGACATGTTGATCTCTCTCAGGGATTGGCACGCGATGGTACATCTTGGAGATATCTCCGCACAAGGCCACTTCATTTTCCCTGAATCTCAGGAGCACCGACCAAACTGTTCAAGAGATCAGGACCTTTCATCCAGTATTCATTTAATCGATGACCTTGGTAAGATGCAGAAGAATTAAAAACAATTCTGATAGGGGTGCTCTTTTTTTCTGGTCTCACAACAGCGTGATGTGATATGTAATGAACTGGTCCTTCATACTTCTCGATGTCTGCTGCTGTGAGTTTCTTAGCAAACCCCATTTCTTCCAGTTCATGGATTTGCTTGTTGTAAACTTCTGCGTGCTCTGGGTTTCTAGAAAGTCTCTTTTCAGTTGACTCAAGAATTTTCACTGCTTGACTCTTATTATCTGGGAGTTCATTAGGATCCCTTTGCCATGGATAGCCTATTTCCCACTGCTTTCCTTTCTTCTGTGAAGAAGCTCTGATGATCTCATCCTCTTTCTTTTCATCCATGGTTAACTTAGTCTCTTGGCACTGACAACTTACACCTTGAGATTCCATTCGCCAAAATTCTGACAAGTCTGGGCTCTGAACTGCTACATGAAGGACATTGACACATATGGTCTGCTTCTCTGTGCCACCGAAGATTACCCATCCTAATGGAGTCTTTCTTGCTATGCAGTTACGTCTCTTCTTTAGTTTACCACCTACTATGAATCTTGAATGATCTATTCCAATCAAGATCTCCACTGGCCCACTATCTCTGTTCAGGTTAGGAATGTCAAATTGCTCTGTGAGATCTTTCACGCTAACAGCTTCTTCCTCTGTGATTGAAGGGACACCGACAACTTCAATAATCTGGTGCTTCTTTGTTGTGTTTGCTTCTAGAACAGGCACCCTATATCTGAATGTCTCTAGCTCCTCTTCAACTTCACCAAGCTTTTTAATGGTGATTCTGGTTCTGGTGCCTTTCAACTGGAGTTTCTCTGTGAGTGAGTTCTTGATCAAACTAACTTGTGAGCCACTATCTAACAGGACGTTTGCTCTGGTATCACTGGCAATGTCTATGGATAGGATTGGCAGCAGCGATGCTCCGACAGTAGTTGCAATGTTGATGTTGTTTTTACTGCTCTCGTTGTCCATCTGGTGACTCGCTTCAAAGTGCAACAAAGGATGGTGATAGTAAGTGCACCCTTGCTCTGAACATCTCTGCCTCCTTCTACAATTTGCCATGTAGTGGTTCTTTCCTGCTTTCTTTAGGCAGCTAAAGCAGCATCTATTTTCCTTGAAGAACTTCAGTCGTTCTGGGGCAGCCATAGAGATTATACGCTTACACTGATCTACCCAATGCTCATCGGTCTTGCAATACCAGCAGCGATGCTGTCTTTGAGCTCGGTCTCGTGACTGTTCTTCTTGCTGTCTATCACCGTGAGCTGATTTGCTCTTTTCTTTGTATGACAGGTGATTAACCTTTGCTGACTTTCCTTCGTTCTGCATCTGCGATCTTAATGGCGCTGACGCTCTCATTCGAGCCTTCATTTCCAAGTTCAGCCATGTCAGCAAAGTTTCAAAACTTGCAGCTTGCTTCTCAGATTCCTGGTACCTAAACCAATTTTTCCGATCTACTGAGCACATTTTTCTCTCTATGGTTGCTAACATATGACTGTTGTCCATGTCACTCTTCTTTCCAACAAGCTTTAGGATGTTATAACTTCTTCTTACAAGGTTGACAAACTCACAGAATTTGGTATTTTCATTCTCCTTTAGTGGCCTGAATTTACTTAGGTCGTTAATTATTGCGTCTGCTACAATTCTGGCATCTCCGTACATAGAATCTAGTAGATCCCATGCCGCATCGTAGTCTTGACCTATGCCTTGGATTAAGTCGTGTGCACGGCCAACGAGACAACTTCTCAGGATTGTCATTGCATCACGTTTTCCATAACGCGAATCAACCATGTGAACGAAGTCTGACTTGAATATCTCATAGTCCCGAACATCTCCAGAAAACTTGGGTAGCTTCGGCTTCTCCACCTTAAAACTGCATCTAGCATCTGACATACCTGGAGAAGTGTATCGGTTCTGCAGTGGAGGGGGATACAAAATTGCCGATTCTGGAGGTATAGCAGGCTCTCCCTGCATGGACGGCATCTCTAACTGTGGTAGTACTTGTTCTGTTGGCGTCTTGACTCCTAAGCTGGTTTGAGAACAGTAATCTGTAACCTCTATCTGCAGTTTCATGAATTCTTTCTGGCAATCATCCATCCACTGTTCCTCTATCTCAAACTCAGCATCATCATCAGTAGTCATAGTAAAGTTCTCATGGGATTCTTGTAGGTCTCCAAATGCTTGCTCAACCTTGCTATATGCAGACTGAATTTCTGGCTCTTCTCTGTTATTGTTAAGCAAAATCTGAAGACCGTTACTGTGCCTGGTGAGCCTGGCCTTTGCTCCCCTTCTCTTGAGTCTCAGCGACTTCTTGTCCTCCGCGATCGTAGTAACAACTCAGCGAAGCTCCAATAGAAATTGAATAGTATGGTTTGTTGAGGACAAAAAGAAGATTCTGCACGAAATTGTATTAAGGCGTTGATTTGACGTTTAATAAAACGACCAATGATGTTGATCTGATTCAACGCAGTAGCATACACTGTAGCATAGCATAGCGTAGCTTGGCATATATACGTAGCTTAATTCAATTTCTTTGGCAGGAACTATGAACTTTGTTTTACATAATGCTAGTTGACCAAGCTTCATCCTAGACGGAATCTGCTTCTTTGATGAGATTTCAAGCACTCGGTCGAAACTTGTTGCTCTGTGTTTTATGACATGTTTTGAAGCTGAAATTATAGGCTGAAACCGATTTTTACCGAAAAACAAATTATGGTACCTGCAACAAACAAATAGTTTCGATCATCGAAACATCATCTGTAGGCATTACATGTATATGACAGTATAGCTTTGTCACTTGTCAAATTGGTAGGGGAAAAGTCCTTTCATTTTCATATACATGAAGATATAGACAGACAAATTTGGCCAAAAAAAGGCCGAATTCCCCTCCCCCTTTCTATCATTTATCAGTGATAGTGTAACACTTCATTCAAAGGAGTTTCTTATTTAGCACAAGCTTTCCCTACATTTTTGGCCATTAGTTTAGAAAAAGGTGGTTTTTGTCTGAAAAAGACTCTGCAAGTACTTACAATGTTGCTTGCAGACCCGTATCACAAGCCGCTTTGTTGCGTCACGGCTGCACCGGCGTCCATTGCGACAGAGAGCTTGGCAGCGATACGGCCGTCTTGCAACTAGTTCCTCAACCCTGGTTGAAATGATGAAATTGGTAAAAAAAAGTATTGTAAGGGATAATGGTATTTGCCAATCTGGCAACTCCTTGATATGTGTGTTAATTTGGTGGAACTATATGTTCCAAAGTGTTGTGAAGACTTGAATACTGGTATGAATCATGGGGGGGGGGGGGGTAATCCCTCCTCGATGTGTTTTTGTAGGGGACCATCCCCTCTATTTTAAAACTTGATATTTTTATTTTTATTTTGATTGAGGTGACCAAATATAGGCCTACCATTTAAACCTTGCAGAAATGTTGATTTTAATAAAATCAAAAAAGAGAGAGAATAGAGAGAAGCAATTTTTTACAAAGTTCCTTTAATCCATCAAAATTGGTTACAAAATGAGAAAGTTTTGAAAGTTTGAAAAGTCTCAATTTACTTTCTATGATTATCCTCGAATTGGCAATGTTGCTTCCAGATGGCAGGTTTAGAAGGAAACTCCCACTATGTTTTGTACACAAAATTATATAATTATTCTATGGTTTATTATGCTGCTTGTCTCTTTGTAAACTCAACATGGGTCAGATATATTTTCCCATAATATATCTTGAGCTAAGGTGGAGATAGGCTGCACCTTCAGAGATAGTGGGGAAAATATGAAATGTTGTTTACAAGACATATAGAGAGATGCCCTTCTAAACCTGCCATTTTGAAGCAACATTGCCAACTTGAGGATTGCCAGAGAAATTAATTTTTTTTTCAAATTTTCATAATTTTCTTATTTCGAAACTGATTTCGATGGAACTTTAAAAAAATAGCTTTTCTCTATCCTTCCTTTTCATTGAAATTGATTTTTCCTCGGGGTTTCATTCTCCTTGAGACACCGTATAGGTCTATACCGTATTTGGATGGCAAAATAAGGCTTCTTTCATAGCAAGAAGTAGTTATTTTTGGTTTGCTGGCTTTCCTTGCTCACAAGATGGAAAAAAGGGTATGTGGGTGTGTGTGTGTGTTGGCAGGCAAGGGGGTGTGTATATTCTAGAGTGAAAAATGAATTCTGCCAAAATAATTCAATCATCCCCCCTTCCACTCCTTGAAACACTCAGATTTTCGTTGGTGGCCTTTGGTGTCTCCGTCAGCTCCGAAATCTTTCTTTCAGTTTGGTCCGATTTAAGTTATGTAGTGTAGGGCTATTAAGGCACCTTATCAAAAGTCAGAGCTAATTTGAAACACAGCTTTAAGTGTCTTTTCTGCTCGGCATCTTTTCTCCGCCGATCCTCCTGTTTCTCCATAGACAAAACAATGGGAGATCCGAAAGCTGATGTATGTGAACAGTCGCGGAGAAGACAATCAAAGATGCGGGACAAGACTTTTGATAATTTAAGCTGCCTGATCTAAAAGAGCAGTCAGATAAACCTAAATTTTTAATGTAGTCAGTATTTTCATATGTGACATACATGTAAGAGCATGACTTGCCAATTTAGGGATAAAAACTATTTTAGTTTTATTTGTTGCTATTATTATGACCAGAAGATTTGAAAAAAATATTTTTGGACTTTCAGGTGACTGTAGAACCCCATTCCCAGGCCCACACCCCTGCTTATAACACTCAACATCATTGGAAGTAGGATTCACCTTCTTATACTACAAAAATATATTAGATTGAAGACATAAAATGTACCACTCCCACCCTTTGAGTAAACTTCCTGGATAATTCTATCAAAAGAAAAGCCCCCCCCCCCCCCCCCCCCGAGGTAGATAATCATTTTTGAATTTGTCACATTCCTGACTTTACCTTTGAATAATATCATAGCCTAGATAATTCCAAAACATATAGATGTATGTGGAATAAGTGTGTCGTCGTCTTTCCTGGACACCCACTCCTCATTCTGTCTTTACCTTCTCCAGTTTCAAGAAATTTTGCCCCAAATTTTTATAATATACTTGCGCTCACTCCAAACTGCAGAGAAATTGGGCCACAAAATTGTTAGAGGGTACACCGGCTTGAAGTTGGCCCATTGATTGGGCTTTTAGGAGATTCGATAAGGGTAGTGTCTTTACATCTTAAAACAACAATACAGTAAATTGCAGCTTCCAGTGCTGTCTCATTTTAAGATACATGTATTACCAATCAAAATCTTAGGGCAAATTATTGAGACACCTTGTATGAAAACTTGGTCAAATCTTTATGGCTAGCAAAACAATAGAATACATGTAAATACAAATACTATTATATTTTATAATGAAAATATTAGAAGAAAATGTTCATTTTATACTCACTCCTCATCTGTAAGGGGTGCACGGTGCTGCCAGCACCACCTGCTCAGGTGACGGGTTTTGCGCTTACAGCGCTCACCGGACTTCGTACGACAAACGCACCTGTGGGTGATGGGAGCCCAGGGACCAACATTGATGTAAACCGGTGCTGCTGGTCCCGCACCAGCCTGAGGGTTGACGTTAGCCATCGTGCTGTAAAGAAGAACAATGCCCATTGATAAAATGATTTTAGATTATTCATTACATCAATTTATTATTCAGCCCTCTTCCCTTTGACAGTGCCAGATGGGAGAGGGACATGCCTTTCTGATAAATTAAAAGTTTTCTTTTTACGATCCATTATTGTTTATATAACTTATAGCTCTTTAACTTTTTAAAAGATTTTCACAATATATTTTCACAGATATGCATCACAACAATTAAATGTTTTGTGAAATAAATAGTAACAAATTCAAACTAAATGAACTGTATATAAATATCATTCTTTGTAATTCTTGTTCATATTATTAGGAAAAGCTTTACTTACATATGAATAAGCGTTGACAATGATAGATGATGATAAACTTGCTATACCTGCATAGGGAAGAGTTAAAGATAATGAGAATGTTAAAAGAATTAAAGTATTGCATCTTCAATCTTAATGGTTCAAAACCGATTTAAAAACATTAATAAGTAAATATTTTGTGTATTTCAGAAGATGACAAAATGTTCTTTTACATATTTAAGAGAAACCAGCTAGGCTTGGTCACAATTTTTTGTCAGCAATATGTTCGTAATGTAAAATTGGGTTTTTTTGTGATGTCACTGTTTGGTTGTAAAATGCTGCCTTCATATCATTTCAGCCTGTTGTTGAAAATGCAATTTTGTCCGAGATGACCACCACATGAAAATATGCAACACAGCCTGCTTATGTTTGGAATTCATAGGTTTTTATTCTTTCAATTTGTTACTTTGTTGAAAGTGACTGCATAATGAAATTATTTGTGCAAGTTGTCTTTTTTCAAACTATGATTCAGGCCAGGTTTAGGAAAGGTCAGAAATGTTAATTATCCATTGTGAGATTTCACTACAATTAAGGAAACTGAATTTTCACCTGAATGGTTGATAATGTAGAAAATACAAATTATTGTATGTTGTTTTGGGAAACATAAATATTCATCAATCTTTAGTCTAGCAGGATAAAATAAAATCTATTCATTATTAAAAGTATAAGACTGCACAAAACGTGGTATAAATACAAACAAAATTAAGAAAAAAAATCAGTACACTTCCATAATAATTTCTTGCATATCATTTGAGATTGTTACTACTCTATTCTTGCACAGTGGAAAGGAGGGAATGAGCAAATGGAAACAAAATTCTTCGATTTATTGATAGATTTATCAATACTCAACTTTGTCTCCATGGGCTGCGTTTCATGAAACTGTCATAAGTCAAAGTTCATGGACATCCCATTGAAACATGTGTTAACTCAACAACATGCGTTTCAATGGGATGTCCAAGAAGTTAGACTTATGACGGTTTCATGAAACAGCCCCCCAATACCCTAGAACAGAGACAATAATTTCTCATTTACATATTGTGTTTTCTAAGACTCTGTATAAGATGAACCTATCAGTCCTGTGCAGTTTACAAGTGAATGGTAACGTATTATTATTATTACAGTGTATTATCATTATTATCATCATTATCATTATTATTGTTGTTGTTGTTATTATAATTATCATTATCAGAAAGGAAACTGTCATCATTGTAGAGAACCTCGAAAGATACATCACGGAGATCCCGTTTTATGTGACTGATTACAATCTGAAAAACTAAAAAACTGTCTTGATTTTCGCCTGATTTTGCTTTACCTTTCTCTTATCAGTTTAATTTTTCTGTTTGTATTAAAATTGATCAGATATCAGGTTGGTTTTCCCTGAAGCTTACATTCTGATGGAACAGGGAAAAGGGAGAGAGAGAGTGAGAGAGAGAGAGGGGGAGAGAGAGGGAGAGAGAGAGAGGGAGAGAGGGAGAGAGAGAGAGGGAGAGAGGAGAGAGGGAGAGGAGAGAGAGGGAGAGAGAGAGAGAGGAGAGGGAGAGAGAGAGAGAGGGAGGGGGAGAGAGAGAGAGAGAGAGAGGGAGAGAGAGTTTTCCAAAACAGAAAAACAGAAAAGTTGGTTTAAAATCACCAGGATGGTTAAAATATGAACAGACCAACTTTTGAATAACAAAAATTCCCATGCATATGTTTACATACAAATATATTTAAACTAGGAGTTGGTCGGTTCATATTTTTATGCCTCCGTCCGTCCCGTTTTCGTTCTCGCGATAACTTAAGAACCGTTTGACAGATCAACTTCAAACTTGGCTCGTGTATGCATATGGGAGGGACAATGATCTGATTAGATTTTGGAGTCTCAAGGTGAAAGGTCAAGGTCATAGAGGTAATAATACACATAAAAATGGCTCGTTCTCGCGATAACTTAAGAACCATTTGACAGATTGGCTTCAAACTTGGCTCATGTATGCACATGGAAGGGACAATGATCTGATTAGATTTGGGGGTCACGAGGTCAAAGGTCAAAGGTCATAGAGGTCATTATGTACATAGAAATGGTTCGTTTTCACCATAACTCAACCATTTGACCGATCAACCTCAAACTTGGCACAGGTATGCATATGAGAGGGACAATGATCTGATTAGATTTTGGGGTCTCAAGGTCAAAGGTCACAGGGCATAGAGGTCATTATGTACATAGAAATGGTTCGTTCTTGTGATAACTCAGTAACCATTTGACGGTTCAACAAACTTGATTCATGTATGCATATGGAAAGGGCAATGCTCTCATTAGATTTGGGGGTCACAAGGTCAAAGGTCAAGGTCAAAGATGTCATTGTATAAATGAAAATAAATCAACATGAAGTGCCATTTATTTCTGATTTGGTAATGGCGGAAGCATAAAGTTCGACCACGCGTGGTCGAAGATTCATCTAGTTAACAACTATGTTTTTAGAGTGAAGGAATAGAGAATAGAAGAGACAAAAGAGGGAAAGTGTTGTTCGAACGAGACAGAAGAAATGCGGGATAAGGGGCACATAAATTATAAAGGGAAGAGACGGGGGAGGGGTGAGAGATGGAAATATTAGGCGGGAAGTGAACGCTATACAAAAGGAAGGAGAGAGAGTAAAAGAGAAAGAAATGAAAATAATAATATGGTCTTATTTCTCAAGTTCTCCCAAGACAAATTAATGTGCATCAGCTAAACTTTTGGTTAATAAAATCATAAACCGAAAACTTGTTTCCAGGGTAGGCTCTGTGTATCTTGTACAAGAGGAGAAGAAATTTCCATTAGGTTAGGTATAAAGGAAGTGTGTTGTCTAAACACAACAAAAAAGTACCCCCCCCCCCCCCCTAATTCAATAACTTTTTATTGAAAACGTTTTGAGCAAAATAATTTGGCAGGAGTTTCCTACACTTACTGACTAACTTCTGTGTGAAAATGAGATTGATCCGTCAAGTCATGCATGAGTGAGCAGACCTTAAAGGCAAAATGTCACTCTTCAAAAGTCACAAGAGTCATTTTGGGGGGTCTGTGAAACAAAACTTGGGCGAGTTTGGTTTTTTCCCTTGTTTGACCCAGTCATGCCTATCCCTGACACTTTTCATGTTTATTACAGTAGGATGAACACAGATTTTTTTTAAGGAAAATGATATTCAGGCCTCATAAATCTACAGAATCCATTCAGTTTGTGGAAAGAATTGGCATCAACCAACATAAGTCAGCACATTATGTGAAAATACCGGGTAGTCGTTTTTCCGGCATTAAACAGTGAATTTTTAGCATCTTTTGCTTCATCGTTAAAATGTTCTCACTCAACCATGGCACAACCTCGAACACATGAACAACAGCACTTAAACACCAGAAAAATCTTGTTTCACAAACCCCCCAAAATTGTGACTTTTGGAAAGTGACACTTTTGCCTTTAATGTCTGCTTCACTCATGCATGACTTGACAGATCAATCTCATTTGGGTAGGAACACTCCTGCCAAATTACTTTTCCTAAAACTTCGTTAAAAAGTTATGCTATTTTGAGTGGGGGAGGGGGGTACTTTTTTGTTGTGTTTATAAGGGCAACCTCAAACATGAAAAAGTTGTTACCTGCGGGTACTTAAAGCAGATTCATTTGGGTCAGTATTATTTGAAAGTACGATAAGAAATTATATACTGTCCATCGGAATTAACATGATTACACAATGAGGAAACTTCAACATAAGGATATATAGGCGTTTACACGAGCTAGGTCTACAACGATCACTTAGAAGTTCTTATTACACAAATCACACATCACATCCTAAATACAACATACGAGCTTTCATTACCATCTGAAAAAATATTTCACAGAATTGTTCTTAGCGCTGACATAATTGTTACATAATTTCTTTCAGATGCTTTCAAAATAGTTTGTAGTTTAACAGCAACGGTTACATTCAATCATAAACTTGATAATACAAAGGTTTTTGGTTTTTTTTTAAAGTCGGAGTTAGTTTCAGATTCTACATTTATGAATCATCTAACGTTAACAAAGTCACTGGATTGAGTGATGCAAAATAACGTGAATGATTATCAACATTATGAAATGCCTCAGATGGCGCGTGCACACAGATTCTAATTCCCTTTTCTTTGTTTGAATTTCGTCACTTATCGTCTTCAAAGGAGTATTCACTAAATATTTCTCCAACTTTCTAATTTCTTCCTCTAAAATTTTAATCTGATCTTTCCTTCTCTTTGCCCTTTCTTGCGAAAATTTTCTAGTAAATTTTCATTTTCATAAAATCCCAAAAAACAATCTTGTCTAAAATTTGAGGACGCCAAATTTTCTCTAATTCAGTAATTTGTTTTTTTCATTCCTTCTACAAAATCTTTATCTGCACAGAGGCTGTTGTTAAACTTCCAATAAGACCGTCCATGGGAATGATTCTCAACAAAGTTACTCAATCGCAGTGTAATGGCAGAATGATCTGGAGTTATTGATACAAGAATATCACACATATTCACAAGATTTCTCAGTTTAGATGAAATAAACCAATAATCTAGTCTACTTTGAACCACTGGTGATCTTTGTGTGAACGTATATTGTTTCTCTTGTGGGTTTCTCTTCCTCCAAATATCTATTAAGTCATAATTATCCAAAAAGTTAACAAAGAAGTTCTTAAATTTGGTACTTGTTAATCCTTTTTTCCTCCCCCTATAATCCAAATTCTCATTCATAACTGTGTTAAAGTCTCCCCCAAGTATCAATGAACAATCTCGATTCATCAAGCGATGAATTAACTTCTCGATCTGCGACAAGAAATCAATTTGTAAGTTTTCTTTATCCCTTGTAGGGAAATAAACATTTCCTAAAACGAATGTCTGACCAGATATTTCACATTTAATACATATACAGCGGCCATCTGCATCAATTACAGTTTCGGTTACATTTAATTCTAGACTAGGGGCTAAGAGTACTAAGACTCCCCGACTGTGATTCGTACCATGGTTAAAAATAATGGTACCATTCCAATCCCTTCTCCATTCCTCTTCCACATCCGGCGTACTATACGTTTCCTGTAAAAATATAATTTTGCCATCTTTTTTCCTACACCATTCAAAAATATTTTTCCTTTTCACTTTGTCACTTATCCCTCTCACATTCACAGAAATAAAAATCATTTTCGACGCCATATCAGGTGATAAAGTATAAAACTCAACAAGGGAGATAAATCTATCTGCGGTTCATTTCGACCCCCAATTACATTTACATCAATACATTGTGTGTTGCAGCACAGACGAACGTAAATGTTCTGATTACAAGAAAGCATTGTGAAGTCAAGACAGTAACCGAAACACACGCTCAACCACCCTAACAAACACCACACCCGCAAACGCAAAGTCAGCTCCAAACACACACACACATGCCCTACCCCAACCCAGCATCCCCCATTTATACTGAACAGGCTACGACACCAGAAGGACACACCCGCACCCCATATCACACACCACGCAGACAACACAAATATTAAATACAAAGAAAACATACCAAGAGAAGACGTGCCTAAAACAAAATTACATTTGCACATCTCCGAAATGTACCTCCGCCTCCCCCTCCCTAACTTTCAATTGTACTTTATAGGCTTCAATAAGATTACTGCCAACGTTGGCATATTTTTCCCGCTTCATCTTCATACATAAAAAAAAACTTTCTTAATAAAATATTTGCATCTCAAATAACTGTTATTTCATCCCCTTCAACACAATGGGTGTATCCCAGAGATACTACATTGTATGCTATATAGACCTCACAAAACCATCATGACATTAAATTACAACTGATCCCCATTATTTCAATACTCTCTGTATAACAGTGAATACAGGTTGCATAGTTTCTTCGATACTCCCTCAACCCTCACTTGGCTAATAGTTTATTTTTTATTTTTTTTAACGCTAAAACCCATTGGCTGTTTAATATAAGATTCTTTTCTCTTTCAACCTTATTCTATCTCTACCAGTGACACCTGTAAGAGCTATTAATTCTCAGAACAAGTTTGACTTCTATGAGTGTAATATTACGTAATTCGATTCTATTCTTGTTCCTTAAAGTTATCAATTGAACTCTGGTTTCAGTGAGAATATTACGAATGTTGGCATACTTAACTTACTTCATCTAAAAACAAGAAAAAAACAAAATAAAACAAAACCAAACACCCGTCAATTGAAATACCAGTGTCTGAACCAAATGCCATCGATTGGAGCACTTAAAAAAAACAACATTGGGCATAGATCCTTGGGATACTGTGCATGTCATATAGACTCACAACACTATCATCTACATGTCTTTACATCATAAGTAATCCTTGCTATAGAATACTTGTAACAATGAGTAAAGGGATGGGTGAAAATTCCAAACCCTTTGAAAAAATCTTTGGACTGGTAGCTTACGCTTCAAAGTTCAAATGTTCTTTTTTTTTACATTAAAATAACACATTACATAATATTATGCAACCGACATGTTCGATTCTATCAATGTTTCCCATTGTGATTACCAATGACATCTGTAGAAGGTATTTTTTCAAAACTGTCGATTGTACTTGGAATTTACGTTTGCATAACAAAGATCAGTATTAGAAAAATAGAGAGAGAGAGAGAGAGAAAAAAAAAAACTCACTATGAACATGGCGGACAAAGAAAGCGGACAAAATAAACAACCTCTCATTCTACCCTTCACAATGGTTCTGGTTGTCAAAAGAACATCCCTTCACTGCTATTATGTTTAATCATGTAGTTCCAGGTGAATATGCATGTGACACCTGTTCCACATATTTTAGACAATAGAAGTGACGGAATGTTCTTTTGACTACCAGAACCATTGTGAAGGTTAGAATGAGGGGTTGTTTATTTTGTCCGCTTTCTTTGTCCGTCATGTTCATAGTGTCTCCCCTTCAACTGGTCAATTGAAATACTTGCATCTCAAACAGTTGCAATCATTACAACTACATCAAGCATAGGGCGTATCCCAGAGATAAATTGTATGCTATACAGACCCACAAAACGACCAAATACATGTCTTTACATAATAATAGATCTTGTTACGTCAATACTCTTCGTATAATTTCATGGTGTAGCAATGAATACGGGTTGGGTGACCCCTTCAACAGTTCAAATACCTCCCAGAATTGTGACACTTCTCACACACACACACACATACCACACGCACAACCACCCACCCCCAACATGAGGAGCACCACGTACAGACATCAAATATACGGTACTGTCAAAACAACTTCCATAATCAAATTGTGATTAAAGAGACAATACATGATAACTCACAGAATGCACAAACTTTTGAATTCATAAGCCATGTCATTCACTGCACAAACCCATATCCATCATGATTTATCATAAATTCATCAGACAATCCGCAGTTTCTAAACTGGATAACTTTTCACTTCACCCAAAGCGGATATCCAATTCTTGCGCAACCCCATTTTCATGTCCTGTATAAAAGTGGGCGGTGCTCACTCGAGCATAAAACATTTTCGGACTCTTTGGTGTCATATGATAGAGACTTTCAGCTATCCATATATAAAAAATTTTCCTTAAATTCGATAAAAAGAATTTATTGGGGGCTATTTTAAAAGTGTATCATTTTTCCCTTTTTTTGGGGGGGGGGGGGGCCACTCGGCATGCTCGGTATTTGTAACAAAGTCCGTAGCATGCCTATATGGCAAGCAGGCAAAAATGGCGCCAGACGAGTTCAATGTCACAGCAAAAATAAACAATTTGAACAGATATAAACAGAAAGCAAGACGCATTCTACCAGTAGTAACAAATCATTGACACAAACAAACAAGGTACACAAACGACATGGACTACGGTTCTAATAACTCGTTGAAGCAAACAAGCAAATATTCAGATAAGGTAAATCAAAACAAATGCAAAATAGACGGCAAATAGCATTTAGTGGTATACTGTACATGCTGTAGAACAGATCTATGTTATACTGATAATGCCTACAAAGATTATTTCAAAACATTTGAAATGATTTAACATTTATACGAGAGGAGAAAATTTTGTTGTACTTACTCTATGAAGACCCGAGACGAACTGAGTAAGAAAGCCAGTCTTCCCATCATACCTCTGGAGTCTCTGGAGATATCTTTTGTCGAGGTTTCATTGACATGGCACTCTTAATCCTCATGTACCTAAACCCCTTTCTTCAAAAAACGACTCTTCATGGTTTTAAGATAAACTTGTATTTGTTTCGTTGACTCGATCGAGTTCACATGAAAAGACTTTCTGACACAAATATGTGAAAGGCATGATTAGTGTTGACGATTTAACGAGCGCTGGACGGTAGGCACTTTTGAGGCGACTGTGAAGTGAGGGTGACAACGAAGTTCTTTTATCAGCGACCTGATTGAAGAATACCTATCATACTTTAACTAAACTGGCCAGCAAAAGAAAGTACCCACTTCTTTCAAAGGCTGCACACAAAAATTCACCCCATAGAAATAAACAATTTTGTACACAGGTATGGTGCAATATCCATTAGTAATCACATACCCAACAGGAAGTGATTATCTTTATTACAAAGAAATAAAATGAAATGTACAGCATCTTGGTCACTGAATCAAAAGTCACAAAATGTAACAGAATGAGCCGTCCAGGTTTTACACAAAAGTCAATGTCAAAGGATAAAATAAACCAGACACAAACAACAATGTTCAATAATGTGTATGTCCTCCTCGTGCCTGGACACATTCCAGGCATCTATGACGCATGCTTTGGACAAGTTGTCTGGCGTAGTCCTGGGGAAGTTCTGTCCATTCCTCCTGCAGAGCTTGGATCAATGTTTGCCGATTGGTAGGAGGCTGTTCCCTTGATCTCACCCGTCTGCCAAGAACAGCCTCCTACCAATCGGCAAACATTGATCCAAGCTCTGCAGGAGGAATGGACAGAACTTCCCCAGGACTACGCCAGACAACTTGTCCAAAGCATGCGTCAGAGATGCCTGGAATGTGTCCAGGCACGAGGAGGACATACACATTATTGAACATTGTTGTTTGTGTCTGGTTTATTTCATCCTTTGACATTGACTTTTGTGTAAAACCTGGACGGCTCATTCTGTTACATTTTGTGACTTTTGATTCAGTGACCAAGATGCTGTACATGTCATTTTATTTCTTTGTAATAAAGATAATCACTTCCTGTTGGGTATGTGATTACTAATGGATATTGCACCATACCTGTGTACAAAATTTTTTATTTCTATGGGGTTGAATTTTTGTGTGCAGCCTTTGAAAGAAGTGGGTACTTTCTTTTGCTGGCCAGTTTATGTTGTCAACGGAATAAACGCCATTGTCATCAATTTCATAACGACAAAAAAATTGCCAGCATCATGGGGATTCGAACCCTTGACTAGCATGACTAGTAACATATAGTGCCCTGACAGTGGCTTTAACCACTGCGCCACGAGCAGTTGACGAGGCAAGCGGTGCACTTTATCCATTTATACCCGAATTCATTTCTAGTCTTAACTTCTCAGACATGATTATTTTTACCCCTCACTCTACAGTCGCCTCAAAAGTGCCAACCGCGCCGGACGGTTGACAGGCAAAGACCAAAATTCAAATATATACACATGACATACATGTACAAAAAATATATTATTCAATTCAATTCAATTCAGACTTATTAATTGTGTACAAAAGTAAAAGGTACATTGGCATAAAAACATTTTTCGGCTGTTTCCTGCAAATATACAAAATATTAAAAATTAAACTATGAATTTATTAAATCAGGAATTAAATATAGCATACAATACGTGTTTTAATTTAACACTTTTTGCGTTCAATTTTTTTCAAACATTGAAATTAGTAAAATTATCATTCAAATTAAATGTAATTCGATTCAATTTGGTAATGAATAACCGTCATTCAATTTCGCCAAGTCTGAGAGAAAGAAGAAATTCCTTGCTGAATCGCGGTTTCATCTTAGGGCAATCACTTTCGCACTACGCCATTCAATTAGAACAATGTAAGTGATCTCTATCTCTTTTTCATTTTCATTTTTATTCTCTTTAATTCTTTATTTCTGTTCTGTCATTATATATTTGACATTCACATTTCTTTTTTCACCCCCAGTTTATATGTCATTATTCTTTTATTCTTCTGTAGTCTTAATCTTTATCTTTGCATACAATTCAGCATAAAATGCCTGTCAAACATGGTCATGGATTATTTGGTTGTGATCTTTATTGGCATATTTGTGAGGGGTTTCTTTTCATATTTATTTTTTCCATCTGCTAAATGCTAATGAATCTCAATCTTGTTCTTTTCTACATTCATAATTTTTTCACATAAGCAGAAATACACATTCACTCATTACCATAAGATGAAAAACACTGTACAAATGTCAGAACTGTATGCCTATTCATGAAATTATATGCCAAGGTTCTTCCCACGTCAAGTCATGCGCGAACTGGAATGCTGTTTACACGAATTCGAATGTTGTTTACACAGATAATTGAAATGAATTATCTTTCTGCACTTTTGTATTCTAACAATAGTAAATCGCATGCTAGAAAAATCAAATTGAACGATAATATTTACTTTTTAAATGTGATATTGAACGAAAATATCGATGATTCCAATGATATGTCCACGAAGATGGGCGGGAAAACCGGTTTGCATCTTGTCTTTCTATGTCCAATGGTATAGGCCTACTATTGTTGGGTGATGTTCGTTATTCCGAAGGTTTGTTATTCCGAAGGTTCGAATACTCCGAAGGTTCGTAATTCCGAAGGTGCGTTGTTCCGAAGGTTCATTATTCCGAAGGTTCGTTATTCCTAAAATGAAATAAGGTTCGTTATTCCAAATGTTCGTTATTCCTAAAATGAAATAAGGTTCGTTATTCCGAAGGTTCGTTAGTCCGAAAATGAAAAAAAAAAAACAGGTTCGTTATTCCGAAGGTTCGTTAATCCGAAAATGAAATAAGGTTCGTTAGCCGAAAATGAAAAAGGGTTCATTAATCCGAAAGTGAACAAAGGTTCGTTATTCCGAAGGTCCGTTAGTCCGAAAATGAAATAAGGTTCGTTAGTCCGAAATGAAATAAGGTTCGTTATTCCGAAAATGAAATAAGGTTCGTTATTCCGAAAATGAAATAAGGTTCGTTATTCCGACAATGATATAAGGTTTGTTATTCCGAAAATGAAATAAACTTCTTACAGTGACAAATACGGTGGTTAAATCAAAAGATAATAGGACATTACGCAATAAAAAATTGGTGTAGTCTCAACGAAGGATGATACATGTGCATGTATATTTTTAGGCAGAGCATCTATGTTGCATCAAGAAGTGCCGTGGATCAGGAATTTTGATTTTGATTTTATCTGAGCAATTGCCGCCTGAGCGAATGGATTTAGAATGTTGGGGACTGTGTATGGGCCATCCGTAGCTTACCTCCAGACAAGAGGGATTTTTTTTTGTGGGGGGGGGGGGAGGGGTGTTTCATTCTGGGTTTCTTTTTCGAGGGGGTCATTCTGGGTTTATTCATTCTACTCTTCTGCTGCTTATAATAATGGTAATAACGATAACATTGATGATAGTAGTAATAATAACGATGATAAAACAAAAATATGAATATGAATAAGAATGATATTGCTGGTAGTATATGATGATAATACTATTAATCATGGTAAAAATGATAATAGCAATTATAATTACGGTTTTGATTTCATTATCATTATCACGTGGGATTTGAAGAGGTATTGCATTTGAGTTCGTTTCCCCGGAACATCATGTGTGCGGGTGTGTGTGTGCTGTGTGTGCCAGGGTGTGTGGGTGTACGTAGAGGTGCCGTAAAGTCGTATGGTTTAAGTCGCTTGACTGTAGAAGCGAAGGTCCGGGGTTCGATCCCCGGCACGGCACTTATGCCCTTGAGCAAGGTAGTTTATCTACATTGCTGTTTTATCGTATTTCAAATAAAGTGATGTGCTATAGGGCCTATGCATATTGATATCAACGTGTGCATGCTTTGTTTAAAAAAAAAAAAAAATGTGTGTGCTGAGGTGATGGGGTTAGGTTTGTACATTATAACCCGTGAAATAAATCATTTTTTGGATGCATGCCAATCTCATCCCCCCCCCCGAACCGAACAAAAAGTTTGAGCTCATTTCGTTACAATCATGACATGGTGAGGTACCAGCTAGGTAAACATGTTAAAACAATAATATCAATAGTTTTAGATAATTATAGCTATTCCATACAGGATACTGACTTTTTGAGCCTTTGCCATTAGCCTATTCAGAGGGGGACGGGGGGGGGGGGGGGGTGTATATATGTATATAAATGCAGAAGAGCTGTCTCGCGAAAAGTGATATTAATAAATATATGATATAAATAAATAGTGAAAGTTACGCTTAAAAATGCTCCTCCAGATCCTAATTACTAACAGACGAATAAAAAAGTAGTTGTAATAGAAAATAATACTACTACTATCCATGGGAACCTGATTCACAAGCTTTGCTTTTAAAGGTTTCCTCCGTATTACAGCAAGCACTGTTTATTTTATGCTTGCCATTTATTAATTTGATATAGACCAATTTCACGGCCGGTTTATGTATTTGGCCCTCTATCGGCGACGCCATTGCTGCTGTGGGCAAGCGCGCTGACCGCGATTGGCTCTGTGTACAAAATGAATGTAAGATATGAGATATGCCCCGATATTGTTCCATTTACTTTATTCTAGATCAATAAAATAAAGCATGGATACATGGGTAAATGAGGTAAGACAATGGTCATATCTGACGGATGAAGGTGTGATGTATTTTTGTAATTTCGATGGTTTTTCAACTTAGTTTTGTCAGTAAAAGTTCGATTGCAGCATAGAAGCCGTAGTAAACGGGAGCCCTAAATCTTACCCTGTTTACAAAGTCAAGTTTTCACTCATTAAATTTTACGCCAAAGTACATAATGATAATGTTTCTTGACTTAAAAGTCCCTTCTGTTGATGTTTTTACCCACTGGCGACGAATTCCTTCACATTGCTTACGGAAACCTGTGTAAGGAGTACGGCTTCTCACACAAACAGGCTTCATGAGTCAAAAGCGAGTGAATTTCGCACTCAGTTAGCTTCCATTTTTCAAACTTTCTCTAATCCTTGTGGCATTTGAGCACCGCACAGCTGCGACCTGAACTTCCCTGATAATTTCTCATTGCAAATATTAATCTGCATATACTGGTCAAAATAGACAAAAAATCGAACGAATGTACATAACGCGCTATTGACTTGTGTACTATAAAAGTTGGAGCGCCCACCCCAGTATGTCGAACTGTGTCGAACAGTCTGCTGCCCTCTTGCGTTGTGAAATTGGTCTATACTGTATGAACTGAATTAATATCAATATTTTGTATAACTTTTCACTGTTGATTTCATAATGATTTTGAAATGTGAAAGATCTTGTAAAATTTATTTGCTGTATTGTGGAAATAAATGAACTGAAATGAAATGATTACAGTGATGATAACAATAATATTTTCACTAACACTAGTAATAATAATTATTATTATCTGTTCGAGGCATTTTTCCGTGGCAATTATTTCCATATTTTGCGTTCTCTGATTTGGCAGCGGTCAATATCATACCATATTTTCTCTCTTCCGGATTTTCTCATTGACTCTACGTGTATATTGAGCAGCGGGCAATATTCATGAAATCCAGTTTGAACCGGTTTGAGAAGCAACGCAAGCCATGCATGCAGTGCGCAAATAAAAAGATACGCAACATGCAATGCGCAAATACATTATGACATCATAAAAGCGTATAAGCCGTGTGATAAAAGTTAAGGCACATATACATGTTAAATGGGTACTTGGAGAGATGACTTTAATTCATTTTTCATCAATTTCCTGTGGGATATAGATAATAATAATAATATTGACTGCATTGAATGAGATACAACCTATATCATTAATGCCAGTCAATATTATATAACTGTTAACCGTTGTTTCTATATTCATCATCATCATCATCATCATCATCATCATCATCATCATTATTATCATTAGCTTAGGTCCTGTTGATACACATGTCGGCGTGCCCCCTCCCCCTTCCCCTAGGTGTTCCAGAATGCTGGAACGAAATCACAATCATGATGCGATCCAAGTTGAAAACACCCCGAATGCTATGGGGGGGGGGGGTAGGGGCGTACGCAGGGGCCTATGGGGGAAGTGGCGTGCGTACGCCTCTGCCCCATGGCATACCCCATGTCTGAGGGCCTGCATGTATACGCCAATATTCTTGTCTTGCCCTTTTATAAGACATTTATGCGAAATAAGTGTGTATCCCCCCATTCCAAAAAGTTGGCCATGCTAGCTACGGATGGCTTTTTTGCCCTCCCCCTCGTCCAAAAAAGGGATCGACGCCCCTGTTTGAGGTGTTAAACACTCCTTCATCTGGTCCAAACACCCCCCCCCCCCCCGGTTCCCGCGCAGAGCGACATTTTAAAGGGTTACAGTTGGTAAACATCTAATCGAGAATGGATCTTCGAACATAGACAAAACAATGAAAAAATGCATGAAACCTCCCCCCCCCCCCCCCCCCACCCGACATGAACAGGGCTGGCGACGAGCGGTAAACATAACATCGATTCTTGCATGGATTCATAAGCCTATGATCACCCCCTTTGAAAGAATCCCGCGTACGTATACGCCCCTGGTCACGATAGATCAGCCCCCCCCCCATAACAGTTAAACAGAAAGGGTGATTTTCCTCAACGCCCGTCTCTCCAGGCTTTCCCGACTTAGCCACAAATTACTATTTTCGGACTAACGACCCTTATTTCATTTTCGGACAAACGAACCTTGATTCATTTTTGGACTATCGAACCTTCGGAATAACGAACCTTATTTCATTTTCGGATTAACGAACCTTCGGAATAACGGACCTTATTTCATTTTCGGACTAACGAACCTTCGGAATAACGAACCTTATTTCATTTTCGGATTAACGAACCTTCGGAATAACGAACCTTATTTCATTTTCGGACTAACGAACCTTCGGAATAACGAACCTTATTTCATTTTCAGATTAACGAACCTTCGGAATAACGAACCCTATTTCATTATTCGGTCTAACGAACCTTCGATATAACGAACCTTCGGAATAACTCCACAAATGTTCGGATTAACGAACCCTTTTTCAGTTTCGGACAAACGAACATCTAGGTATACGCAATTAGCGTGTTTCGGAATAACCACCAAAAAAAAATGTATGACTAGAGTGAGTAGTTAAAGAGATTATGTAACTTTGTGGACGCTCATTGAATTTTGCTGTCTGTGTTGTATAAAGATGTTCAGAAGGATAAATAAACAGCCAAGAATATAAAGCTTTTGAAATATAAGATGTTATTATCAAGATATCTGTCACTGAATTCCACATTTACAAATTAAACAAACCTTGAATGTTTTTGTCTAACTCTGCAATCTATGGGGTTTAAAAAGGTCTGGAATTCGGTCACTTTTATATTTTCACTTTTTTGAAGCACAAGATGATGCTTTTGACTAATATAAGTGCATTTTCAGAGCTTCATATATTACACAGGCCTACACTGATAGCATGAAGGCTGGGCCATCCTGCTCAAATTTTCATAATTTACTCATAGATCAGTGACTTTAAGGGATAGAGTATGGCAACTTTATTTGTCTTTATGTTGCAGTCAACCGCAAGTATAATATTGTAATGATATTATTGTGTAACAAATTTGATTCCATGACAATGTGGTAAGATAATGACGTCATCGTCATTGCATCGTGAGTCGCAGCAGTGATGAAATCGTTATTTCACCATGGAGTGACACCGTCAAGGACATCATGGATTGCGTAAAATTTGTTCCGTAAGAATAGACTGGTTGAAGATTGCTAGATATCGGGATTGCTTCATATGATGTTTAAAATTTCTCGTTACCATCGATGGCGTAAATTTTGTTGCTTTTATAAAAGATGGTGAAATACAGACGAGTATAAAGCCATACCACTCAATCACCACCTGACTGATTGACTGATTGGCTGATTGATTGATTGATTGATTGATTGATTGACTGATTGATTGAATGACATGCTTCCCTCCGTTTTTTCATGACATGTTCCCCCAAATAAACTTTCTCATAAGTACCCTACTAGACATTGTGATGACTTCCATCTACCCATGCTCAGAACCCTTTTCACTCAAAACACGTTTATTTTTACCGGCCCAAAATTTTGGAGCTCTCTTCATAATGATATCAAACTTGCCCCCTCTCTTGATTAATTTAAGAGGAAATTAAAATTGGTTTTGTTACAATCTTACATAACAAATCAATGAATATCCATCCCTTAACCCTCATCCAGTGGCGGCACCAAGGGGGGGCATGGGGGGGGGGGCATTTGCCCCCCCACTCAGAAGCTTTGCCCCCCCCCAGTTGCCCCCCCCAGAAATTTTGAGGACTGAAAAGAAAAATTATACAGTAATTTGTAAATAAGTAGATGTTGTCATAAGCATCATATTCAAGCTGTGAAGTGCTCTAAAATACCATTTTCCGCTCTTCAAAACTTCGATTGAAAACCAAAAAAGTGGTAATTTTTTGGCTCGCTCGCTTTGCTCGCTCGCATATTTTTAAATTTCTCTTCTAAAATGCTCCGCTCGCTCGTCATATTTCAGAATATTTATTCGAAAATGCGATTAAAAACCAAAAAAGCGGGTTTTTTTTGTTCGCTCGCTTCGCTCGCTCGCAAAATTGATATTAAAATGTGTGTAAGAGGAAAAAAAAAATCAAAAAAATTCAATTATCCCCCCACTCCTCAAAGTGGATTTACGCCGGCGACTAAAACTCGCGCTTCACACTCGATTTTTCCATACACGCAAAAAATTATTGACTGCCCCTGCCCCCCCCCAACATTTTCTTTTGCCCTCCATTTGCCCCCCACTTTAACAATCCTGGTGCCGCCACTGCCCTCATCCTCGATCTATTTATTTTCCCCACCGTATTATCCTGCCCTCTCTGTAGCTCTCATATGGCCACTCCTGTTGCAACATGTATGCTTACTTTCATATCGTGCTCTCTCTCTCTCTCTCTCTCTCTCTCTCTCTCTCCCTCCTTTCTCTCTTCCTATTCTTTTCTTTCTCATCGTATACATTTTGTGCAGGAAGTTTTGTTCTTGTTTTTTCACCTTTGTTGGTTTTCTTATTATGTCTTATACCAGATTTTATGTGTTTTTATCTTTTGTTATTCTTCGATGTATCTTTATACTTTCGCAAATGACATACGAGTCGTAACAAGTATATAAATTGTTTGAGTTCATATTAATTTATGTTTTGAAAAAAACCCCGAAATGAAATAGAAGAAATTTCAATAGTAAATTTGCATTTAATGTGTTGTCTCCTCCTTATAATAAAATTGAACACAAGTTATGTTTACAACATTATTATCATTTGAGGGATCCACACTCTACAAAGCATTGCTTTTTAGTGGATCCCTCCATTTCCGTAAGAGCTTATACTGTATGTATTTTTGCAGATTTACTTTGTTTTATATTTCAAATTATGTAAACGTATGTGGTGTTGTAAAAAAATATGAATAGTTATGTATGTTTGATTTTTTTCAAAATATGGTTTTTTTTAATGAAAAATAAACTCTTGAACTCATGATCTTTCTGCATGATCATGGTGATATTCTTTTTCTGACATGCAAATTATATGCCGACTTGAATGGCAAAATTTACCGAAAAGTAACATTTGAAAACATCAATAAAAGGTGGGGTATTCATTTGTTCACTCAATCATGACGTATTAATGGGATATGTCAGAACAAACATTCAACCAAGAATATTCACAAGTGGTCATAAAACCATCAGAACGTGAAAATTTCCACGTCTTTACATCAACATCAAATTTGCTGATACCCACCATATTGAGAACAGATACCAATTCTTGTCATGTCTTAATTTTTCACCCCTTCAGAAAAATTACTTTTACTCACTCAAGCGTAAAAATATTTCACAATGTTTAATGACACTTGATAGACCCTGGGCTATCAGCAGGTTTTAAGTTTCTTGAAAATATTTAAGATGTTCAGATGGCAAGACTTTTTCCAACCATAAAGTTTTTGGGGTGCACTGTGCTCAGAGACAGAAAAAAAAAAAAACCAGTGGTAGTACTTCGATGTGTTTTCAGATTTTGATGATGATGCCATTTTTCATGTCTTGAAATATGTTAAATGCTGACATGGTGAGTGTATAAATTCTTCGGATCGTTCAATGCTCTAGAAATATGGCTGTTTTGGAAGTTGAACTTTGCATTGGCAGGAGCTAAATTTTTCACGTTTTAGAGCATGAAAAAGAGCTTAAGATGCCTGCTCCGAAGGTCACGTTTCCTAAGATTAGGCCTGCTACTGCTGGACCAGATAATGTCAAAGCCAACACCATCAGCTCCCACGCCCATTGTCGGAGTGATGAAATGATTTCCATGTTGTATTCTACACACTCTGTTTTAGGACTCGTTTTTTTTCCCGAAACTCACTGTACAATTCGGTGATAGTTTTCACAAAGTTCTCGTCGTTTATTTATTTTTTTTTTCTATTTACCCCTTCCACTAAGTTTCTTTATTAATTTTCAACACAATCATTTTCACAACAGATCGATAAGTGCACTATACCATGACTTGCCATATAGACGGTGACAGCCCACTTCACCGAAGGCCCGCGAGACCGACTTTTTTTTTTTTTTTTTTTTTTTGTATCTTATTTTCCTTCATCAGGTGCCGTGGTTGAGTGGTTTAAGGCGCCTTGTTGCAGCGGCGTAACAGGTGCCTGTTATCAGAGGGGGAGGGGGGCAGAGCCAAATATTTCCCGGTAACTCCGTCTAGAATTAGTGGCGTAGCTAGGATTTCAGTTTAGAGGGTCGGTAGTGAGCACGGGAAACGCGCTCCCAAGGGGGGTGCAGGGAGGGGGGAGTGTCCTCCGCGAGAAGCGCGGAAGCTCCGACGTTCCTTTGAATCGTTCCTTGTCTGCTCCCGCTCATCTTAATACGTCCTCTGCCTGTTATCGGGGGGGGGGGGGGGGGGAGGGGGCAGAGCCAAAAATGTCCTGGTAACTTAGTCCAGAATCAGTGGCTTTGCTAGGATTTCATTTTAGGGGGCGGTAGTGAGCACGCGAAACACTTGCGAAACACTTAATACTGAGCGCGCGAAAGGCGCTCCCTATAAGGGGAGTTTTCCCCCTCCCCCACGAAGCACAGAAGCTCCGACGTTTTCTCCGAATTGTTTCTTGTCTGCTCCCGCTCTTCTTACGTTCTCTGCCTGTTATCGGGGGGGGGGGGGGGGGCAAATAATTCCCGGTAACTAAGTTTAGAATCAGTGGCGTTGCTAGGATTTCATTTTAGGGGGCGGTGGTGGGTATGCGAATCGTGCGAAACACTTACTGAGCGCGCGAAACGGGCTCTCTGGGGAGGGGGGGGGAGGGTGCAGGGAGGAGGCGTTTATTTAGGAAGCAAGATGTTAACATAATTGGAAGAGAACAGAGAGGGAGAGAGAGAGAGAGAGAATGAGAGAGAGAGGGGGGAATGTCAAGAGGAACGATAGGAGAAATTGAAAGTAAAATGAGCTGTGAGAAAAGTGTAGAGGAAAAGAACTTGGAAGAATATCCAATTTATTTGAGCGTGCTCCGTGTCTATCAGTGGGTGGGATGAGTGTGTGCGTTCATATGTAAAATAGGGTTAGAATATTTCTTTAAAAAAAGAAAAGCTTGTAATTTGCAACAGCCCACTTCGGATGCGGCACCACTGTATTTTGGTTCATCAGTTCATTAAGAATTATGTTCTAATCATTGTAACATTTTTTGGTTTCACCAAGAGACTTTGGCATGATTTCGTTAGACGATGAAGTGAGAGACGGGATGGGGTGTCCGATTTCGTAGTATCATGAAAAGCATTTTTGCAAACTATTCCAAGTCTAATCAGTTAATACTCCGGTAGAAGCTGAAATTTTATCTCAGAAAATCGATATTAAAAAAGGAATCAATATTAATGAATAGCTGAATGAATGAATGAATGAATGAATGAATGAATGAATGAATGAATGAATGCATGAATGATGAATAAATAAAATTGAACATCTATATTAATTAATTGATTACACCCTCGAAGCAAAGGGGGAGGGGGCAGTCACGCCCCCCAAAAAAGCCAACAACAAAAAAGGAAGAAAGAAAAAGAAGGGGGAAAACGTAAGAAGAGCAGGAGCAGACAAGGAACAATTCGAAGAAAACATCGGAGCTTCCGTACTTCGCGGGGGAGGGGGAAAACTCCCCTTATAGGGAGCGCCTTTCGCGCGCTCAGTATTAAGTGTTTCGCAAGTGTTTCGCGTGCTCACTACCGCCCCCTAAAATGAAATCCTAGCAAAGCCACTGATTCTGGACTAATTACCAGGACATTTTTGGCTCTGCCCCCCCCCCCCGATAACAGGCAGAGGACGTATTAAGATGAGCGGGAGCAGACAAGGAACGATTCAAAGCAACGTCGGAGCTTTCGCGCTTCTCGCGGGGGACACTCCCCCCTCCCTGCACCCCCCTTGGGAGCGCGCTTCCCGTGCTCACTACCGCCCCCTAAACTGAAATCCTAGCTACGCCACTAATTCTAGACGGAGTTACCGGGAAATATTTGGCTCTGCCCCCCTCCCCCTCTGAGATAACAGGCACCTGTTACGCCGCTGCAACAAGGCGCCTTAAACCACTCGACCGCGGCACCTGATGAACGAAAATAAGATTTAAAAAAAAAAAAAGTCGCGGGCCTTCGGTCTCGCGGGCCTTCGGTCTCGCGGGTCTTCGGCCTCGCGGGCCTTCGGTCAAGTGGGCGGACCCCATATAGACATTCAAACAATGAAATATTACCAATTAACCTCAGCCTCTGCGACGTATATACTAAACTTGACGAAATAACTTGTAAACAAATGCTATAACATACCCCCACCAAACAAACAAACAAACAAAACAAAACAAAAGGATTAATGCTCATACTCATAAACATTTTGTAAAATGAAACCATTTTTTTCTCGAAATGATTTTGCTTTGAAGTTCGTTGTTGCTATTATTTATCTTTCCGTATCATGATTACGTTAATATTCAGAGTACCAACCAGTAACTTGATACTGACAAAAAGGAATGGAAAATGATAAGGTCAGTAAAATTTATATTCGGTATATTCTCTACCGAAAACCTGGGGCGATAGTACATTTTTATGAATGAATATCTTTCAAAATTCCACCCAAATTGTGCACCATATCCTTCAATTTCAGTTTCAAAAAATGCAAAAGCGCCCTCGGCCCCTCGTGACCAGCTCGGTTGCTTTGCTTTCTCTCTCTTGCGTGTTTCTTCAAACCTTCGTATTCCTGCCCCCCCCCCCCCCCTCCAGGAAAAAAAATCTGCGTACGACCCTGCTGTCCAGTTCACTGATCTTTCCCTTCTATCCTTTCCCGTTTTCAGTGACTATTCGGTGACATCACTTTGGGGTACTCATGATCTGAAAAGAAATCAAAAGGGGGGGGGGGGGTTAATGTTTCTCTAGTAAAGGTTATTTTTTGAAGTGTCACCGACGTATCTCCATGACTAGAGCCCTGTCGTACCCATTCGCTAAACTTTTTGTTGTCATTGTTTTTTCATATTGTTTAAATTGTTTTCTATATAAGATTACTACGTATTCTTGTTGATATCTTAATTATCATGTAGCGCTTTGAGTGGTATTATACTAGACTGTACGCTTTATGAATATTTATCATTATTTATTTATTATTACTAAACTCTTCTTTCAAGTTGAGGAACATAGTGGTCTCACAAGTTTTGATAATAAATCATCTTCACAGGTCTACTTTTCTATAAGTCTTGGCACGTACACATGACCAGGCTATGATTAGGCCTATATTAATCCTTGTATATCGCATTGCTTGGATTTTGTGAACAACATGAATAAAATTAAATATTATTTCAATATAACTGTACACAGTGGCGTAATGAGCCAAAATATTGGGGGGGGGGGGGCTCAATCTTTGCGAGGAGCGAAGCGACCGATCCTGAGGGACCGAGCGGGGGATACCCCTCCCCCCACGATACGGAGCTTTTTCATTTTTTCGACTTAAATATGTGCAATCTGCAAAACCTGAAAAGAAAATCCCAACTTCAATTCAGTTCAATTTTCATTTTTTCTCATTTCCAACAAAAGAAGTAAATATCATGAAAAATAAACATTTGAATTACAATACATGCAATATGAAACATCAAATTTGATGACAATTATGGATAAGCGTGTAATGAACCTACCGACCAGAAAAGGATTTTTTTTTCATGAACTTGGAAACATGTAGCCAAAATAATCTTCGCAAGTTTCAAACAAATGCCAGCGTAACACAAAATACCTTATTACTTATGATAATAATACAGACAAAGACACTATGAAATAAAAAGGACGAGCATGGAGCGGGTGTGATGCAGTGGGGTACCAGGGTTTCACTCCCACAGTGGCGTAGCTAGGATTTCATTTTAGGGGGCGGTAGTGAGCACGCGAAGCGTGTGAATCAGTTACTGAGAGCGCGTAGCGCGCTCCTTAGGGGGGAGGGTGCAGGGAGGGGGGAGTTTCGCGCGGAAGCTCCGACGTTTCTTTGAATGTTCGTGTCTGCTCCCGCTCTTCTTACTTGCTCTTACCTTTCTTTTTTTGTTCCCGCTTTTTTCCTTGTATTTTTTCTTTTTTTTTCTTTCTTTTTTGTTGGCGTTTTGGAGGGGGCGACCGCCCCCATCGCCCCCGGCACTCCCATGGTATAGGAGCTTTTAGTACTGATGGTTTGCAACTCTGTAAAAGAACGCTATTTGGGACTACAAACTTAAAGCCCGTGTCTAGTTTTGGTAAATCTAAGAATATTCATTATCAAAGTTTGAATCCATTGTCAGATAAACAGATAAAGCCAAGTGTTATACCACAAAGTATTACTATTGACATTATGCATGTTTTCTGCCTTGCTATGCATGCTATTTGGGAAATTGTGAATGCGTTACTTAACAGTAGAAAGGGAGTCTAGAGAGAAATAATGAAATTCGCGTGATATCATTAATATAAAATTGAAAATAGACCATGGTTGAAATTTATTTGGGGGGCTGGCGCCCCCAAGCCCCCCCCCCCCCCCTCCAGTACGCCAGTGACTGTACATTCTGTTGCTTTCTACTCTTACCTTGCCCACTCGAAACCACTCTTTTCTCAGTTACAGATTTTGAATATTTATGATTTAAACCTTTACAATATTGCTGTTTTCATGTTTCTTTGTTTCAAAAATAAAATCTCTATTCAAATCTCCAAATATTTTCAATTTAACGCTGATTTTCACAGCTACAATACAAGATCATGTAAGAAATATCATTTTCCTCAAACAAGAACGAACAGCTCAAAATTTTCTATTTTCTTTAAGGGCCCAGAAGTGTGGAACAATATAGAAGAAATTATAAGAGAAAGCCCAACTCTGAATTTATTCAAAAGGAGATACAAATCTTTTTTTATTGACATGTACCAAAAAATAGGCTTTCTTGCATGTGTGTAGGGTGTGTGTGTGTGTGTGTGTGTGTGTGCTTTTGTGTAAAATTGTCGATTATGTTCGACGTTTACTGCAAGGGTTCACTGTCTTAGTTCATTTGAAGCTGATTCAAGAGGTAAACAGGGAAGATCAGCTTCAAATTCAATGAGTAGAAATAAGGAATGAATAATTACAGGGCACCTTTAATTTTTTTTTCTCTCTCTCTCTGTGAAGGGGATATGACTAATGTTCCAAAATGAATTGAATATCTGTTTTCCAAACATGGTTTTCTTCACTCTTTTATCCTTTTTTTTTTCTTCTTCTTTTATACAGGGGAAGGAAATTCTCCCTTTCACTATTTTTTTTTTGTTTTTGTTTTTGTGATAAAGTGGTAAAGTGGTATCCAGTCAAAATACCACCAAAATGAAAGGTAGAGGGAGGTTATTGAAATTTGGCTATGGTGGAATATTTCAAATACATGTATAGTAAAGCCATGACAGGCCGTACACAGTACAAGTAACATGTGTAGGCAGACCAGGCAGAAAAGGGAATCTAGAATTGTCGTGGGAAGAATTTTTCTTGTTAATTTTTGCCTCTTTTTTTTTTTTTTTTTTTTTGTCTTGATTGCAGCTTTAGTTTAGAATAACAAAGGAATGAAGAAAGTACTTCATTCTGATGCTAAAAGAGAAGCAGTGAAGTAGTCTCTCCATGTATTTTTTTTTTTTTTTAAATAATTGTCAAAATGTGTTGTTCTTTTTTTAAAAACCTTTTTCTATAGAATATTGACAAAAGAGAGGAAGATATGAAATATACACTATGGTCCCTGAATGTACGTGTAATAAAGTTTCATGTACAGTAGGTATGGAGATGCTTGGGAGGAAATAGGATCATTTATTTACCAGTCTGTTTTACCCACATTTTCAGGCAAAAGATAGTTGATATAGCATGTGGTCGATATGCGATAGATCTTTTTGTGAACTGGGAAAGGTAGAAAGAGGGGTACATGGTCTGAATTGTATGGTGTATGACACTGTATGTACTGTATAGTAAAGGCAGGATAGAACAATTTTTTTTTTCTTCTTCCTTAAATTGAGATGTCGATATAAAGCGCATTCAACTTGGTATCTTTTTTCCCCCTTTTTTTTTCTTTCAATGTTGTGTAACAATTTACGCAGAAAAACCGTATATATGAAAGATTCTTAACATAAACAGAAAAGGAAATGTAGGATGAAATAGTAAGATCTCGAGGGTTTATTTGCTTAGAGCAGTTTACAGAGAATTTTTTTTTTCCCAGGTGCCTTGAGAGTGACAAAGGAAAGGTGGGGCAGATGAACATGAAATGTTCCTGTCTTGTTTTTTTTTTGTTTTTTTTGTTGTTGTTGTTTTTTGGGGGTTCTTCTTTTTTTTTTTTTCTTCTTCTTTTTTTTTTCATTTTTAAAAAAATATAGGTAAGAAGATATAATGTAGAGGTGAAGATTTTGTTCTTTGGAGAAAGAAAAAAAAAAAGAAGAGAGAAACAACTACAAATGATTTATTCATAGGCATTTGATCCTTTCTTTTGACCTCTGTTTGCATCAAGAGGTTATTAGTGTAGTTAACCTGTAGTACGTGATTTGTTTTGTATATAAGTTACAACATGGACCATGGTCTCAAGAAGAATAGCGGGAACGGGTGGGAGGGGGTACAGGTCTTTCGCGATGTTTGACGTAATTGCAAGACATTTCAATTGGTGTGGATGGCGGGGTGGAGGTGGGGGATGCTGGGTTGGGGTAGGGCATGGGTGTGTGTGTTTGGAGCTGACTTTGCGTTTGCGGGTGTGGTGTTTGTTAGGGTGGTTGAGTGTGTGTTTCGGTTACTGTTTTGACTTCACAATGCTTTCTTGTAATCAGAACATTTACGTTCGTCTGTGCTGCAACACACAATGTGTTGAAGTACATGTAATGGGGGGTAGAAATGAACTGCATATAGATTTATCTTCCTTGTTGAGTTTTACACTTTATTACCTGATATGGCGTCGAAGATGATTTTCATTTCTGTGAATGTGAGAGGGATAAGGGACAAAGTGAAAAGGAAAAATATTTTTGAGTGGTGTAGGAAAAAAGATGGCAAAATTATATTTTTACAGGAAACGTATAGTACTCCGGATGTGGAAGAGGAATGGAGAAGGGATTGGAATGGTACCATTATTTTTAACCATGGTACGAATCACAGTCGGGGAGTCTTAGTGCTCTTAGCCCCTAGTCTAGAATTAAATGTAACCGAAACTGTAATTGATGCAGATGGCCGCTGTATATATATCAAATGTGAAATATCTGGTCAGACACTCATTTTAGGAAATGTTTATTTCCCTACAAGGGATAAAGAAAACTTACAAATTGAATTTTTGTCGCAGATCGAGAAGTTTATTCATCGCTTGATGGATCGGGATTGTTCAATGATACTTGGGGGAGACTTTAACACGGTTATGAATGAGAATTTGGATTATATGGGGATGAAAAAAGGATTAACAAGTACCAAATTTAAGAACTTCTTTGTTAACTTTTTAGATAATTATGACTTAATAGATATTTGGAGGAAGAGAAATCCACAAGAGAAACAATATACGTTCACACAAAGATCACCAGTGGTTCAAAGTAGACTAGATTATTGGTTTATTTCATCTAAACTGAGAAATCTTGTGAATATGTGTGATATTCTTGTATCAATAACTCCAGATCATTCTGCCATTACACTGCGATTGAGTAACTTTGGTGAGAATTATTCCCATGGACGGTCCTATTGGAAGTTTAACAACAGCCTCTGTGCAGATAAAGATTTTGTAGAAGGAATGAAGAAACAAATTACTGAATTAGAGAAAATGTGGCGTCCTCAAATTTTAGACAAGATTGTTTTTTGGGATTTTATGAAAATGAAAATTAGGGAATTTACTAGAAAATTTTCGCAAGAAAGGGCAAAGAGAAGGAAAGATGAGATTAAAATTTTGGAAGAAGAAATTAGAAAATTGGAGAAATATTTAGTGAACACTCCTTTGAAGACGATAAGTGACGAAATTCAAACAAAGAAAAGGGAAATTAGAAAATTTGTATGACTATTCTCGTCAGGGATTAAAGGTTAGGTCTCGGGCCGGATGGTATGAAGACGGGGAAAAGAACATGCAATACTTTACACAATTATTGGAGTCAAATAAAAGAAAAAGTGTAATCAAAGAAATATACAATAAGGAGGGAGAGGTGATTACGGAAAAAAGGAAATATTAAGCCTAATCAGGAACTTTTACGAAAAACTATATGGGTCGAAGGAAAGTGACAATGAAAAAATGAATCCAGTAGATTTTTTATATGATGTACCAAAATTAAGTAAAGAAAGCCAAGATTTTTGTGAAGGAAAATTGAACAAAGACGAGTGTTTTGAAGTTATAAAGGAGATGAAATTCAATAAATCCCCAGGCAATGATGGATTGAGTGTTGAGTTTTATTACACTTTTTGGCCGGTGCTGGGGGGAATGGTAGTAGAGGCATTAAACGGATCATTTGATAAAGAAAGGTTGTCAAATTCTCAAAGGCAGGGAGTTATTACATTAATTGAAAAGGAAGGGAAAGATACAAGGGACATTAAAAATTATAGACCAATAACGCTCTTAAATGTAGACTATAAGATTATATCAAAAGTTCTAGCAAAAAGAATCAAGGAAGTTTTAGGAGAAGTGGTTCACCACGATCAGGTCGGGTATATTAAAAATAGAAACATAGGGGAGGCGGTCCGGCTTATAGATGATATGTTTTTTTATTCTATGAATAAATCATTAATTGGTTTTTTATTTGCAGTGGATTTTGAGAAGGCTTTTGATAGCGTTTCACATGTTTATTTAAATAAAGTATTGAAATCATTTGGTTTTGGGGAGGATTTTTGCAGATGGGTGAAAGTTTTATATAATAATTGCAGTACCGTAAACTGGGGTGACTTTGGACATAGGGGTGACTTTGGACACAACAGAAAAAAAGTATTGTTTCATTTTACATTCTTTTCCTTGTGGTATTTCCAGTATTTTTTCTGTATGTTATTTTAGGGGAATGTGTGAATATTATGAATGACCACTGTGCTCTTGTATATTTCATTGCCTTATATTGTTTTTGTACTTTTCTTTGCAGGGTCCATAAAATGCTTGATTTTTATGGCTGTCAAACTTTTGGTACTCCAGAAATACAGAAGAATGGAAGCTCAAGCCTACTGGCTGGATACTGAACATAAAGGGATCATGAACCCACCTGTATAGTCTTGATACCTGACCACCCTTGCAAATCTGAAAATAGGTCATGTCCAATTTCACCCCATGATTTGGCTTCACGTACGGGGTGACTTTGGACATCAAAGGAGTACCAAATGTTCGACAGCTACGTAACTATTCATGCAGTGCCCTGTTTAACAACATGTTTTGAAATTTGTTCATTTACTATTTTGGATATTTAGGCATATAAAAATTCAAAATATCAAATTTAATTACAAAATCTTGAAAAAATGTGTGCAACCAAGTGTCTGTTAATGCCTCTTTAAAATGAAAGTTCTTACATGTTTATTGTTAGCAAAATTTTGTAGCTAAAATACCACCACAAAACGTATGTACATGTACAAGTTGTACTTGTAAGTCATTATTTGGTGGCTATTGAAAAAATTGAACAGATTGGAGTTGTTAAGATTTAAAAAAAAAAACTGTATTGTAGTCCAAAGCTAACCAGGTGGTGAACTACTAACCGTGCTAATCGCAAGAAACAGGTCCACAGAAAATTCATGCAGTGCCCTGCTTAACTACACTTTTTCAAATTTGTTCATTTACTATTTTGAATATTTAGGCTTATAAGAATTCAAAATATCAAATTTAATTACAAAATCTTGAAAAAAAAGTGTGCAGCCAAGTGTCTGTTAATGCCTCTTTAAATGAAAGTTCTTACACGTGTAGCAAAATTCCACCACAAAAACGTATGTACAATTTGTACTTGTCAGTCATTATTTGGTGGCTGTTGAAAAAAATTTAACAAATTGGAGTTGTTCAGATTTTTAAAAAAACTGTATTGTAGTCCATAGTTCCCCAATAAGGAGGTTTACTTTAGACAATTAGCTGTACAGGTGATTATGCAAGGGGATTTTTATGGCTGTCCAAAGTCACCCCAAACTCCGGGGTCACTTTGGACAAACTTTGACCAAAAAAATAATCATGAAATAAAATAAACCGCATGGAATTCTATATAACACGATTTCCTCTTTATTGGTACTTGCCAACCCCCACATTACCCCTAGAATTCCTCTGTTCATAATGAAGATATTGATATAAATAGTTAAAATTTGTCCAAAGCCACCCCAGTTTACGGTAGCTGTATTATGAATGGGGGTCAGTCAACTGGTTACTTTCAAATAAAGAGAGGGGTTCGACAAGGGGATCCTCTTTCACCATATCTATTTGTTTTAGTAATCGAAACCTTAGCTATGGTCATAAGGAGGGATGAGGAAATTAGTGGAATCAAATTAGGGGACAGGGAAATTAGGCAAATTATGTATGCTGATGACATAACTATTTTTGTGAAAGATGTTAATTCTGTAGAAAAATTGAAAAGGATTTTGGAAGATTTTGAATATGTTAGCGGTTTAAGAGTTAACAGGGACAAAACAAACTTTGTTTGGTTAGGTAATGAGAGGGAGAAACCTAGCTCATTTTTCTTTGGACATAACGTGGAGGAAATAAAAATATTGGGAGTTTATTTTTCAAGAAATATAAAAAGAAAGAATGAAGTGAATTATAAAGAAATATTAAGTAGAATAAAGCGTTTGGTAGGATGGTGGAAGCAACGGGATCTAACTATTTTCGGGAGAATTCAGTTGTTGAAAACGTATGCTCTTTCAAAAATTAATTATATCTCCTCGTTAATAGTAGTCCCACATGATATTTTCAGGGAGGTAGAAAGAATATCGTTTGAATTCGTTTGGGGAGGGAAAGATAGAATAAAAAGGAAGATATTGTACCAAGATTACCAATTCGGAGGGTTGAGAATGAACAATTTTGAAATCTTTGTCAAAAGTCAAAGATTAATGTGGGTGAAACGTTTACTAAATGAGGAAGAACTATCTGGATGGAAGGCATCATTTAACTTTTGTTGTTCAAAGATAGGAGGTCGTTTTGTGTTTCTATGTAACTATGACATTGGTAAAATGGATTTGAATAACATACCTCCTTTTTATATAGAACTTTTAAAAGTTTGGCAAGAAATGAAGAGATGTAGATTTTACGAAGATAATATATATAACCCTATCTTATTTAATAATACAGATGTGTGTATAAGAAATAAAACGGTTTATGATGAAGAATTGTTTGAAAAGGGAATATGTATGGTCAGGGATGTTATAGAAAATAGAATTATGAAACCATACGCGCATTTTTGGAATATGGGAATTAAAGGTAACAGTTTGTTAAAAGTACATGACATATGTTCAGTGATTCCAGATGAATATAAGGAGGGAAATTTTATGTATATTGATACTTCTAGATATGATATTCCTTTAAAAATTTCAGATAATATTGAATTTTTATCCAGTTTGAAATCAAGAAAAGTTTATAATTACTTCATTAAGCAGCTGCAGAATGATTATGATTTACAGGTGAGGGATGGACATAGTCAGTTTAGCTTCACTGATATGGAACTAAGAAATATATTTTTAAGAGTGAAAGGTTCCATCTTTTGTAGCAAATTGCGAGAATTTCAGTTCAAATTATTACATGGAGCTATTTATACTAATGAGAATTTATTCAAGTTTGGGTTTATATCAGATAATTTATGCTCCTTTTGTAAACAGGAAGTTGAAACATACCCACACTTGTTCCTGAAATGTCAATTAGTTCATACACTATGGGAAGAAGTGGTCAAACATTTTAAGTTAACTGAAATTGGGCTAGGGTCATGGGACGAGATATTTCTTGGATTAAAGGGGAAATCTCAAAGAATAAATCTATGTGATACTGTAATATTTTTGTTGAAATATATTATTTTTTCTGCAAGGTCAAAGGGAATCATTCCATCATTTGAAAATACATTGAAATTGATTGATAGCTATAAAGAAAATGAAAAGAAATTAGCGACGAAGAGAGGCACATTACATGTACATTTGCAGAAGTGGGATGAGCTAACAGATGGAACAGTGTAGGAAGTCAAAGGTAAACCCGGAAAGTACATGTTGTTTGGGTGTGACTGGAGCGTTGTGTGTGGTAGGGTGTGTTTGTGAGAGGGTGTGTGTGCGTGTGTGAGTGTGTGTTGTGTTTGTGTGTGAGTGTGCGTGTGCGTTTGTGTGTGAGTGTGCGTGTGCGTGTGGGAGGTTATGCGGGTGGAAGGGAGGAGGAAGGGGTGGTAGGGTGGGAGGAGGGGGAAGTAGGTGGGGTGACGGGGTTAGGTGATGTAATTTTATATACCTTCCTCTCTTTTTTGTTGTTTTAAGCTGTTTTATTTGAATGAAACAAATTGTATAATCATGTATAATTTGATATTTCTCTATGATCTTTGAGTTGATGTAATTAAGTTGGTTATATTTTTTTTTTGATCAATTGATGAATCTAAATGTATATGATTAACTGATCATGAATATGTTTTGTACACTGATGATTTAATTTGTTAATTTTATGTATTCCTGTATGAGAGGAAGGAAATAAAATATCTCTTAAAACAAAAAAAAAAAAATGTATCAGTGAATTTTGTTGTCTCATATGTGTACTTTTATAAACTCATTTGTAAGGGGGTAACCTCGATAAGTAATTATACTTTTGTTATCCCCCCACTTAACGATGTATATATATATATACGTTAATTTTGTACACTTTTACTTTTGTGGAAATTCAATAAATTCTAAAAAAATATCTTCAATCTTTAATAACAAAGAACCAATTTTGCCACGAGTGGCGTCCTATAATACTCCCAAACTCGTCAGCATATTGTAAGCTAAATCTTTTCCTTTCAATCATTTGATCACTTTATCTGAAAAAAGCCTTTTAGAATGGCAGAAGTTCCAAATGAAATGCCATATTGCTCGAAAATTAAGATATCATAGCTTTTTGTTGTCATTGTAGATTTTACACCACGTCCAGATATTTGACTCATGGAAATAAGTAAGCTATCAGCAGGATCCGTAATAGCACCGCCTATCGGGAGAAAAAAAAAGAGCGAAAGAAACAGGTTTAATTCATGAAATATTATATCATGTTTTCCTCAAATTTAAGGGGATGTAGATGATTTGATCAGCTATAAAATAATGGAGGCGAGTACAAGTGGACAAGGATCGTCCAACGTCCAGTTGGATGTAAAATGCAAGGTTTGCGAGAGGGACTTTTCGGCCGAAGTGCAGCCGCGTATGCTGCCTTGTCTTCACACGGTCTGCGCCCAGTGCCTGGCGAACGTTACGAATAACACCGCCTTGGCTAGCGGACAGCAAGGCAACATCAGTGGAGTCGGTGAGGAACTACTAGACTAAACCCTATTTTTGTTCATTAATCATAATAAATTTCGAGACGAGAGAAGTAAAGGAATAATTGCAGAATACCTTTCATGCCCTTCCGCCGCGTTATATTGTATTTGTAAAAAGTGAAAGGCAGTGTATACAGCCACACGCGTGTGTCTTTACCTTACGGCCACACGTGTGTGGTTGTATCCACAGCATCGACAAGAGGATACAGCCACACTCAACTGAATTCCCACTTATAATCTGCGCCGCGACAGCTATCGCTAGTGTGTATGTATGCACTGTACAAGCGATGTGTAAATTCATGCAACAGTGTGTTGCCAAACCCCAAAACTTGGATCGTCACGAAGGTTTTATCTCTCGAAATTCACTGAAATACAAACAATATTGTACTATATTGTCACCTGCTTGCTGACCAGGCAAGAATGAAGTGAAAATATTGTTTGTATAATAAGTGAAATCGAGAGATAAAACCTTCGTGACGATCCAAGTTTTGCAAGTCGCAACACATACCATCGCATGAATACACATCGCTTGTGCAGTGCAGTGCACACTAGCGATAGCTGTCGCGGCACAGACTTCAAGTGGGAATTCAGATAAGTGTGGCTGTATCCTCATATCGATGCTGTGGATACAACCACACGCGTGTGGCTGTAAGGTAAAGACACACGCGTGTGGCTGTATACACTTGCCAAAGTGAAAATGGAGCATAAAAACGGGTCTTCTCCCATGTCTCGATCTACATCATATTCTATTTCTAGTAACATTAGAATTAAATCTAACTTAAGTAAGAAGAAAGACTCCTGTCTAAAAGTAAAACAGTAGATCTATCTTAGGCCTACTAACAGTTAGGCCTAGTAGTAGTACCAAATATAATTAAGTTAGGTGACAGGTCTAGCTTTTTATTAGTTACTTGAAGTTGGATGAAAGTGTTACTTCGTACATCTTTTGAATTTAAATTAGACTGTTCAAAGTTTATTAACTTATAATGTTAAACAGTTTACTTAATTTCACTTAACATATCTAGGTCTAACGTTAGCTAGGCCTAGTCAGATAGTGAAATGAGACACTGAATGAATTAATCGGCATGAATATGCCGTTCAAAATATTGGGGAAAAAATGAAAACAGAAACACATCTTGATGTCAACTTTTCATTTGATTATTTACTTATTTTTACAGTTATTGCCAAGTGCCCCATCTGCAAAGATGACATCCGCAATACAGACGATATCCTGGAAGACACGTGGACTGTTCCCACTGCCACTGCCCAAAGCATCTCTGGCGGAGAGATGCTTTGCACGAACTGTGATGACAATGTCCCTGCTACCAACTTCTGTGTAGATTGTCAGGGTGGACTTTGTGACCCTTGCGTTGGTGTAAGCTGAGTTATTTGTTTAAATTTCATGACACTGACTAGCATTCACAATGTAATGAATAAATCCAGCTTAAAACCCTAAGTGGGTATAATTAGTCCTTTGATTTTCTTCAGCTTTTAGAAATGATTATATATCTTTAAATGAAATGAAGATACATAGTAATAACAGGATGTTTCCATACAAAGTCCTGAAACTGAAAGTAGGAAAGAAAAAAAAAAGGTAAGAAGAGAGTAAAAAGATAAGGACAGACCAAGGGGATAAGATAGATGAGCAAAATATGTAAGAACTGTATCGGTGATGATTTTCCACACTTTAAAAATTTTTTTTTTAGAATTAGAAGTCTTCATCAGACAGCCTTCAGAAAGGCCTTGAAAACACTTTTTTTTTGCAGTTTGTAGTTTTAAGATTATTATACTTACATGTATTTATGTAATTGTCATTAGTTGTAAGGGCTTTTGGCCTCATGGGAAAAACACGGTATAATTAATAATAATAACAATAACAATCATGATGATGATTTTACAGTTACATGACCAGTCCTCTTTTTTGTTGAAAAATCTTTACTATTCTTGTAGCTTCATCGGAAGGTACGTATTCTCAAAGATCATGTTATCCAACCACGATCAGAAGAGAACAGTGTCCCCCGGGAGAATGCTCGCATCCAGCCACCATTCTGTACCATGCATCCTAAGGAGAGGCTTCAGCTCTACTGCGAGAAGTGCGTCAGGCTGACATGTCGAGACTGTCAGCTAGTGTACCACAAGGAGCATAAGTGAGTGTGTTTATGTAAAGATAATTATTAGTAAGGGCTTATTAAAGAGAAACTTTATTCTGGAAGGAGATGAAAGATAATGTATGATCTTTCTCATTCTTTTTTTGTTGTTGTTATAACTTTGGAAGAATATCACAGTAGAAATGTTCCCTGAAAAGGATTACTCCTCGATTGCCCTCCTGGTCAAAATATGACAATGCACCTCTTGAGAGTTCAGACCAAACATATATCCGTGTAATCCCATGTGTGCAGTGCATATGCATTTGAACTAGAGTATTAAAGTTGGTTTCTCACCATGGTAATAATAAGGAACATCATAGTATACACCATTTGTTATTTACTACTTAATTACTTACCTTTTCCTGCTGCTTTGGAACAGTTTCTTCACTGTAATTGCACGACCAGGGGGGTGTAACATAAAACATACAATCAATCTTACGATTGATATCAATCGTAAGTCTATGGCAAACTATGTACTAAAGAGATACAATTGATTGTAAGATTGATTGTATCTCTTTATGTTACACCCCCCTGAACTCGCAATTATCTCCAAGATATGGAGCGATAAGTTGTGGTTTTCATTCTATGTATTTATACACGACAAGTGGGGCTATTAAGAGTAGTAGCCTCAGGCAAAAAAAAAAGGGTCATGTGCATACTCGCTTATATGTGTTGTAAGATGAAATGCAGTACACTTCAAAAGCCCCTGCAGTGAACAGCCTCTGTACTATGACATACAGCATGCGGGCGGAGTCTAATAGTATACATAGGCAGTTATACATGCTAAGGTAGTTTGATCTGGGCTAATCTTGCTAGTTGTTGTCATTTCTTGTCTTTACATTTTCATTTTCCCTTCTGTTATCAGCAGTGATGCCAGTTTTCATATTTTTGCCAGAGCTCAGGGATTATTGTCACCTCTCTTTCTCTTAGGCTCCTTTCAGGCTTCATGTTAGACAAAACAACTTGTACAAAACAAAATGGGCTCAAATATATTTTCAGGGGCTTATTAAGCCAACTGACATCCTTTGATCAGATATTAGTCCCTCACTGGAGCTATAGCTGATCAGCTCCTCATTGAAGTATTTACCTAACTTTGACCAAGGGTGAGTTATATTCCTGCCAGGTTCCTGTAGCCTATCCTTAAAGTTGCCCCCCCCCCTTTTCTTTGTTTCTTTCAGATACCAGTTCCTGTCAGAAGCGGCGAATAGTCAGCGCCAGAACATGAGACGCTTCATCCAGGAGCTGCAGGAGAAGAGAAAGAATGCCAAACTGATGAAGGCCCATATCCAGAACATCTACAAACAAATGAAGGATCAAGAAACCAAGATTCTGGGAGGAATAGATGATGTATTCACCAGGTTAGAGAGGGAAAAGAGACACTGGGGAGGAAAAGTTTGGGGGAGCAAAAGGAAGGGGGGGGGGAGGTAGGGTGTGTGTGAGAGAGAGAGAGTCAGCAGGGGGGGGGGGGGAGAGGGTGAAGTGTTGATCTTATTCAGTGCTTCATTTTGGGCATACAACTTTCCATCAGAATTTTTACTCCATCATTTGTATCTGTCAATCAGAATAATTCATTTCTATCCTTATCCATTATGATTGTTGCTTTTGGTTCAGATGGCTAAACATTCAATGGTGAAACTGTTCTTTATCTTTTGTATTTCAGGATAAGAAATGTGCTCGATGGCCAGGCTAATGCACTGAAGACTAAGGTTCAGAATGATACCGAAATCAAGTGCCGTGCCCTGAAGCAACAAATGGTGGAAGTTGGCACAGTAGATTCAGCGCTCAGTCAGTGCTACAGAGTCATTCACAATATCATCACTAGCAAGAATGACGTTGCAGCGCTCCAGCAGAACCGTCTGGTCAGGAGACGAGTGGATCTTGTGCTCAGGACGCTTCTTACGCGGCAACCTGTGACAGAGCTGACTCTCCATTTCAAACCAACAAACATTCCCAGTATGGAAGCCTTCAAGCGCATCGGTTCCATCGAAGGCATTGAGAGCAAGGTAGTCATTGGTTCACAAGGTCAGCAACAGATTAGACCTAACCAAGCGTTTCCCCATAGCATGCCACAGAGCATGGCTATGAACAGAGCAGCACTAGTTCAGCAGCAGGCTCATATGCAACAGCAGCAATTGCAGCAGCAGCAAGGCATGAATCATTCTCCATTTGGACAGAGGCAAATGGGGGAACTCGCCCGCGTCAACCGATCAACAGTTCGAGCTCCGCTTGTGCACGTCCCACGTCAACTTTCAGCTCAGCAGCAGCTGCAGCAAGTGAGACCAGCCATGCAAACCAATATCTTGCCAGTGCTGACCAACCAGCAAAACCCTATGGGAATGAATCCAAGTTCTTCCCCTCAGGTAGCTCATGGGCTTCCCACTGCCTTGCAGCCTGTCATCAGCGGCCCTCCTAATGTCACCATCACCAGCCCTATGACGTTTGGAGACCTCACCACACCTCAGATGATATTGTTAGCTAAAGCCAAGCAGATGAATTCCCAACAAGGGGTATCTTCCAGACATTCCCCTCAGCTCTCCAACACCACTTCTCCCCCTGCAGTCAATCCTGGTGCTGCCACTGCCGTTCGGAACACCAACTCAGCATCTCCTTCTTCCATGATTGCACCAGCGGATGACAATTCAGGCCCGAGGATTGTCAGCGTCAAGAGCGAACGGAGGGAATCCAAAAGTGAATCAGAGCGACCAAGCTGCCGGTTCCAGAATCAGAGCAATGGCAGCAGTATGATAGGAAATGGTCTTCAGGACAACCAACCTTCCTCATCAGGACTTGAAATGCAGCAGGGAAGTGATAAGACAAGGTAGGTTCTGTAGGTATGCAATACTATAGGCATATACTGTATGAACTAAGTATATGATATTGTTAGTATAAATGAATATAAGAAAAAATGTTACTTACCCAAGTCATTTCTTTTTTCTGTAGATATTGTCATCAAAATCTTTTGCTTGTAAACTTAGATTTGCCATTAACATCAAGGGAACATTCCTTTGATTTGCAAAAGACAAGAATGCATTTTCTAGTAACATTTCTAGTGATATTTAGATTTGTACAGATTATATATTTTTTTCTTCACCGCCACTGTGTATTTGCATTTTCCACCTAATCATCAATGCAATGATGTCATCATTTTCTTATCACCGTATTGTTTACTTGTCTCCACTTCAATCTTCAGTCCTGCCCTTGATGTTCCAATGGGCGGTGACCCTGACAGACCTGACCAGGCAACCAACAAGACTCAGACACCCACATCCTCATCATCCAAGAGTCCAGCTGCTGCTGAAGATGTTCTAGGGATTGACCTACCCGTCCCAATGAATGCTTCTGACATCATAGGTGACATCATGGATGAGGTGGCCATTGAGACAAAAGACGCAGGTGACAAGTCAGATTCAGCTTCCGTGAAAGAAGGTACTGTAGGGGAAGCGTCTGGATCAGCAGCGGAGGGGTCAGGAGATACATCAACAACAGGATCAGGAGAAGGCAGCTCTGGAGATGCTGGAGCATCAGGATCAGGAGCCAGTGGATCTGAAGTGACTAAAGCAGGAGGTAGTGAGAATGGGGACAAAGATGCCAAGGAGAAGCAGAGTCAAATTCAAGTCTATCTGAATGAAATGGTGAGAGCTGTACTTATCACATTGTCATTGTTTATAATATTTATTCACCTGTCGTAATTCATGGAATATTTTCATCCCTTCACTGACCAAGTCATAGGGGAATATAGTAACACTGCTGTCCATCCATCTGTCCGTAACAGATCTTGTGAACTCTGGTTTCCGTTTGATAAATTTCGTAATTTTTGATGGATTTTAAATTAAATTTGATGTGAAGATACATGGTATCAAATTACAGCCTATGTTTGATTTCAGGGTATGCAGGTCAAAGGTCATCGGTCATAGCTCATTAGATATGCAAAAATAGCTCATCATGTATCTAAAAATGTGGTTTCCATTAGATAACTGTAGTAATGTGAGACAGATCATAATGAAATTTGGTAGGAAGGTACATGATATGAAGATGTAGTTTGTTCTTCGAGTATGTAGGGCAAAGGTTGAAGTTCACAGTTCATTAAATATGCAAAAATAGCTCATTATGTGTAAAAATGTGGTTTCCATTCCATAACATAAGTAATTTTGTGAGTATGTTAGTCAAGGGTCAAAGGTCACAGCTCATTCAAAATGCAAAAATTGCTAATTATGTACATTTGTACCCAGGATGGGGAAGCTGCACTTTGCGTTGGTCTTGTTGATATCATAATTGTATAATTGTAGAAGGGTAAGGGGTCATATAAGCTCTTGTAAACTCCCTGTTACAAAACCAAAGTACCGAAGTGAGATATCAGTCAGACAGTTTTACGACACATGATCAGGCAGTGATTGACCTGTGTCAATTTTGTACACATAACCGAATACTAACTTTAATTTAACCCTGGACAAAACAATATCGACCCCTGACCCTCACATTAGGCCTAACCTAAAAGCCTATTGCAAACCTGACCCTAACTGTGTATCTTTGACATCTTTGAAATAAAGCCCAGAGCCCCGAAGAAGCATTACAGGTTCACGGTGGTTTTGTGTAAAGTAATTTTAACTAGCCTGACCCTGTAGTGCTTCTAACTTGTTACATGAATGTTACCCTACGTTCTATGATGCTAGGTTACTGCAAATGAAATCTGTGACATGTCCAAAGACGTATTTACCTATGAGGGTTTTTGAGGTTCAGACACCTTCGTCAGATGTCTATAGGCAAACTGAACAAGGTGCTTGAATACTGTGAACGATAGATATTGAAACTGTCACAGGCATCCTTTTAGAGGAACTACTTCCCACAAGAACTAATTTACTTAATTCCTAAAGCTTTGAATACCAAAGTATCTTCGCAAAACGTAGTTGCACGAAAAGACGCATCCATAATGCAATACAGACAGTGTGCAGTTTGTGTTCCAGATGTGTCTTTTCGTGCCACTAGATTTTTCTAAGCTGACTATACTAATAATTACTATACTAATAATTGCCAGAGATTTGAACTATCCCATTCCTGTTCATGTTTTTATTGTAAAAATGACAGTATTGGTGTGTCAACCTATGTCATATGATTTTTAACCTAATAAAACGGAATCAAATTGAATTGAATTGAACTTATTTTTGAAAACTGTTTTCATTTTGATTCTACCTAGGATGATATCATGCATGAGGCAACCAAAGAGAGTATAGCAGCATTCTGGAAAGGAGATGTCAGCTGGGAAGAGGTAAATCAATCTAGTAAATAGGAATTGTTTGAAGCCTTATTTGGTCAGCTTTTCTTCTTCAAATTGGCAACATTAGTATTTGTTTTAATTGCTACATTTTTTTCGTACAAAAGGTCTTGTATATGAAATGAATACAACTTGGCAGAAAGTATGTTCAGAAGAAAAAATGGGCACAGTACGTGTAGACATTTTACTCTTTGTGCTCATATTTATTTGGTATGTTTTCTAGGGCTGCGCATCAAAAAGTTATTTGCCCAAACAAGAAAATGTGGAATTCAGTCTTGAATGGGTTAACCACAATTCAAATCTTCCACCTTGGCTGATTTGACATGTGATTTTCTATTATTAAGTCAAGAAGAAAAAGAAGGAAATTCTTTGCCTTATTTGTGTTTTGTTGCTTCTCAAATACCACTTTGTATTTGTTGGCATGTACTACCAGGACATAATCATCTTTTGAGTGCCAGAAAATCATATTTTACTCTTTGTAACATGATACTAGTTATACCCTTATGTTTCCTAGGAAATAAGTCATTTTGCAGGCATGTTAGTTGAGACCTGTTTGGTTTTCATGTGGTATGTCTGCCTGGATCTGTATAGGGAAGAACCGTACCACAAAACTGCCTTAGATAACTTGTATGCCTTGCTGATAGTAAAAAGTGTAAAGGATAGAAAAATAAAGGGCAGGTATAAGAATTGTGAATATTTCTTTGCATTATTATTCTTTCCATCTTTGTCTGTCTAGAAATAACATCATAAGGACCGTCATATATTGTACCACGGCATATTGGCAGTTTCACTATTTTTAGATTCCTAGAAGTCAGCAATGAAAAAAAGTTGTTATTGCTGTTGTTTGTTTGTTGTCTTTAATCTTGGTGTCTTAAAATTTGGCAAAAGCATAGCCCTCATGTTATAAATTGCACCTCCATATGGCAGCTTTTATTTTCAAGTGAGGTATTGCTTCTTTTTTTTTTTTTTTACTCCTCTGCCATACATGTAGTTGTCATTGAAATGATTTCTTTCTCTCTCTCTTTTTTTTAAATTGAAACACCACCATAGCGTGATGATCAAGGCAAGTTTAAGAGGCAGGTGATTGTTGGCAGCTTGTATCGAATGACCAGTAAGAAGTACAACCGTGAAGGCTGGCCAAACAAGCTGCATATCAAAATTATGAATTCAGAGATGCTGGTGAGTACAGCTTGGTTCCTCACCCCTTCTCCTTCTCTTTCTCTCTCTCTCTCTCTCTCTCTCTCACACAGTCTCTTTCTCCCTCTCTCTCAAACTCACACACTCTCTCTCTCTCTCTCTCTCGCTCTCCAGGGGAGCGTTTCATGAAGAGTTTTGTCGGTGATTTTCACTGACTAATTTGCTCTCAGCCAATCAGATGCGAGGATTTTCAGTAGCTTATAACAGTTGTCAGTGAAAATCACTGACAAAACTCTTCATGAAACGCTCCCTTGGTCTCTCTCAGACTGAAAGACATGACTTAGTTCCGAATGGTGGCAGTTGCCATTTTTTGTTAATTTATAGGCAAAGACAGAGAGCTATGAAACAATATTGCTTGTAAACCAGCTCAGCAACTTATACCTACCATGTATCATTAACATTCTTTTGTGTGCATTGTGTTTGATTGTTTACCATTGTATAGAAACCTCTTGTTGATTTGATGAGGAATCATCAGCTCTTCTTCCTCAAGTGTGACCAGGAATTCAAAGAGCAGTACAGGAAACTGGTCGCTTTCTTCAAGAATAAGGATGTGGTAAGTATGTACATGTATATGTAGACAACACTTCATGATCACTACAAGGATTAAACGGTTGGACACTAATGGGGTGTTGCAAGAAAGTTGCGATTGATTGCAAGTTGCAATTGATTGTCACTGGCCAATCAAAATCATTGTTCTATGCATGCCTTCTTAAAAGGGCAGACCCTGAGCCAATCAGAATTGTTGTTTCAAATTTTGCAATTATTTGCAATTGATTGCAACTTTCTTGCAACACCCCAGAAGTCTGAGATAACTCAGGCTGGGGTCTATGGAAAATGCATGTTAGTCCGAAATCATGAAAAATTGCTTGTTTTTGCGATAACTTAAGAATCATTTGATGGATTAACTTCACACTTGGCTCATGTGCATTAGGGAGGGACAGTGATCTGAGTAGGTTTTGGGGTCATGAGGTTAAAGGTCAAAGGCCATAGAGGTCATTATATACAGAAAATAGCACGTTTTCCTGATAACTTAAGAACCCTGTGACGGATCAAATTCAAACTTGGCTCATGTATGATGCGTATGGGAGAGGCAGCAGTCTGATTAGATTTGGGGGTCATGAGGTCAAAGGTTAAAGGTCATAGCAGTCACTGTATACAAGAAAATGGCTCAACGCGATAACTTGGGAACCATTTGATGAATCATTTTCAGACTTGGCTCATGTGTGTATGTTTCTGATCTGGCAATGGCAGAGGCATAAATTTCGACCGTGCGCGGTCGAGGATTCATCTAGTCTTTTTTTTGGGGGGGGGGTGGTAACTAGAGAGACATTAACAATACTGAGCTGCAATAAAGTTTTTTCTTCAGGTGTATAATGTTGCATATGAGTAGTACTAATAAGAAGTAGGATTAATTTATATTCATGAGCTGGCAGTAAATTCAAACAACTTAAATTACACTGCATTCATGTAAAACTTACACGTGTACTGTATGTTATTCAGTTCTACTCAGTTCCATTCACTTTATTGATTTCATAAAATACAAAGGCATATAAGTACAATAAATTGTGGCTGGGGAATTGCCTTATAAAGCCAGAGGCTTGAAAGGAGATTGCGATTCCCCTTACAAACAGTACATCAAGAGTTATGAGTATTGTATGTCAGTGATATTCTAACACCATCTACTGGCTAAGCAGTGAGATGTCATTTGCAGGGAGTTCTCCAAGAAGGCAACTGCTGTAATCTAGCGTTTGTTTAAGGTTCTTACACAGAATTTTACTGAATTCTCTCTTTTTACCCTTTTCCTCTCTATCTGTTTTTATGTCTCTCCTTGTTTCCAACCCTTTGTTCTCTCTTTCTCTCTCTCTCTCTCTCTCTCTTTTTCAACCCAACAGTTTGGTGCTATTCGCCTGTATTCCAAGCCAGAGATCATCCTGCTTCTCTTCTATTCTCACAAGCATCAGAAGTTCTACATCGTCTGTCCCCAGGAGAGGGAGCAATTCTCTACAGGCTTTGTCAAAATCATGAGCAAGTATTTCAAGGTGCAGCCTAAAGCAGGGGTAAGTCTTACATTCTTTTAGTCTTCAGAGTCTGTTAAAGTTTTAACAAATGAGCTCTGGATCTGTGATGGTGCAACAACATACACTCTGGCGAAAATTAATCCGGACTTTATTTCGTGAGAGATCTAAGGTTATGATTAGGGTTGCAAATGGGGTTAAGGATAGTTTTAGGGTTAGGGTTAAGGTTTGGTTTATTGGGTGGTCCAGCCAGGGTTAAATATGCAATTTGGTTAGTGTAAACAAATGTGTGTAGTAAAAAAATGATTGCCAGAGTATGCACTATATAACCCATGCAATTATGTGAATGACTCTGTATAAAAGAAATTTTCGAAATGGGAATGAAAATCCACGTAAGGTACAGATCATTCCTATTTTGAGAATTAGGTCATTAATGGTTGAGGTTGTATGCGAGGACTTTAGTGAAAAATCTTGGGTTTTTAGTCCAAGCTCTTTCTTTTTATCAAAAGATCATACCACCTATGAAAGAAAGTCACTCTTAGTCTTAAGGAATTGTCAGGATTTGAATGTTTATTTTGTTCTTTGCAGATGATGTAGTCTAATTTGTACATTCCTCTTTATTTTATTTGAAATTACGCTACCTCTATAAGGACAAACCAAACCAAGATGCCTCCACAGTTGGTACAGCGGACATGGACTCTGTCAGCAGTGAAACAGCTCCCTCTACAGGCGAGAAACGAGCAAATGAGGAGGAAGCACCGAGCACCAACGAGGTAGAGGTGAGCAGGAATGAGGAGGAAGGCATGGAGCCGATTCCTACATGGAAACAGGGCTACAAGCTACGTAACAGCATGCAGTGCTCGAGATCTGATGACCCTAATGATGATTGGTGTGCTGTCTGCAACAATGGTGGGGACTTGGTGTGCTGTGATAGATGCCCACGTGTCTACCATCATGAGTGCCATGTTCCAGTTATCAATGAAGTACCAGAGTGAGTATTAGATACTGTAAATGTGGAATATTTCACAATGTGGAAATTTTCACAGATTTCACGTGGCACGACAGTTGCGCGAAAACAATACCACGCGAAATATTTGTTTATTTCGCACGTAAATACTGTTATCCTAACTGTCCGCGAAAATTAAAAATGTGCGAATGTGTTTAACTCGGCTGAGCGCCGAAAATGAATCAGGCGAAAATTTCCACTTTTACAGTACGAGCTTGATCTATCTCTTACTCTCTTTGTTTTGGAATCATCCATTTGCTCACTTTATGTAATATAGGTTTCCCCGGCCGAATTCGTTTTCTTCAAGTTGCCCTGACTCTCATCAGTATGTTTTATCCATCAATTTCCCAATCATTCAGACACCTGGGGATATATGTCTTGGAATGGTTGAACCACTGGGTGCTCTTGGCAGGGGTAATGGCATCGATCACCGCTCTGCAACTTCTCTCAGAATGTGGTACCGCCACTGTTGCATGTTGACTCCAGCTCGCTCAGTTGCCATCCTGTCTCCGACCGGACCTTGCCACTCAGGCTGCGCCAGGCATTTCTTCACTTCACTCTTAGATGAAGGGTTTGCCATCTCAGTCATATTTAAGAATGGCGAGTAGGAGGAAGGAGCTTTGTTTCCATGAAAGCATGGGCTTATCCACAGGTAGCTCAGCTCTCATGTGCGGTCTAGCGTTGTCATAAATCAAGATGACTGGCTCATCATCTGGAAACATTTTGTTGCATTCTGCGGCTTTAGCAGCAAGGAAATGCTCGAACCTTTCCCTAGTGACAGTCTTGAAGGTTATTTCATGATGAACGAGACAAGCGGCTGCAGAAGCTGCAAATGTGACATTACAGATGCGTCCCCTTTGCCCTTGTACAACCCTCCTTGCCGGAACGCCTTGTAGTGCCCTTCCTCGAGTATGACGTGTCGCAACCACACTCATCAATGGAGACACAATTGGCACCTATACTGTGCTCGAGGAACCACTCGGCATACTATCTTCATTGTTGGATCACCCGTGGCGAGTTTCTAGCGTCAGGTACAGCCTCTGCGAGCTTTAGCATGATGAGCATCCCATCGACAGTTCTAGCAGTCATCCCCAAGGACATTCCTGGCTTTTGAGGAAGACCTTCCCGAAGCCTGTCCTTCATCTGGCTGAGTGTAAGCAATGGGTTGGTCTCAAGGACATCCCGAAAATACATTTAGTTCTTCATCTCTTCATCCATTTTGGAGTTATGTGCCCCTCCCCTTGGAAGCTTGTCAGCTCTGCCAGTTTCTAGATAAGTTTGTACAATAGATCGAGCCGTAGACCTTTTTATCCCTAGATTATCTGCCAGTTCAAGATAGTGCTGGTTGTTTCCTTTGAATGCTTCAACCAAGCGACGTCTGTCGACATCAGAGATACGCATGTATCGTACTCGAACTGCCATGATACCTAGTTCAATAAGAACTATACCAAGAGACAAACCTTTTCTGACCGTCATCGTAATGAGAGCTATCTGCCAAATGAATCACATTGTTGTTCTTTCTACATTCGTAATTTCATGAAAGCAGAAACACATATTGACTCATTATCATAAGATGAAAAATATTGCACAAATTCCTAGACCTGTTTGGTTTGGGTGCAGTTGTCTATACTAATGAATAATGAGAGGGGAGGGGGCTTCAAGCATGCCTAACAAAAGCACTGACACCTCAACATATCTGCAGCTCTGCACACCTGACTCAATGCATAACCCATGAATCGCCTTTTTGTTTCTTTTTTGGAAGCCCCCCCCCCCTTTATGGCCGACAAAATACAATATTCTGAAACCGAATTCATCTAAAAGACTAACCTTCCTCTCAGTGTAATGAGAGCTTTCTGCTAAATGCTAATGAATCTCAATCTTGTTCTTTCTACATTCATAATTTTCATATAAGCAAAAACACACATTGACTAATTACCATAAGATGAAAAATAGTGCACAAATGTCAAAACTGTTTGCCTATTCATGAAATTGTATGCTAAGATTCTTCCCACGTCATGTCCTTCGCGAATTGGAATGCTACTTACACAAATTTGAATGTTGTTTACACAGATAATTAAATGGAATTATCTTTCTGCACTTTTGTATTCTAACAATAGTAAATTGCATGCTAAAAAAATCAAATTGAACGATAATATTTGCTTTTTGAATGTTGATCCACATTTCAATCAATTTCGCGTGAAATTGAACGAAAATATCGGTGATTCCGATGATAAGTTTACGAAGATGGGCAGGAAAATCTATATTTGCATTTCTTATCTCATTATTCTGTACATACCTGATTATAAATACCTTGTAAATACATTTAATTTATTGTGATATGATATTGTAAATATTATACAAATATACAATGACACTTGAGGATCTTGCTCAAACTATTCGCATCGAAGGAACATCAAACGGTGCTATGCTAGCGCCGTGATGTTCCTGAGTGCGAATAGTTTGAGCTTGATCTGAGAATGAGTCATTCTCTATTTGTTTTATATCCCTAATCGTTCCTTGGACACTCATGTAATTAAATGTACTCACATTCACATCACATTCAAGGAAATAATTGGCGAAAAGTGAAGAAAACACCTCTGAAGACATATCCGCAGCTCGATGATTTCTGCGAGTTGCATCGCATTCAGCATGATTGTCGCGGCGCAGCTGTGAGCGCTAGGCCGCTAGCGCTAGCTAGCTACATAGGTTGCCCGTGCCGCCCCGTGAGGTATGGTGCAGTCTTGCTCAGCACCGAGCTCAACTGCTGTAATTTCCCTTCGCGTCGCGAGTCGAGGGAAGGGGGGGGCAGAAAAAAAGTATAGTTCATTTTTCCCTATGGAAAACGTGAACTATGCGTGACGTCATCAACGAAAAATGAACTATGCGGAGGAAACATCTGTTCTGGTTAAAGCTGTGTGTACACTCCTAATGCTACAATCTTACGATGAGGGATATAATAAGTTATATGATTAGTGTCCCCAGTACCCAAATGAAGGTGACATAGGTCCAGTAAAATCATTGTCATTGTTATGGTCATTGTCATTGTCTCTTCGTCTCCTAGCTTTATTTATTGATGAAATTCAATAATTTATTCATGAAACCTGTTTTCTCTTTTAGAATCAATTTTTATTTACATGTTTGTAAAGCCTTCTGTATGTGTGACATAGTAAACTGCCTCTTAAAACCAAGTTGTCCACTTAAACCATTCAATGTGGACCCATGTAGTGAAAAACAGAAAGGAGCTGTGCTCAATGAAGGGCTCTGTTAAATCAGATTTAAGGAGTCTTAGCTATTGACATTGCTTTTTGTTTTCAAAAATATAATTATAGGCTCTTCATATGGCATGGGAAAGGCACTCCTTGCTTAACTTATTTTTGGTGTTCTTGTTTCCATTGTACAGGGATGACTTCAATTGTACACTGTGCTTTGATGTGGTTGCTGACGAGGAGGAGGATAATAATGACGAAAATGCTGAAAAGTTGGAAGGCTTCACCGCTAGAGAATTCAAGGTATCATTATGGAACTCTGAAAGCTCATTCACATATCCATTGGAAAACCCCCGTGGTACACCCCTGCAGTTTTTTAATGCACACACATAGCGCATTGAACCACAAAAATGAAAGAGAGCTTTGCCAAAAGTTGTGCAGACAAACTCGAGACGTCATCTATTGCGATAACTTTTATCAAAATTTGATAAGTCCACATCTTTAGGGTGCTCGGAAACAAATGATATGCCTCGTGCCTCAGCATTTTTACCCTGCCTCCTATCCCATTCATGAAAAATGTGGGGGTTTTCCGCTACATATGTGAACAAGCCCTAAATAGCTTATCTATGTACATGTATGAGGTAGTCAGACTTAGCCTACATGTATAGTGGTCACCAAGGAAGGTGGCTAGAGCAGGCAGGTACTACCACAACTACTTCTGCCTTGAGGGAGACAGTATGACAGCAGAGGGCATGGCTTGGTTTCTATATTTCGACCAGTTTAACCATATTTAACATTTTTACATGGTTCTGAAAGAAGTTAAATTGTGTATTGTAGAATGCATAGAAAAAGAACTGGAAGAAAATGAAGTTCTTCCTATAGAAGTAGAAAACTCATTTTGTGAAGTACCATAATTGATATGCAATGAAATAGGCAGTGATGCCCAATGCATGTACTACAAAAAAGGGAGTATTTTGCAAGATATAAGAAGTACAGTCAATTGTGAATCACCATAATTGATATGCAATGAAATAGGCAGTGATGCTAAATGCATGTACTACAAAAAAAGGAGTATTTTGCAAGATATAAGAAGTACAGTCAATTGTGAATCACCATAATTGATATGCAATGAAATAGGCAGTGATACCAAATGTTCTTTGTTGCAATATTTGGTACTGATTCATAGGAAAGATAGAGCAAGTTTCAAGCAAAATACTGCTTTTCTTGAACTTCAGTTACTACGAAGCTCTTTGGCTGTAAAGTAGGATATATACTCTTTCTCCACTGATTTCTTTGCGTAAATAAAAATACTTAAAAGCTTGATAAGAGGTTGACATCTCTGAGCATTTGATCTCACAGTAGCGTTCATTAACATATTTGTATTTCATCTATATTTACCATTCAGCTGTGTCAGAGGTTACTGCTTGAGATGTACTGCTTGGAGGACTCTACACCATTCCTGGAACCTGTTGGTGCAGAGGTAGGTACAGAATGATACTGCCATCAAATGACAAAAGGAAGCAACTCAGATTTGTTTCAAAATTGACTTTTTCTTTATGTGGGTACTTTTTGTAAGCTCTACATCAGGGCTTCTCTACCTGTGGGCCACGAAGCTTTCTCAGGTGGGCTGCGAGGTCAGCCAAAAATATTTTGAAAATTAGAATTCAAAACGAATTGTGTCTAGTGTTACGTGACACAGCTTGAATCCAGCTTTACTGTTAAATCATATTTAACTGAATTGAATGTATTGAAATAAAATCAACAATTTTGGATTATCATCAAAGCAATGTGATGTGTTGAAATTTCTTCAGAGATTTCCGGAAAAAAATTGGGGAGGGGTGGAGACTTCACAGAGTTTATTAGGCACCATATTCCTCGTCAGACATTCGGTCATTAGGTCTGTTAGAGTAGTTTGTGTTTTTTGTTTGTTTTGTTTTGTTTTTCTTTTTGTTTAGGCATGGTTATAGCGTGTTCTAGCCTTTGGGTTGTTTGGACAAGCCTGAAACTAGGGCATAAACTCTAATATTTTCGTAATGCATCTACCATCCTTCCTAGGTACTAGGCTACCATGAGATCATCCCAATCCCTATGGATCTATCTACCATCAAGATCAAACTAAGCCTCAACTCAGGGGACAAATACACCTCACCCAGGCAGATGGTAGAGGACCTACGTGTCATGTTCACTAATTGCTACCAGTACAATGGGGTGAGTAGATGAATATCGGTGATGCAACATTTGTTCCTGCCTTAATTATTTTTCTGAAGACATAGGGTTAGGGTTAGGGTTGGGATAGGGGATTTTGTTGAGAATGTTATGAGGATACGGATTAAGCTCAGTATTAGGTTTTGGGTTAGGTTTTATGTTTTACTTGACATTCAGATTTTCCATGGGAGCAGTTGTTGCCAGAGCAAATGTCATGGAACCAGGAATATCTCATACATGGAACCATGGAACTCGAAACGGTTATTTTCAAATGGTTATCTTTGAATAGTTATCTAAGAGCTTTTGGTTAGCTTATGCTGTTATAATGTGTTACAGGAAACCGGTATTGTTACCATCATAATGATTTTCTGTTGGGTTGTAACTGTTGCATACAGGGAATTTAATCAAATTTTTACTTTTTGTATAAATGATAATAATATATCAACTTGTGCAGATATATAATATTTTTCTGAGCTGCAAGAGCTATTGAAGTGCGTAAACGATCGTGAACATTTATATGATGGTATATATGAAGAAAGAAGGAAAGAAAATGAAAAGGAGAAGAGCTGTAATGATGGTGACAAGAAAATGACATGACCTGTGCAACGCCATCCCACAACCAGTGAACTTGTTAATTTGCAAGTTATCTACCCACCGCCATGACACCAGTGCCCCCTCAGTGGAATTTCATTATAAATGCCTAGAAAAAAAGGGGAAAAAATTGGTATGTGTAGAAGTGTCATTCCATCAGGCCTACAATATGATGAATAAGAGAGAAAGCCGAATCCAGCAAATTTACCTTATGAACTCATGTGTGACAGAGGTTTCATATTGTGGGGATTAGCCCAATAACTTTTGATGCAGAGCCCTAAAAAATACCAAATACATGAGCAGAAACAGCCAAAAATTCTACACAGTCTGAATTCATTTTTGTTTCTGCAGTATTTGTCATTGAGTGCTGAAAATATTAAAAGGAAGCAGCAAAATTCTTAAATTAGCAATGTGATGTAAATTTCAAAATTACTGTCCATCGAAGCACATTGGCAACTTTAACTTTTCAAAAGACTTTCTAAATTTTTTTATTCATTACAGATGCATGACTTGAACAATGCAGCAATAAAAGAAAAATATAGGTATTGCCAATTTGAAAAAGAAAAGCAGATCAAATTAGGCTTGAAATGATTCCTGTCATGGATGGGTAAATATGAGAACTTCTTACAGTAAGAGTTCACTGTATGATGGTTTATATTCACCTTTTCTCTCACATAGGAGACATCAGACCTTGGTAAGATAGCCCAGCATCTACAGCGCTATGCATCTCGTTTCATGAAGCGCTACCTTCCCGAGTACATGGATTCAAACTTTGTCTCATCTGGAACACAGAGGCATGAAGATCGGCCGTCTAAACGCAGGAAACAGGAGCACCCCACCCCAGTGTTTCACATCAGATAAGACTCTTTGGCGACATGCTGTCTTGTGATGCTGCTACTACCCGACCCGCTGATGATAAAGGTGTATTTGCCTCCAGATTTTCTGCGGGTGATGAGTTGGTTTCCTTGAGCCATGAAGTGTAGAACGTTGAAGTCTTTTTTCCTTCGGAATCAATAGCTTCTTGTCACAGTAATGCAATGCAGCATGGAGATTGATAACAACCTTGCCTTTTGGGTGGTGACTTAGGATCTTTTTAGCTAGACGGGAGTCTTAAGTCAACCATCACTGTGATGAAATGAAGAACATTATTGCGGTGTTTCACTTTGGAATCTTGACCTCCTGGTGACTGAAATGGATTTCCATCAAGAATTTGTGGAGTAGCAGTTGTGAGTGCATGAAGCAATGCACAACGAGTAGATCAGAAATGTATAGTTTGTCTTTAAGAGTTTGCAGAAAAATGGTCGATGACTTGATATCTACATGTAATCTTAGGTTCCTGAATGTAAGACTTTGCTTGAGGGTTGCGAATCGAGATAACATGACTATGTAGATAAAGTGAGGGTCGATTGTAAAGATGTTAAAACCTTGCCTTTTGATTCATAGAGCAAAGCTCATCTTGTATATTAGAAATGTGTGTCTGGATCTCCAGATGTAAAATTGGTTGTACCTTTGTAGAACAAGTGGAATAAAGATAATTATTGAGGCATGAGAACCATCTATGAGAAAGTACTGTAGATAGTGAAAACATCAAAACTTTGCCTTTTTATGCATAAAGCATTACTTGTCATGTAGTTTAGGAATGAAGGTTGATCTCTGGTAGCTTGCCAAAAAAAATGGTAGACAACTCAATATCTAATCTTTGTTTGCTCTATGTAAGGAGTTGCATGGGAATAAAGTACTGAGATATTGTAACAATCTAGATAAGACAAATTAGCTTCTGAAGGCATCAACACCTTGCATTTTGATACAGCTTTGCTCATAAGACTTTGTGTGACATCTTTGGTTTGTGTAGAAGGTGGCACGAAGTCAGAAAATTGTGAAAGCATGACAAGCTAGATAGAACAGTTAAGATGAAGAAGACTTTGCCTGTATATATTATGTGTAATGTAACCTTTCAATATTATCTGAATGTGCAGATTGTCTATGGCCAGTGTAGAGCAGAATTTGATTAAAGAGAGAAGTGCTACTGCATCTCTTTAATAGAGGCATGTTGCCTGTATGTAAGCTTAAGTAGGATGGAAACAGCATAACAAAGTGTGAAGCTATGCTAAAATGCTCTGATGAGAAGTTTCATCTTGTACATTTGTAGGTAACAATGTGGCAGATTTCATGAAAGTTGCAAAGAAGGGAGAACAATGAGGTTGATTTTTAGGAGATGTTCTTACATGTATGATTGAAATGCACTCTGTTACAGCTATTTATTCTCATGGCACCAGTGCATGCATTTCTATTGAATATTACCCCTTTTGCTATGTAGCAAGGCACTTCTGAATAATTGACTGTGTTTTCCAATGTGTAGCGAATAGGCGGATTGCATGAGGAGTATTGTGGTACATGCTCTCTCGTTTTATACCGGACACTAGTTAATCAGTATTCAAAACCTGCCATGAATATTTATAGAGCATTTAACCAGGATTGCCTCTTTTTACCCTGGTTTTGTAAAGGTGCGTTCAGATAAGATGCCACTATTTGCCGCCAAATTTTTTGTGTACATGTCTATGGGGTGTGGGGCAACAAAAAAATGTCACCGAGACAGGACACATTTTGGTTTGCTGCCTGGCTGCAAAAAATGTGCACCATTCAAATTCCTAAAAAGTTAGTGCAGAAATTATTGTCATGAGATTGTTTGCACAAGTTTTGACAAAATTCTCTCTTATCTGAGAGTTGACACCTTAATGCGCATTCATTAGCATAAGTGGCGGAATAAAGTCGCATCATATCTGAACACAAAAAATGTGCCGGCACAATGTGGCTGCACAAAGTCGCATCATATTCTGAACGCACCTTAAGGATGCAATTGGTGAAGATGTAATGATTATTAAACGGATTTCTGGGTTTATGCTGGTATTGGACTTACATGTAGATCCATTGATAAATACTATGGTTCACTTACTTTACTTTTGTTATGCAAGGCCTTTTAACATTTCGTTGCTCCTTCTAACCTGGGGGAAGTAAATTAGGATGTGATAATATGTCAAACGTCTTCAGTGTGTGCAATTTCTGAAAATCTATTTTTTGCAACCTAGAGCAAATTACTTCACTGTAGACCAATTCTTCCAGGGTATATGTAGAAATGGGACTTAAAGTAACCTCTCCTGTGCCATTTGTTCAAGAATACATGTATTTTGCAAATTTGGCTAGTGGTCTACTCCAATGTAATAGATTTAAGTAATTATCATGCCACATGCGTGTAATTGATAATTGATTACACTAAAATAGTTAGCTAGTAAGTCACAGTTTGATTTTCTTTTCAAAACCATGCCGCAGTGGCCATCATTAACATTGCAAGAGTTTCATTTCACAGAAGTTTGTGGTTTTCTATACATGTAAGTGCATTGTTGTCGATTGTCATGGTTTGGAGATGTTGAGAAAGGAATAAGTCATTATATTGACTGTAGAATTGTGTTTACAGTAGTTCTTACCGTCACAGAATCTCATATGTTTAAAACTAATTTCTTTTGAGCTCATGTTCTTTTTTTTTTTTTCTAGAATCCAGTAATGTATGCAAAATGATAAAAGGTGACTCACATGGTCACAAAAATTGTTCATTCAATATTTGTGTAGCATCGCAACATGAATTGACTTTTTGATTTATGAGAATTCCCGAATTTTTATTCTGAATTTTGAGTCTTTGTTGTTGTTGTTGTTGTACATTAATTAATCATATACATTCGATACAATTTATTATGAGTCTCTGCTGGATACATGACCTATATGGAGCCCTATATTATATACAATATATAAAACATGAATTGTCAATTTTTTAAGCCTGTTATTAATAATGAATTTTCGCTCCCTTCTTTGGAGGTGCTTTTCATTCAGTAATACATGTATGTAGTAAGCCTGTACAGTGTAAATAGTTAATATAATGTCATGTATCTATTTATACGGCAACTCTTGTTACATGGAAGTATTAGAAGTTTTGTACATGTGTTGTATTTACTCGTTTTGATATCTGAAAGCCTAAAGGATGTTAGGTCACCCTTTAACCCATAGCAGTCCTGGGCCACATTTCATAAAACTTACCAGTAACAACTGCCACATTCATACGATGAATTTGCTCTCAGCCAATCAGATGCAAGGATTTTAGTAGCTTATAACAGTTATTGCAACTTGTTATTGATAGCAAGTTTTATGAAACAAGGCCCAGGGTCTCCTTGTAGTGTCACTTTTCCAATAATACCTTTTGATCCAGAAAGAGAGTAGTTTATTGAAATTTCAGATCCTTTTATGTAGTGCATTGTGCTATTCTTGAATGTGAGCAATTTATTTGAAACTATTATTGTAAACTCTCTAAATTGGCAATGCAGTGGGGGAAAAAAACCCACTGTTAAATGTGTGGTATGGCAATTTTTCTGGTTATCTTTTCATTTTTCACAAGTATTGGTTCATATTATAATATGCATTTTTATGCCTCCGCCCACCGTAGGTGGTTGCCAGAGGCATTATGTTTTCGGGTCGTCCGTCCCTTTTTTTCGTTGCTCGCGATAACTCAACCATTTGACAGAGCAGCTTCATACTTGGCACATGTATGCTTATGGGAGGGACAGTAATCTGATTAGATTTTGGGGTCTCAAGGTTAAAGGTCAAAGGTCATGGAGGTCATTGTATACATTAAAATGGCTTGTTATTGTGATAACTTAACAACTCTGTGACGGTTTAACTTCAAACTTGGCTCATGTATGCATATGGAAAGTCTCATGATGGTCTCATTAGATTTGAGGATCACTAGGTCAAAGATTTCATTGTATACATGAAAATAAAAAAATCAACATGAATGTGTCATATATTTGCGATCTGGCAATTGTGGAGGCATAAATTTCGACCGCGCGTGGTCAAGGATTCATCTAGTTATTTTTAAAAACAATATGTAGGAGTGGAAAATGAAAGTCTTTGTTGCCAATTTGAGGAGGAAAAGATGATTAACCATGAGCTGAAGTGAAACCAGGGCCCCATTTCATAAAGCTTATTATCAGTAACAACTGCCACATTTCTATGACAAATTTGCTCTTAGCCAATCAGATGCAAGGATTTCAGTGGCTTATAAACAGTTATTGCAGACTGTTATTGATAACAAGTTTTATGAAACGGGGCCCTGTACTGCTTTGGGTTAATAAAGGGTGAACACTTTTCTGACTATCAATAGATGATATAGCCTTTACCTTTTCTTTCCTGTGTCTTCTTTCAGTGTGTATTATCTCTTCCTTGATATTCATTTCAACCAAAAGCTTCATCATTTACCTGCAACGTTTTGCAAGGTGAAATTTATTTCCACTTTTTTTCCCCATTAAATCAGTGCGAGAAGAATGTACGAAAGACAACATCCTAATGATCTAATACCCATATGCTGAATGGAAATTTATGCTTATGTATTCATGGACTAAAGAATTGGACTGTCAGATAATGTATGAAAAAAAAAAAAACTAAGCAAAAAACGCTAATCATAACATACTGCTATAGAGTGGTTTACTGAACGTAGTTTAGTTTGTGCGTGTTTGACCTCCAGCCTAGAACCCTGGTTACAAACTACTAGTAGTATTAACTTCACCTGCTATGCATATTGATATCTTAATGAAAACCACATTGCAACATTATTTGTTGCTTTATCAAGCAAGCCTCTGACAAGCATTTGAGATGTGTAGACAAAATTTTGTTCAAGAAGTATGTATAGAATTGTTAAAAAGTTCTATTCTTCGAATTTAACAAAATGCAGAAGATATATTTTTCGAGGCTTTAATGGAGAATGAATCAAAATTGTACTTTACTGTAATTTATATTCCCCAAATGTAAAAAAATGAATTTATGAATGTCCTTGGTCAGGTACATGTCCTTGTGTTTGTCATGTTGTATATTTTACAGTAAAATGCAAATTTTTGGTAGAAACCACTGTTGAATATGGCTGTTTTTAGACATTCTCTTTTTTTTTTTTGACATGTTCATGGTATATATGTGTAGCAGCTCAATTCCATTGAAGCTAAATTAAAAGATAAAATATCTTCTTGGTAGATGTGATCATCAGAATGTCATTTTTCTTTTCAAGGATTATTGGTGACAATGAGAATGAAATAATTTTGAGGGAGAGATTCAAGGAGAAGAAAGAGGGTAGGAAAACTGAAATATTGAAATGAAGCTGCAGACCTCCAAACCTTTCTGACTGAAAAATAGGGATGATTTTGCTCAAAATTAGGAAAGAAACAGCATTTCCCATAGGAGTGTGTAATAAATCTTATCAATAAAAATAGGAAAATTGTATCGAAACAAGCTTGGAGTGGTCAAAATTCAGATTCTTTCCTCTTAATTCAGAATGTTTGGGAGGTCTGAATGAAGTCTGAAGAGAATAAAATCATAAGAAGATGAGAGGAGAGAAGAGGAGAGAGGGGGAGACAGAGAGAGTGGGAAAGAGATGTATGAAGGCATGACTGTGAGACAGATAGGCAGGGACTGGGAGAGAGGGTCAGAGTGAATGATGGGATCAAGAGAGAGAGAGAGAATAGAGATGGGAGAGAGGGTCGGAGTGAATGATGGGATCAAGAGAGAGAGAGAGAAAGAGAGAATAGAGATGGGAGAGAGGGTCAGAGTGAATGATGGGATCAAGAGAGAGAGAGAGAAAGAGAGAATAGAGATGGGAGAGAGGGTCGGAGTGAATGATGGGATCAAGAGAGAGAGAGAGAGAGAGAATAGAGATGGGAGAGAGGGTCAGAGTGAATGATGGGATCAAGAGAGAGAGAGAGAAAGAGAGAATAGAGATGGGAGAGAGGGTCAGAGTGAATGATGGGATCAAGAGAGAGAGAGAGAAAGAGAGAATAGAGATGGGAGAGAGGGTCAGAGTGAATGATGGGATCA
>CM057163.1:6223314-6284087 GCA_029962745.1 Echinometra lucunter
GAGAGAGGGTCAGAGTGAATGATTGGATCAAAGAGAGAGAGAGAGAAAGAGAGAATAGAGATGGGAGAGAGGGTCAGAGTGAATGATTGGATCAAAAGAGAGAGAGAGAAAGAGAGAATAGAGATGGGAGAGAGGGTCAGAGTGAATGATGGGATCAAGAGAGAGAGAGAAAGAGAGAATAGAGATGGGAGAGAGGGTCAGAGTGAATGATGGGATCAAGAGAGAGAGAGAAAGAGAGAATAGAGATGGGAGAGAGGGTCGGAGTGAATGATGGGATCAAGAGAGAGAGAGAGAAAGAGAGAATAGAGATGGGAGAGAGGGTCAGAGTGAATGATGGGATCAAGAGAGAGAGAGAGAGAAAGAGAGAATAGAGATGGGAGAGAGGGTCAGAGTGAATGATGGGATCAAGAGAGAGAGAGAGAGAAAGAGAGAATAGAGATGGGAGAGAGGGTCGGAGTGAATGATGGGATCAAGAGAGAGAGAGAGAGAATAGAGATGGGAGAGAAGGTTGGAGTGAATGATGGGATCAAGAGAGAGAGAGAGAGAAAGAGAGAATAGAGATGGGAGAGAGGGTCAGAGTGAATGATGGGATCAAGAGAGAGAGAAAGAGAGAATAGAGATGGGAGAGAGGGTTGAAGTGAATGGTGGGATCAAGAGAGAGAGAGAGAATAGAGATGGGAGAGAAGGTCAGAGTGAATGGTGGGATCAAGAGAGAGAGAGAGAAAGAGAGACTGACAGAGGAAGATGAAGAAGAGAAGAAAACACCAAAAGATGGTACAAAGAGAGAGAGAGAGAGATGAGAAAACAAAACCAATGTACATCAGCCTGAATTCACAGGAGTCTTTAGATCTAAACCATAGTTTAAATCTCCATAAAGGTTTCTTCTGATACGAGGAGACAAATCCCTGCAGTGTTCAGATATGGCGTGACAAACCACCCCACTTATGTTAATGAACGCGCATTAACACGTCAACTTTCAAAACAAAAGAGAGTTTTGTCAAATGTTGCGCAGACCATCTCATGGCAACATATTTTTTGCTAATTTTTAAAGTATTTTATTGGTCCACAGCTTTTTGCCACCAGGTGAAATGTCTCCTGCCTTAAAACAATTTTTTTGTTGCCTCATACCCCATTGACTTGTAAACTAAAAATGTTGCGGGGATTTGTTGCAGGGATTTGTCTCCTCATATCTGAATAAGCCTCTAGTGTTGGCTTATTCACATGTCCTCTGTTTAATGGGCGGACTGTAATGCGCTTTACACACGCTTATTTACGCTTAATTTAGTCCACAGCGGAGGTTCAAAACCATGGTTTAAAACATCCTTTGTGAGTTTGGGCCATCAACCTGCATCATGGACTAAAATAAGCATAAAATTATATAAGAGCATTAAGGTGCATTCAGATATGATGCGACTTTGTACCGCCACACTTTTTGTATACAAGCCTATGGGGTATGAGGCGACTAAAATATGTCACCGAGGCAGGACACATTTTGGTTTGCTGCTGCCTGCAAAAAAAAATGTGCACCAATCAAAGTCCTAAAAAGTTAGCACAAAAAATGTTTTCATGGCATTGTTCGGGCAAGTTTTGACAAAATTCTCTCTCATTTGATTTGAGAGTTGACGCATCAATGCGCGTTCATTAGCATAAGTGGCGGCACAAAGTCGCATCATATCTGAACGTACCTTAACTGTCCGCCCAGGGGACAAGAGGACATGTACATACAATGATAATGGAGGATTAAATGATGGTTTAAAATAAATCTTTTGTGAATTCCATCTCAGAGTGAGCATATACTGAGAGACATATATCTAATGGTTTAATCAGGGAGAACTCCCATCTCCCTGGTTTAATGTAACACAGGGAACAATGTACAATTAAACATCCATAGAGATCTGAAACTGCATTCATGAGCAAAATATTTTTATTTCTCAAAATGAAATTCAAAAAGTACTTTATGATGCAGTTACATTTGTTTTATGACTAACAATTCATGATCAATTACATATACAGCAAAATATCAAATAAATGTACTGAAACTGAATGAATGATCATATCAAAAATATGAATCATAGAGACAGGCTGTGCCATGAAAAAAATCAATGCATGATTTAAAGTTATACATGTAATTACAGGTTAATTTTGATCGTTGATATAAACGATAAATAGCAACATTCCAGTCACAAATATTTGCACACTGATGCATGTTTATTACTTTATGTATTTTGTGCTGTTACTTATTTGTTCTTCACTGTGAGGATTGCTTTTGACTTCTCCAAAAACATATTCAACATTCACAATTTGAGTGATTTACAAATATTTCAAGATTCAGGGAAATTTGAATATCTTCATCAATTAAGTATTAGTAAGTATTTGGCTTGAACTGCAACTGGGAGGGGGAAAGCAAATTGATCACTATGACCCTTGGGTCTCTCCCCCCAGTGTGTAATGACAAAATTCTGCAAAGTTGCAAAAATTTCTTGTCGTAATATATTTTCATAGCAAAAATGAATTTTTGCCACTCTCAAAAAGTTTCTTGCTCTAGAAATGGCCGTCATTAACGACTGAAAGTTTTCCTTTGTAAAAGCTTCTGGTTTGACAGTTCAGTATTAGCAATGGTTCTTCTCAAAATAAATATGAAGGATAAATGCACAAAATAATATGATTTTTTTTTTCCTTTTGATATCTGTTACCAAACTCCAATTTTCACAGTCGCTGTTCAAAAGAAGCCGCATGCACAATTGTCTGAAAGATCAAACTCAAAATATTAAATATCGGTAAGTCCAAGATTCCCGCAGGAAAATAGTCTTTTTCCAGGAAGCTGTAGGTACATGCATACATGAAGCAGCCAGCAAAGCAGCCAGCATCGCAGGTTTCTTTCAAATGTCCATATTCAATTCCATTGTCCACCGAGCACAGTGCCATCTAATGGCAGCAGACCACAATGGAAAGGTCAGAGATCAAAGTTAGGAGGTGAAAGGTCATCTATCTGCTCCTGCTTGGCTGTCACTCTGTGTATGTTTTGAATAGATGGCTATCAGCTTTTGACAATACTCTAGTTCCTCCTAGAAAATGAAACAATAGAACAAGCATTCAAATTAGCAACAGCTGTTTTCAGAGGGTCAGTAATTATCACATTTCATATCCCTGTTTTCCATCCCATACAAACAGAATATGTCTGAATTTAGAGACATGGCATAACTCTAATGTTTAAAAGGCTGGCAATTTTGTCAGATACATCTCAGTTGCAAATTTCCAAGTCCTTTATCTCCAACAAATTTCATTTCTTTCTTAATGAAAGCCGAGTTTGAAAATAATATCCTATTCTAGTAAGTACACAAGGAGAAAATAGAGAATAAAAAATGAGAGAGAGAGAGAGAGAGAGAGAGAGAGAGAGAGAGAGTGAGGGAGAGGAAGAGCAGGACACAGACAGACAAAAGCTGACAAGCATTATAGAGCACCGAAGCGATGATGTCACAAAAAACTTTTCTTAAATTTCAGAATTTCGAATACCATGTCTCGATGGAGCATGATGAAAAACATCTACAGCCCTAATTTTATGGGAATCGGCTCATGGGGACCCATTATGAGGCCACATGAATACCTACCTAGCCCCACTGAAATCAGTGTAAATTGGCCTGGTTCTAAACAGTTATGAACCAGGCCAATTTACACTGATTTCAATGGGGATAATTAGGCATTCATGTGGCCATACCTTGGGCCACTGTGAACCAATTCATGTCAAATTTGGTGTGTGGAGGTTTTTCATCATGCTCTGCCGGAATATAGTCATGAAAATGCTCAAATTCAAAAAACAAAATTTGATGACGTCACACTTCGGTACTCTACAGACAAGACACAACCATGTGGTAAGTCCTAAAGGACTCTAGATAAAGTGGATAGAGATGAAGTTGAAATAAAGAGGCGAGAAAGCAGGAAAGATGGAGGGTAGAGCATCTTTCTGAAAACTGGGTGAAGTCCTAAAAAGGACTGTAAACCAGAAGAGGCGGGAGGAATGAGTTGGTGAAGAGATGAGGAGGCTTGAGTCGGTGAGAGGTAAGAAGAGGAGACACAACAAGATAGAGGACTTGGAGGAAGTGAGAAAAGGAGGGATAAGAACCCATAGCAGTAGAGTGTCTGATTTTAGTGACACTTATGCAGTATCTCTTGATCCAGAATATTACACATCATACATCAGCAGAAAGAGCAAAGTCACTGAAAAATTCAAGTCTATTTTCCAATGCAGTATGTTGTGTCATTCTTGAATAAGGGCAATTTGATAGTTAATATTCATTGAAGTCTCTAAAGTGGCACCGCAATGAAAAATTGTCACCATTTCCTGTACAAATTGGTAAATTCTATGTCAATTTTTTAAATTTTCATTCACATTAGATCACATTTTAATTTTTTTCCCCAAAAAACTAGATTGGAGGATGCTGAAATGGGGTGCTGGCATAAACTAGTAGGTGTGTCGTGGAGGGATAGAACGTCGAATGAAGAGCATAGGCTGCTTTTAACTATCAGACAAAGATTGAAGAAATGGCTAGGACACATAATGCAGCATGATGATGGCTTGATGATTAGAGTTAGAAGGTCATCTGCATAGAAGGAAGGCGAAGGAAAGACCTAATAAAAGCTTCCTAGATGATTTGACAGCAGATTGCGGAGCAGCAGGATATGAAGAGTTGAAACGGATGACTCAAGAGCGCAGTACTCGGAGAGACATTTGTCGTAGAAACTGATTGGATCACTGAACCTGTCACTGAACTGACAGATCACTAATGATGATGATAATGTAGAAGTGGAAAATAAGAAAAAGTGGTGCCAATTTGAGGAGAGAAAGCTGATTAGTTTAGCCCAAGTTCAGAAAAGTTTGTACCGCTTTACGAGGGCAGAGACAAGGAACTTACCAAATACTCTTCCTTTCCATTCAGTTCCTTCATGCGCTCCTCCAGAAAACTTCTGAAGTTGAGATCGGGATGCAACGAGTCGGCACGGCAACCATCGTGCTGGGATACGAGATGAAGAATGGCGGACATGACGTGCTCATGGTACATCTTATGATCGGTCTGAAGAAGAGAGATGAGCTGCTGTACCATACCCATACTGTGTAAAGTCTCTGTAGAAACAAAAGAAAAGAAAAAAAATGATACATATTACCATCATTGTTATTTACAGTCAGTCTTTTCCCTCTTATGAAGGGTCACTGACACTCACATCATAAAGGTGCGTTCAGATATGATGTGACTTTGTGCCGCCACATTGTGCTGGCACATTTTTTGTGTTAAGATATGATGCGAGTTTGTGCCGCCACTTATGCTAATGAACGCGCATTAACACGTCAACTCTCAAAAAAGGGAAAATTTTGTCAAAACTTGCACAAACAATCTCAAGACAACAATTTTTGCACTACCTTTTTAGGAATTTGATCGGTGCGCATTTTTTTTTTTGCAGCCAGGCAGCAAACCAATATGTGTCCTGCCTCGGTGACATTTTTTTGTTGCCCCATACCCCATAGACCTGTACATAAAAAATGTGGCGGCACAAGGGAGCGAGTTGGCTCAGTCGGTAAAGCATCTGGCTGTCGAACCAAAGATCGTGGGTTCGAGTCCAACCCAGGTGGATGACTGAAGCCTACGTTGTGTGTTATCGTGCCCCTCCCGTTTCATAGACACAGGCTATGCTACAGTGGAAAACACTCTGTCCCTTGGATAGGATTTTAAATGGAGGTCCCTTGTAAAGGAGAGTCACCACCTTTGCATGTTAAAGATCCCACTGCACTATTTGTATAAGAGTAGGGGGAAACCCCCGGTGTATGTGGTCCACCTGCATGCCCCCAATCAGTGATATCGGGAGGGGTGACCCGAGGGTTACAGTGATTCTGTTTGCTTCTCGCCTCCCAGGCACAGGTGACACCAAACCAAATAATAATAATAATAATAATAATCATAATAATAAAGTCACATCCTATCTGAACGCACCTTAACACTCCCTCGTTTCACTTGCTCTTATCCCGAGCATTCTCCTCTTTTAGCCAAACCTTCCCGCTTTCCCTTCTCATCATGATGATAAAAAGCAAAGAGGAAGAAGAAGGAGAAGAAGTAGAGAAGGAAGTCTTACCATTGAATTTTGGTTGTTCCCATACCAGTGCACTTAGAAGGAAGGCAGCTTTGATTTGCAGTTTCTCTACATCACTCTGCATTGCTCTCATTAATGATGAGAAGCCATCTTCCTTTACCAAGGCATCTTGGGATAGCTCATTCTCTCGTACCAAACCTGAAAGACAACCAAATATGAATTTCAAATAATAATAATGAAGATACTTATACGGCGCAACATATCCACCCAAAGGGTGCTCCAGGCGCTTACGATGAATTATAAACATTATTATTATCCCTGTAGTGCCAGGTAACCAGTTATACACCTGGGTAGAGTGCAGCAAAGGTGGATTAAATGTCTTGCCGAAGGACACAAGGAGCAAGCCATCAGTGGGAATCAAACCCAAGACCTTTGATAATGACAGTACACTCTTACCGATTTTGCCACAATACCAGCGCAGGTGAAAAAAAAAGCTGGTTTATTTTCATTTTATCTTCTTAAAGTGATTACACAATGGTAAAAAATATTTTGATATATGATCAAGAATGGAATTCTAAGAAGAATAACATTAAAAATTTGATGATTTTCAATCGAAATCAATGCATTATGGCTAATTTTCTCATAAAAAGTCAAGAGTTGACCAAAAAATTTGAGTATGAGGTATGACGTAAAAGTGGGTACCCAGCTTCGCGCATTGCAGTTGTGCTGCGCGCTAGAATGTACAATATGTATTATACCTTGCGCGCATTTTGCTAGAATTGCGCGATATGGTACCCACTTTGACGTCATTTTGACGTCAAAGTGGGTACCCAGTTGAAACTGGGTCACAGCTGAGGGGTAAAAAATATCCTGAAATCTTACCACATTTGGGGGTTTCCTTGGCAACACGACTTTTAAAAAAACTTTAGGCAGATGTTTTTCTGCTAATAAAATCATGCTCTTTTAAATGAACTAACATTGTTTCAGCATTGGTTAACCCCTTTAAGGGAAATTACTGTAATTATGAGGTTACAAATAAATTCATGAGATTGGAGATTAATCTGAAGCAAATTGTAATTGATTGTTTACTTATTTGATACCACAGTCATGATCACCCATGAAAATACATCGAAAACATGATCAATTGCAAATTGTATTCACAGAGAAAGACTCACATGATATTGCATAAAGTGCTTTAACCCTGACTTGGTAAGCCTGATCATTGTCTAGCAGGTGAAGAAAGAGCTTGAGAGCATCCCGCTCTACCATGGCATTCTGATTGAAAGGGTTATTCTGGACCGTCATGGCCAACAGATCCAAAGCGCGCCACCTGACCTCTGAACTGGGATCACGACAAAGTGCCACGACAACGTTGACTCCGCCCACTTTTAGGAAATCTGCAGGAAAAGAGGCAGGAATATGATATATTAGTACACTATGGTTTATGGTAAATACAAAATTTCATCTGTGAATGATATGCACGTTTCTTGCCCTGTTTTTGTGTGTTCTTTAATACTGGGCTTTTTACACTTTCTACCAAGTTTGAAAGATATTATTTTTGTCAATTTATTCAATAAAATTGATTCTGTGCGAATTACTTTTCATCAATACTGAAAGTAAAGGATACTTAAATGATAAGGTACTTTTCTGTCTCACGCTTTTTATCTCTGGATTAAATTATATTGTGACAAGGAGGGACAATATATTTAACACGATATATTTGGTTAAGAATTTGAATAAGCCTGCATAGAAGAAAAAGGCATTTAATACAGGTACTCTTTTGAGGTAGACAGTGATAAAGCTTGACCTTGTGCATTGTCAATGGTCTCACAGAGATCAAGGAGAGCTTCTAAACGTTCTTCCTTCTCTTCCTGATCCTCCTCCGTCTCAGAATCCTGGATTCTTTTCAAGACCTCGATGTGTTCCTTCATCTCCTTTACCTCATCTCTCAACATGTCGGTGAAGACCTTGTTTAGAAACTCCCTTTTCTGCGAGGAAGGACACAACACAATATATATTGTACATCATCATTCGCTCAAGTGTCAGAGTTTATGGAATAAAGATCCATGGCTGACATACTTATAAACATGGTTCTCGCCAGTACATAACACCCATGGTTCCAATACCATGCGTAAAGGATTTCAGACAAGGAAGAACCATGTGTGATTAGCTGCACCATGCGTGGCAACAAGGGTAAAAAAATATTGGAGTATATATTCCTAACAATAATGATAAATGCTACAGATTGTTTTGCTTTTTGGCAATGTATTTTTACTATAATGCCATTAGTAGACAACTCTAGCTTACTAAGAAGTATTTTTCATCCTTTTGCTATAGCACATATTAACCTTAGGTGTTATTTCGTAAAACTTCCGAAAATTCCGCGCTTTGCGCAGAGGGGGAACCATGTGTGGATTTTTTTCTAGTGAGAACCCTGCTTATAAACACTTTGTTGAAATGCTATGTTGAAAAGCCTATACAACAAATAACAACAGCAAAGAGATACTAACATGTACTTTCATTCATGTTTTGAGCATTTGTACAGTAACAAAAATTTTGACCCCAACACATTTGAATAGGATATTTCCTCCAAAACAACAATAATAAAAATAAAAACAATCACATCAACAAATATAAAACAACAGAAACAAAACAGAAATATTATTATCAAAATCTCTTCAAAAGTCCATCTTCAACTTTTGTAAACTTTGACCAAGACTGGGGTTAAAAATAAGAGTGTCTATAATGATTCTCTAAGCTACAATCTTCATGGTCAACAGTACTGACCTGACATGCCTTCTGCAAAGTTACCTTAAAGAGGCTCTGTCGTAGGTTTTCATAGGGAGTGAGTCATAATTTTCTGACACCAGACTTTATGAAAAGCACTGGCAATACCTGTAATAGAGCTACATTTCTGGAGCTCAGCAAAACAAGGTGGCCCACCATAAACATTCTTCGGCCTGCTTCGGGCATTCTAGGGCCAGGGAAAGTGAGATAATGACTTTGCCATATGGGGCAAAGGGTGGAATATACAGAGCATTATGTAAGGTCTGTTGGTCATAAAACTCATAGTGATGGACAACACCTGTTACTGGATAAGCACCGATGGTATCAAATTCCCCATGAAAGCCCATGACAGAGCCTCTTCAAGTGTAGACAATGACTGCCTATTAGTATGAGGCCATGATAAAATTCAAGTCAGTCTCATAGACATTTTAAAAACTTTTTTTTAGGATTATGACACCAAGATTGCCAGTCCCATGGGCTAGTAGTCTAATGGAACATGATGGTTTCCAACCTCTTCTGTAAGTGGTTCCCTTGTTTCAGGTTCCTGTTCTTCATCCGTTGGCGTATGCTCAATGGCATAGTGAAGAACCTCATTCAGAGTGCCCTGTGCCTTGTTGTATTCATCTGACCTTTGACCTCCGCCACTACCTCCCTCACCGCTCGCCATGGTACTTTTTTTTCTAGTAAAGCTAGTCTTCCAAGATGTTTCTCAGGATCTTGATAATCGAGACTCTGTAATTAGTGTAATAAGTGCAGTTAAACTTCATGATAAATTACTTTCAATAAAATTTTGAAAAAGTGACATTTTTTCAGTTTTATTCAGGCTCTAACTTTTCATCATCTTGGTTTACTATAAACTAGACTGACAAATTATTTAATATTGTCCTGACCTTGGTAACTAATTATTTAAAATCAAATAATGTTAAGATAAGATAAGATAAGATTTTATTAAACTCTATCGACCCCCGATCGGGAGTATGAGAGTCTCAACAAGAACATATTTACAATACACTGTAATGAATTTGTGTATAAAAATGAACATATTTACAATAATGAATACAAATGTTTGCATTGTGAAAGTACATGTTGCAAAAGGCCAACATAACAACAACAACCCAACCCACTATAAACTAATACATGTATATTCTTGTGTTTAGCACATTACATTGTAAAATGCACTGGTTGTTTAACCACCCTGCCACTTCTAGTAGTTACATTCACTCTGGTAATTGTATTATCAAGAAACATTTCATCAATAAATGATTTAGAGAAGTACAACATTATTATTCTAAAGAATTTCACAAGTTTTTTCAAATGGCACCTTTTATCTACACTAAACAATCTACCCATTTGGTAAGCTAAAAGGTCTTATAAAATATTCTTTGGGTATGTACATCTGTCTTTCTTTACCAAAGAAAGAACACACAAATAATGGAACTCATCTCCAACTTCCTTCAGCAAGCATAATGTACATAAATCATCATTCACTGAATCTTGAGAAAATCGATTGTAGTTGCATCAGTGTCACTTAAAGTTAGGAAATACGTCTCAAAAGCCAATTCTTTTTTCATCATCTTATAATTTGAACAAATACGATTTGCTAATCTTGTTCTGACATATCCTTTAAACGCAACTTCAAGGGTTTTTAGAAACCAATCGGTCCCAATTCCCATCCCTTGTAATAAAAATATATTACCATAACCTGCTTTCTGTAGTATATCTTCAATGCAACTCATCCATTTTGACGTGAACTGTATAGTTGGATCTTTGTGCATATTAAAAACCAAGCTATAAATCAAGAAAGTGTACTTGTCCTCCTCACCTTTCACAATTCTGAGCCAAAATCCAATCATTCTACATCTAATATGACTTAATAAAGTGGAGCACCCAGTTTCTCCATATGCCATGGCATCTGGAGTAAACTTATTTACCTGTAAAATTGTTCTCAAAAACTTTCTGTGAAAAATTTCAATATGAGCAATATCTTCATAGCCCCATACTTCACACCATATGTCAGTATTAGTAAAATCATCCGATCAAATAATTCACACTGTGTATCAATGGGCAGTTGTAATCTTTTTGCTTTTGCCAATAAACAGTACAAAGCTTTCCTTGCCTAGGATACCTGCTTTGTACTGTTAATTTGAATGTACCATTATACTTAAATCTAACTCCCAAATAGATAAAATCATCCACAACCTCCAAAACATCACCACTTCATTTGAAAACTGGAATTTTTCTCACCTTCCCTCGAGAAAATATAACGATTTTAGTCTTGCTAGTATTTACGGTTAATTGCCACTTCTGGCAATAATCATTAACTGCATTCAAAGCAGATTGGAGCTGGTCTGGACTTTCAGCTAGAATAATAGTGTCGTCTGCATACAACAAACAATACAAATTAACAAAAGTATCCAAAACCTCACTGCGCATCTCACTGGCCAGATACTTCAGACCTTCATAACATGAACCAATATACATGTAGCTGTCAAAATCATTCAAATAAATGGCAAACAATAATGGAGATAGATTATCCCCTTGTCTTACGCCAACATTGCAAGAAAAATACTGTGACAAATTTCCTTTAACATTTACACATGACTTTGCATGCTGGTAAAAGCAGAATACAGCTAGGTAAGTAGGCTCTCTCCGGCTCTCTCCTAGCCTAGTCCTAGGATATAACTCTAACGGCAGTGGCGAAGCTCCAGGTACAAGTACCTGATGTCTTCCTCGCTGTCTGTTTGGTCAAATCAATCACTTAATTTGGGCAGGTAAGATGAAAATTTGTGCTTACCGGTACATTAATCAGGCGAATTACTAAAACTATCCAAGCGGCGTTTGCATTTCATGATGTAATCACTGATGGGAAAAAAAAAAGGAAATTCCTCATTTAGCCAATCTTCCTGAAGTTCCTGTGTTGTATCACAAATTCAAATGACTTGTATTCATGGGCAAATTAAGATTGGTTCGGTGAGGAATTTCCATTTTTTCATCAAAATGATGGTCAAATCCTGAAATCCAAATACTGCCCACATACATGTAGTTCTGATATGTAAGAACAAATTTTCATCTTACCTGCCAAAATTAAGTGATTAATTTGACAAAACAGACAGCGAGGAAGACATTGGTATATTTGTACCTGGAGCTCCCTGAAGCAATATAGGAATATTGCTTTTCAAAGTTTTGAGACTTCTTTTACTTCTGAATTAAGATCTACTTTAACTTAAAGACAACCTTATTCCTATTTCAGTACAAATTCAGCTCACTAAATGTCAGTCATATTCTCCTAACCACATTTGACAGTGTTGTTTATGTTAGTGTAGTCACGTCATTTAATTATCTGAACTATACCGTTAGTTTAAGTGCCTGGATATAAATGCGTAGATGTTCCCAAATTCTAACTGATAAAACTGAATTGGCTAAAACTGTCTAGTTGAATTTCTTCTTCTCCATTTTAAAATGGCTATAAAAAAAGAGTTTTAAGCTACAAAATGCATGGCTACACCCTTACATCTCGTTTCATATTGATCATAGTCATGATAGTTGTTGCCATTTTGTAGTCGTTTTGTGGCTATTTGGTAGCCGTGACATTGCCATTTCCTCTAGAGTACCGGCTCTGGTGTGCGGCCGCTTAAAGGGAATTTGCTGATTATATTTATTAATCAAAGACTCACACATAGTTCAATACCATCACTGCAGAGTCCAAATACCTGCGAATTGAATAGAGGACAAACTTAAAATTATTAACCAATTACGTGGTCAGTAGTGTCCATTTTTCAGAACAGTGTTACATGTAGGGGTCCTGTGTGCGGCCGCCCCTACACCTGTGGGCGGCCGCCTATCATTTGGCGAGCATTTAGCGCCAGATTTGTGACGAAGTAAACAAAATTGATATTGTATTTCATGCTTTACACACCAATACTTTATGAAAAGTAATAATACTGTGTAGAAACCCATAAAATCTGTCCAAAGTGATGATCTACCAAATACCAAATTAAGACAGAGTATAATCTCCTACAAAAACCTGCATTTTGTACACGTTTTAAATAGGGTGGCCGCTCACAGGACCCATCTTGAGAAATGGCTCTGGTGAGCGGCCACCCCCATGCAACTTTTTCTCTGGTGGTATAAATAAGAATTTCTGCAGCAAAATATGGACCATGAACTTCATTCTCTTAAATAAAAATCAAATCAGTTTCAAATTGAACAAATAAAGCTTAAGTGTTGGCTTAAGTATGTCAAAGTTTCTTAACTTAAAAGTTAAGAAACTGCCATTTTTCAGTCAGTGACTGGTGGTGTCAACTTCTAATGATATTCATTGAGACTCATTATGCTTACTGCTTTCACTGAGTATGTTTTTTGGTGCACTAGAACCTACCTGAGACTGTCAAAGGTAATTTTTGAAGGGATATCAAAAATATTTTTTTAATTTTTAGTTTTTATTCACCACCGGCCACTCACAGGGGACGGCCGCCCACAGGAGCACATACTCTATCCTTTCTTCTCTTAAAAAAGAGAGAGATAAAAGAGAGAAAAATGGCTAGAAAACGGCAAGTGGCCACAATAGAGCTAGCTCACTGTGCATGCAGTCATACGGCACAAGCAACAGATCATGCATGCAGACATCATGATCAAGTGCAAATTTAAATTCTTAAATATTTTTTAAAACCTGAGAAGAGAAGAATATTTGCAACTGACAAGCTACAACAAATGGCATAATCGTGTTTCAGGCCCCACTCAATTAATGCATGGTGAGTGGGGCTTATGCCCACATACATCATGATCGATTATGTCTCCTGACCTAACTTACATGTAGACCACAGAAATAGAAGACGATGGACTTTCCATTACAGTTTTGAAAAAAAATGTGTTGATCGATCATCACGTCTTATCATCATTATAATCTTCTGTTAAAACTCTTATATACATGATATATACTCATGTTTACGGCCCCACCAAACGCAATTCAATTATGATTAATACAGCAGCAGGGCTGATGAGCACAGTATATATACCCAGTTGTTGGATGTCCGGACAGGTTGTATATCCGGACAGTCGATTTTAAACAGCCAATTGAAAAAGTTCACAAGCAAATCTCTTAAAATGTTTTAGCACAAACTGTTAGACAATATTATAGCGAACAAATATTGATGATGATTAGCACAAATCAATGCATAGTTTTTGTTTAATCCAAAGACAAAAAAGAAGGCTTCATTTTTGTTACGTGTCCGGACACCCAACCCCCCATCCTATACTCGTGACATGTTTACGGCCCCACCAAACGGGATTCCAAAATGATAAACACAGCAGCGGGGCTGATGCCCATCAGCCCCACTACCGTGATAATGATCTAATAATCCTGTTTGGTGGGGCCGTAAACACGAGTATATATATTAGTGACATGAGTGGTCGATCAAGTAAAATGGTGAAAATGGTGAAAATGTAGGTCTAAAAATGTAAGTTTCATGATCGATCAACTATTGAAATACTTCGTGTGGCCGTGGGAATCAGCCCCACATTCAAAGTAGAGGTGGAGCCTGAAACACGATATTACCCAACAAATTAGTTGCAAGGGAATGAATTCAGCGAGAAGTGCTAAACCAGCAAGCGACCGTTTTGACAGCCTAATTTAACAGAATAACAGCACCCGGTACCCGCACGCAACCTCTAATTTCCCCCGGTTCCACGGGGCTACTACTAGCTACTTTACCTCAAGCACCGTGCAATAACTCGGTTTCAGCAGCTCCTCATTTCCTTCTGTATACCTGTGGGAAAAGTCCAGTGGCCTGCTTCTAATGACAAATTTTGTGCACAAATCAGAAGAAAATAGTTACAGTCTTGATTTTATTTCCCAAGCTGAAAGAATGAATTTAAAACTGAAGAATCTCGCACTTTCTGGAAGTCTCCTTCCAAGTTCCATTCATTGCACTATCAAGAATATATCTTGGTCAGAAGAGGGCGCTCTTTATTTCTCTTTTTTGTGCTCTACGAAAATGGTAGGGACTGATCGTCCAAGTTGTTGCTGAAAATCCCTTTCCATCTGTTCTTGTCCGATTCATTTTAATCTAAAATGATAAAATCTGTGAAGACGAACAGTGATTTATTTCATTACCATTAATTTTGTTATGACAAAATGATTGAAAAATGATTGAACTTGGCAAAATCGTAGAAGTGGTGTGTGATAATGATTCCAACAGTAACCCAGGCGTAACATTATATTTTCTTATTTTAGGCTGAAGAAATGATTATATATACTACCTTTTGGCTCTGAAAGAATAAGTTGTTTATATTTTATTTGTTGTGTCATATAATTCGGGCTTGATACTTGATGAATTTATGTCCTCTAGATCTATGCAAATGCAAAGTGGGAATGTTGCAAATTAGGCTGGGGCCCACAAACATCGATAGTAATACATCGGACTGAACTAATGTTGACTGTGCTGCTGCATGACCGTGGCATGGTGAATTATCTTGACGTGTGACGAGGTCAATGACAGTTGATTCTCATGGAATATTCTGATGATGGTAGTTTGATGACTTTGAAACGTGTTGTGCTTGGCAACACTGAAGAATGCATGAAAAAGACAGTAGAATTTGAGGGGGGGGGGAGTACAGACAATTATGGGAGAGGGTGACAGCATTCGTTATCTCGGGAAGCTGGGCGCATTTCTCAAAGGCAGTGTATACAGCCACACGCGTGTGTCTTTACCTTACGGCCACACGCGTGTGGTTGTATCCACAGCATCGATATGAGGATACAGCCACACTTGTCTGAATTCCCACTTGAAGTCTGTGCCGCGACAGCTATCGCTAGTGTGCACTGCACTGCACAAGCGATGTGTATTCATGCGATTGTATGTGTTGCGACTTGCAAAACTTGGATCGTCACGAAGGTTTTATCTCTCGATTTCACTTATTATACAAACAATATTTTCACTTCATTCTCACCTGGTAAGCAAGCAGGTGACAATATAGTACAATATTGTTTGTATATCAGTGAATTTCAAGAGATAAAACCTTCGTGACGATCCAAGTTTGGGGGTTTGGCAACACACTGTCGCATGAATTTACACATCGCTTGTGCAGTGCATACATACACACACACGATAGCTGTCGCGGCGTAGAGTATAAGTGGGAATTCAGTTGAGTGTGACTGTATCCTCATGTGGATGCTGTGGATACAACCACACGCGTGTGGCCGTAAGGTAAAGACACACGCGTGTGGCTGTATACACTGCCTTTCTCAAAACTGTCATCGCAAGACATGTGAATGAATAAAATGATAATAACCATAATAATAATGATAATAATAATAATAATAATAATAATAATAATAATAATAATAATAATAATAATAATAATAATGATAATGATGATAATAATAATGATAATAATAATAATAATAACAATAAGTAAACAAAAAAATTCCAGCTCCTTCTTTGAAGGAGCTGTGGCTTGTCTGATCCTATAATTTTAAGAAATAGATCTATATCTAGATTATGTAGAAACCTGCACGTACGGCGTTGATATTCTGTAGTACAAGTCTTATGCCAAAAAAGCCGAGCAGCACCAACAACGTAAAATGTGTTCTCACTTTACAAAGAAAACTGACTGAGAAGACATGCACAGTTCATATTCTCCAATTTCCAAACTCCCTTTGTCATGTTCACCGTAAGTGTGAGATTTGTTTCAAAATCTTGTGTTGCTTATTAAATGTCTTGTTTTGAAAGTTGATTGGTATGGCACTGTTTACGAGGGTAGATAGTTCATAGAAATCTATTATGTGTTTTAGATTTGAAGTCTGGGGAAAATAAAAAATTAGGGATACCTAGGGAAGATTCTGAATACCTCTGTATTAAGTTCTAAATTCTTCCTCTTCAAAAAGCATGAGAATCCTTCCAAGTGTGATGATAAGTGAGCAGTACAAGTACAGTAATGGTATGAAATACACTGTGATTAATCAAATTATCAAAAATTGGTAGTTTCTACTTAAAAGTCGATAGGTGGTTAAATTTCATGAAAAGCGGTAGTCTACAGTCCAAATCAATAGGGGGTCCGCCCACTTGACCGAAGGCCTGTTCGACTTTTCTCGTATCGTCATCACAGATAATGCGCCATCGGTATATAAAATAATTGTCTCCTTTAGCATGTTTAGTCCCCATTTTTGGATGCCCCACACCCTCAATGAAAAACTTTCCACTGCCCTTTAATTGGAATTTGTCAGAGCGGTGTGACATTATAGATTGCAATTTGCTATTTTCGGTCTTGCAGGCCTTCGGTGAAGTGGGTTGTCACCATCAATAGAGTTGGCAAGTATGAGGTCTCATTCACTACAGTGCTAGGTGATCTTTGTAGTCCTTATTTTATTTTTTTTCTCTTCAAATTTTTTTTTTCTATCTAGATTCTAACTAAATTCCACTTTCTGTTTGTGCAGGCTCCCCGCAAGCAGAAGAAGACCCGTAAGCTGCGTGGTCATGTGAGCCATGGCCACGGTCGTATCGGCAAGCACCGTAAGCATCCAGGTGGAAGGGGTAACGCTGGTGGTCAGCATCACCATAGGATCAACTACGACAAATAGTAAGAACAGCACAAGTTTCATGTGTATTTACCATGTTTCTCCCATGTATTTGCTACAAGACCTGAATATATTTGGGCCTTGTACATATGCTTCAAAATGTGTTCAATATATATATATATGACAAGTGTGGTGGCCCTGAAGTACACTCGGCAACAGGTCATATGCGACATGAATTTCGTGGCCAGCTTTGCACCCCAGCAGCGAAATTTGTGACCTATGACCCGAAATTCATGACTCAGGATGCAAAATTCATGACCTGGGATGTGAAATTCATGACCCGGGATGCGAAATTCATGACCCAGGATGCGAAATTTGTGACTGTGACGCGAGGTTTGCGTCACAGGAAATTCACGTCACACATGACCTGTTGTCAAGCGTACTTCAGGACCACCATAGACAAGTGTTTGGAAAGAAATAAAGCAAAACAATTTTATCTGGACATTTCTTTCTCAGTCACCCTGGATACTTTGGCAAAGTTGGTATGAGGCACTTCCATCTGACCAAGCAGAAGTACTACAAGCCAGCCATCAATCTTGACAAGCTTTGGAGTCTTGTCAGTGAACAGACCAGGCTGCAGTATGAGGGCAAGACAGACAAGGCCCCAGTCATTGATGCTGTTCGAGCAGTAAGTTCGTTGGTTGTCTGTTTTCCCTGACTGCTATTAAGAAAGTACCTGTATGCTTGTTAAGTTGAGCAGCCAGAGGACCGACAATTATAAGTCCTCTCCTTAGGACTTTGGTTGTTTGGTTGTTTATTTTCCCCGACTGCTAAGAAAGCATGTGTTTGCTTGTAAGGAAGCAGCTAGGGGACTGACAGCTTTAAGTCCCCTCTCTGCATGACTTGATAATAAGGACTAATGCCTTGCCAAAGAACACAGAATATTTAACAAGAAAATAAGACAGACAAATGACAACTTCTGGAGAGAATGAAAAATGCTAATAGAAAAATAGAATTAAAAAAAGATTAATTGGAAAAAAACTAATCTTGATGGAAGATAAGGATGATCATAAAATGGAAATGTCAAAGAGGCCTATAGCCATCTATGAAGAATTCTACTCTATAAACAGTGATTCAGGGTTTGATGGAAATGCATAGCTATTCCCAGACCTTAGGGCCTGAAGGATACGTTCCATGAGAGAATTTCACAGTGTGTAGTTTGGCACAACAACTTTTGATGCAAAGCCTAATAAGACATACCATAGACATGAGCAGAAAGAGTAAAAACTTCTACATGTGCTGTGCTTATTTTGATTGTGTCAGTGTTTGTCTTTTGATGCTCAAAATTTTCAAAAGGAAAATAGGGACGAAACTCCTAAAATTGCATTGTTATGGAGAGTTAAAAATTGCTACCTTTTCGATGCGAATTAGCAACTTCTCATTGTACTTTCTGTCAATTCATATTTCAAATACATGACATTTCATAAGAAAGATGTTGCAACAACAAAAAAAGAGAAGAATACTGTGTTTCCAAATTGAAGAAGAAAAGCTGATGAAATAAAGCTTCAAATAATTCCAGTCATGAATGGGTTAAATAATGGTCCCTTAAAAACATCCAAAATGACTTTGACATTGCTGTTTCCTTTAGATTGAATATACAAGTTCCTGCCCTGCCTAAACCATGCTAACATTATATACAGAGACGTGACATCCTGCTTGTTATTTCGCAATGTACTGACTCATATGGCCATTTGCATAATTTGAGAAGCAATGAGCTTGAAAAGCTGAATCATTTTCTGATAGTGCACTTTGCAGTATGATTCTGTATGGTGGTGGTGATTCAAATCACACCCTGTATCTTCATGAAATACATTTATGATACCATAAATGCTGATCATAGTTCGTCCATGTCATTCTTAATTCCTCCCTCTCTCTCTGTTTCCCACCTTTTCTCCCTTTATCTTTTTGCTGTCTCCATCCTCCTTACTTTCTCTTGAATATCTAACTTCCTCTCTCTCCATCTCTTTCTTTCTCATGACATCCCTCACTTTTTTTCACTGACCCCTCTTTCTCTCTCACGTTCTCCCTCCCTTTTTTCCATATCTTCATTCCTCTTTTCCTCTCAATGGTTCTTTCTCCCATACTTTTTCCTTTTTTTTTTTCTTTTTCTTTCCATTTCTAACTGTAAACCTCTCTTACCTCTTAACCTTTTATCCTCATTGTCACCCTTTCTCCCACCTCACTCTTATTTGCTCTTTGTCCCTTGCTCTATGCTTGTATATTTTGTCTTTGCTCTCTCCTCCATCTCTCTTTAATCCCATCTCATCTTCTCTTCCATCCCATCTCATCGTCTCTTCCTCTCACTGGCTCTTTCTCCATTTTCTCTCTCTCCACTTCTATCTCTCTCTATTTCTTGATGCTCTCCTTTCTCTTATATTTTTTCTCATTCTCTTGCTTTCTCTTGCCATCCTTATGTCTCTTCTCTCTTCCCCTCTTTCTTTTTTTTTTTACCCCTTGCTCTTTCCCTCTTTATTTTGTCTCTGCTTTCCCCCCACCTCTCTTTAATCCCCTCTCTTCCTCTACCTCACCCTATCTATCCTTCCCCTCCCCTCTCCATATTCCTCTCTGCTCTTTCACTCACACACTCTACATACAGGGCTACTACAAGATCCTTGGTAAGGGAGTCCTTCCCAAGCAGCCTGTCATCGTCAAGGCCAAGTTCTTCTCCCGACTCGCTGAAGAGAAGATCAAGAAGGTCGGCGGATGCTGTGTGCTGGTTGCCTAAATGGAAATATTGAACTCAAAAGACTCATAACATACCCAAAACATCTGCTTAATATCTCACCACAAGTGGACTTTCCCTATTCCAAATGTACTTCCCACAGAAGTGCTCTGCCGTACATCTCCATAGAACAACACAATCATGATGAATTGTATTGTGTAATGCAGTTACGATACAGGGATGCGGGCTGTATGCCAAAATAAAGCCATATTATTCACTGGTACACCATCTGTTTCCAATATCTCTTTATTTCTTCCTCCATGTAGAATACAGATTGGCTAAATCTGAGATATTTGATCTTTTGATGTTGATATCTAGGGTCTAGTGCAACAAAGGGCTGTCTGCATTTTTGGCAGCTTTGATAAATCTTGAAATAAAGATTTGTTGCACTGACACACTGCAGTTTAAAGCAGATAGCCATATCTATTTTGGGTGATACCAAGCTGTAGCAAAGTTTGCTGTAGAAACCATTGTTCCTGGTCTCTACTGGATCATTTTAATTTGGAAAGCTTATTCAAATAAGAAATGCAGATAGCCATTTGTTGCACTAAATACTTGATGTGTTACCAAGTAGTGTGGAGTTTAGGACATTAATTTGCCTCTAATGTAATAATGATGATTTGTTTTACCCAGGTCAGGGAAGCCTAATGATCAATTCAGTGCTGTTCTTAAAAGCCCTGCAAATTATTATCACCCCAGCAATTGCCAGGTTCCTAGTTTGCTCCTGAGTCAAGTGGGCCAAATGTGAGTAAAACATCTTGTCCAAGGATGTAAGCACCCAGCGAGTATTGAACCAAGGACCTGTGTGTTCAAAAGATTCAAAACACTTCAATATTCCACATTGCTTCCATACTGTCCATACTGCATCCCTTCTCTTCATATTTGGCCTGTTATAGAGTTGGCAGTAATTTGACCCATTAAGCACAATTTTATATAGGTACATTTATAACACCTTTTCCATAGACTCGAGCTTGAGTTATTTCAAGCTTCGTAAATTCAACAGTTTAATGGAGCTCATTGATCAGGGCCCCGTTTCATAAAACTTATTATCAGTAACAACAGCCGTATTTCTATGACAAATTTGCTCTTGGCCAATCGGATGCTAGGATTTCAGTAGCTTATAACAGTTACTGGTACTTGTTATTGATAACAAGTTTTTGTAAAATGGGCCCCAGATATGCTGAAGTCACAGATGTAGTCAATAACACACAGGACAAAATATCTTAGACTGATCCATATTACTGCTGACTTTACAAACTCTGGAAATGCATATGTATAGTGTCCTTCCTTCAGCTATGAAGTTGGAAAAGATTGGTTTCTTTTTCTGTAAGATTGAAAGTGTATGACCTGTGAATTCATTCTGCAATTTTTTTAAATTTTTGTTTGTTTGTTATGAGTCACTTTTGTTGAAACTGATCAGTTCCACTGGTCTGTAAGAATTTGTGATGATTGGTTTGGATGTTGACCTGATTGTTGAAGATACTTAGCCCCGTTTCATAAAATTTATTATGAATAACAAGTTGTGATAACTGTTAAAGCTACTGAAATTCTTGCATCCGTTTGGCTGAGAGCAAATTTGTCCCAGAAATGTGGCAGTTGTTACTGAAACAAGTTTTATGAAACGGGACCTTGAACTGTAGTTGGAGAGAAACTTAATCTGAATTACTTGAATAACTGAGATCCAGAGGTTGTACCTTTTCTGGATGAAGATAACATAGAGTGAGAAAGAGTGAGCAGAGGAGAGAGACTGCAAGAAAACTCACAAGCTGCAGTTCATGGTTGGGGGGGGGGGGGGGAGGCATTCATGAAAATTTTCAGACTTTTTTTTTTTTTTTGTTCAGATTTTTATTTCTAAAACTTTGGGGGACATACCCTGTTGGCTTTTTCAGGATTTCCCCCATCTTTTTTGTTTGGGAGAGGGAGGTGGGGGGGGGGGCATACCTACTGTGTCCCCCACCCCTTGTTTGCATACCCCCCTGTCCCTCCCCTGATTAGTGCCCATGCTTATTGGATGTGGATCCAGCATTTTGTAAGAAGGGGGAAGCACTTTGTTACTTTCTGACAAGGATTTTTTTTTTAAGTGAAAGGACAGGACAAGAATGAAAAAGTCACATTTTTTAACGATCCTTGACCACAAAAAGGGAATAAAATAGAGGGGAAGATATATAGATAAGATAGATAAATGGATTTTATTATTTTTTCACGTCTCGCAGTTTAACAGCTGAAATGAACATGAATTACAATTCAAAGCAACTAAAAGAGAAGAGAAGTGAGATCTTGTCATAGATAACACTGCCCAGCAAACTCCTACCCCCATTACACCAAGACAACCCCGTCAGACCCCTCCTTCCCTCCTCCCTCCCCCCGCCCATCACTATCCACAGCCCTAACACCAGAGGCAACCCCAGGCCCGGAGGGCCATACCAGCATCAGTGCAGACAGGCCCAGCCACAACAGACCCCCCAGGTCAAGGGAACCACCACCTAACACCGAAATTCCACCATACCAGGGCTATGGAAAGATAATACAAAAATATTTATTAAAAAAAACTATATGAAAGAATTCCTGCAACCACAGTGCTCTCCACAACAAGACTCCACTATACTGCCATTAAAATAACAAGACGTTGGATTAAAACATGACAAAAATGCATCTTCCAAAGTTCTAAAACTATCAAACTGTTAAAAAAAAAAGTTCAACCTATCACACCGTGAGACTGTAAGTATTCAAAAAACAAACTCAAACCTCTAAGCCCCATGCATTGCACTATGATACCCAGGTATTGCACTATGGTACCCAGTTATGAAAGTCATTTGTGACAATTAACTTAATGTGCTTAAATATATTCACCAAGTTGACCACCACAGTTAACCTACTAATTATATGCACAATTATAGCCAATAATCAATTGAAAGAGAAAAGGAGAAAACATTATGCTGGAAGCATTGTCAGAAGTATCACACAGTACCCAATTACGTTTAAAAGCAAACAATGGTCAGTCGCATTAACCCACTTGTTCAATTTATAGGCCAAATTATTCATATCCCAAATTATTCATCCAGATGTGTTATCTAGTCCCAAATACTGGCCAACCAAACATAACTTATCAAAAGAAGTATTCTTGAATAAATTGGGAAAAAAACTTGCAACCAACTTCAGAACTCAGAACATGATTATTCCATACAAATAAAGGGTTCATTCTGATTTCAGATATAGAAGGTAGCTAGGAAGCTACACAAGTCAATTATAACCGTCATTTTTTTTTTTTTTTTTTACTCCATATTCATTCATCAGTCAATTAAAATATGCACCATAGATGTAAGCCACAATAAGCAAATATTTATATTTATAGCCCAAATTATTCGTATCCCAAATTATTCATCCCTCAGTTTGCAAGAATATATGATGTGTTATCTAGTCCCAAATACTGGCCATCGAACATAAACAAGAACAACAACCCTGACTGCAGAATTTCCCAAATGGATGGGGGGGGGGGGGGGGGGGGGGGCTGGATGTGCCCCCCCCCCCCCTCAATGGGCTTCTACTTTTAATAACCAAGGGCAAATTATTGACATGGGCGAAATAAGCAGAAAGCGGGTCCGCAGGCAATTTTTGCTTTGGAGTCAAAAGTTAGTTATACCAAAATAATTATGTCTACAATGCGAACGCACTATATTATTTTCAAAGTTGAAGATTTGGGTAATATCCCTCCACCCCCTCCCCCCCCCCCTCTCTCTCTCTCTCTCTCTCTCTATCTCCATTTATCTCCCTCAGCTCTTTCTCCCCCCCCCCCACACGCATACTCTCTCTCTCTACCTATCATTATATTCCCTCTATTCAAAATTCAAAGTTTATCTCCACATTTCCATAAAAAATAATATAACATGCATATTCAAAACAAGAAACATCCAAAATAGCATTTAAATGAGATGGAAAGAAAGATCGAAATTAAAGTCAAACAACAATATTATGTAAAAAAAAAAAAAAAAAAAAAAATATGGTGGGATAAAACAAGTTAATCAAAAATTTGAAGACTAACCCCGATTCACCGTGGTATATACTACATTCAAGTAAAGTAAATGAAATGCATGAGAGAAATTTATAGAAATTTATTTACATGTATTGTTGAAATATTAGTAAATAATTATAAACCATGACAAAAAGGCATTCAACAAGTCTACGATTTAAGTAGATGAACATTCAAAAAGAATGAAATCATTGAGGAGATATATTTTCAGTTTATTTTTAAAAGTGCTCCGTGATTTGCAGTGTCTGATTTCTCGTGGTAAATTATTCCATAAAGCATGCGTCCTTTATATCTAACCACAGGGTTGGTGCTACAAGGGGGCAAGGGGCGACCCGTATGATTTTTCAAGTAATAGAAAGAAAGAAAGAAAGGAAAGAAAGAAAGAAAGAAAGAACTTAGAGGAGAAAAAGAAGAAAAGGGAGGGAAAAGAAAGAAGAGTATGGGGAAAGAGAGGGCTGAGCCATTGAACTATAATTTCATATTACCCCTATTTATTAATTTAAAACGTAATAAACTCACCTATGGGTCATTTTGCCCCGCCCCCCCCCCCCTTGTAAAAAAGTACCATGGGTACCATGGTAGGCCTACTTTGACCAAATTACCATCAAATCATGGTAATTTGATGGTACTTTCATGGTACTTTCACGGTTTTTAAGGGAATTTGGTCTTTTATACAAGCCCCCTCCCCAGTCGAAATACATTGCTCCCCCTGTCTATTCAAGTGTGCGTGAAAAAGAGGTACGATCACAGTGAACTCGAAAATCGTATTCAGATCTCGTATTATAATGATGACCAACCACATTGAGATCAAAGAAACAGATTATTGATCTTGGTAAAAATTATATATGGAAATAAAAACTCACAAACTGTATATTCATCCCGGATATTAATGTATTAAAACTAAGAAAGAGAGCCTTTGTATGAGCCAAGAAAGAAGAGTCTTATTCTCATTATTATTTTTGGTAATTTTAATATTCTATCTAGGAGATATTTATTGCCAGATCCCCAAATCACAGAACAGTAACAGCTATTCAAGTATAGTTCCAAAAACCCAATGAGGGGAGGCGCTATACGGGGGGGGGGGGGGGGGGGGGGCAGGGTGCCACCACATCCCCCGCATGATTTTTCAAGTGATCAAAAAATAAAGAATAGAAAGGAGGAAAAAGAAGAGAAAATAGGACTACGAAGAAAGAGGGGTCTGCAGAAAGAGAGGGCTGGATCATGCAACTATACCCCTATTTGTTCACTCAAAACGTCTGTGTGTCATCTACCCCCCCCCTATCAAAATACCCTGGCGCCGCTCCTAATTACATGTACCTTTTCAAAGAGAAAAAGCTTTGAAAAGCCCCTGCACCCGAAGAATCCATGAAAATATATCACGACAAAACACAACATTACAAAACAAAATAAGGCCAAAGACTTTCTACATACTTTTATTCTCTTCCTCCTTTCGATGTGGATTTTGTACAGGAAGGAATTAGAGGAAGAAGATTTAATTGAAGATAATACCCGGAAATGCGAAGACTGTGTGCTGTGATATCGTATGGAAACATAAATACTGGTATGTTTATTTTTTTTCTATTATGCTTTTCTGCGCTTCTTTTCTTTCTTTCTTTCTTTCTTTCTTTCTTTCTTTCTTTCTTTCTTTCTTTCTTTCTTTCTTTCTTTCTTTCTTTCTTTCTTTCTTTCACCCCCTCTCTTTTTCTTTCCCCGAGTCTCCGTTTATTAGGCCCTTTTGCTCATCTGTAATTACCCTTATAGACTCACAGACCGGGAGGGTCGAGGGAGGATGCTGCCCTCGGCTGGAAAGATTTTTTCTTTTTAATAAATTGGGCAACCGCGCCACTTCGGTTGTCCGACCATATTCAGAGAATATGCTCGTAACGCAAGCATACAGTTGTTCCTTCTCAAAATCACACTGGAAAAAAATATTGAAATCATAATTGAATTACTGACAACATATCTTATGCCTCGATCACATGGGCGTCGATGGGGGGGGGGGATAAGGGGACACATTTCCCACAAAAAAAAAAAAAAAAAAAAATGTTATGGGTGGTGGGATATCCCCCCAAATATATATATATATATATTTCAAAAGTGCATGAAAGAGATGAGTTCATGCAGTGTTTTATCTATGTGAAAAACAAGCATGGAATTCGTATACGTATATGCAAGAGAAATAGTTCCTTTTCATTTCAAAGCTACATGAATATTGCCAAAGTTAATAACCTTGACATGTTAATCATGTGAATGTGGATTACATTAGACCTATTGGGACCTATTGATCTAGATCCACATCTTCTTTTCGTTTAGAGGATATATAGCTGAATGATCGTATCAGTTTTATGAATATATATATGCACCTCAGTGCGGTTGGTATTACCTCGGTCGAAACAGCATATTAGGTGTGGAAGAAAGGAAAGAAAGTCTGCACAGGGAGAGTAAAAAATGAAGAATGGAAGAAAACTTCTAAAGGAAAAGGAGAAGTTTACAAAAGACAGTTTAACAGGGTTCGATTAATCACCATTTTCTAGAAATGTGTCATCACAAAGAAAGGGATGACCATATTCGCTTCCGCAATTCGGACGAGAGAATGAAAAAGGACTTTAAATATGACGTCATTATTTACCCCATTCATATAACATGTATTACAAAGGTGTGCTACAAACGGTCCATTGGAGATATTTCTAATGGAAAATATATCTTGTTGGTTGCAATGTAAGTACCAAAACTGCCAGGTAAGGAATAGAAGCAATAAAAAAACGCATATTTTGATTAAACAATAGACATAACATAGTTACAAATTTGAAGTTTGAAGATTATGTGGCCTTGTGGGATAGGTTTTCAATAGACTTGTGATCAAGGTACGACAACGCTCTCCAGAACAAACCACGTGAATGCAATGGGTAAACGTGATAGAGCAAAAAAACCAGTGCAACGGATAAACCGTGTTCATCGAGCATAAAATGCCCGCTGCTTCGTCAAAACCCGCGCCCCAAACCACCCCTTTGGAGGGGCAAGACACTGTCAAACAACTTGTCGGGGTGGTAGAAAAGAAGATCAGGAATTTGGAGAAGAGAAAGGTGAACTATTTTGTACAATTTGTGAATTATAGTGAAGTTTTGTACCCTATTTTGGTAGTTAAGTTTTTCGATCTTTCGTTCATTCATGTTCACATTGTGGGTGCGCACGCGCAAGACACTGCCATTGACTTTGTACACAAACTCACAATTATTGTCATGTGTGTTGAATGAATAAATGTGTAATGTGGAAGAGAAAGAAAAGAAGTTTTGAAAATTAGATTGATTCCATGGCAAACCTGGAGAATAGGGGCTGGAACACACACGCGCTGTTACAGGCAAACCCGGAGAACATGGAGAATAGGGGACCGGAAAGCGCGCGCATGCCATTCGTACAGTCATGACACAGTGCAGAGATCAGCGGATCAGAGACAGCCGAGAGTCGGGGTAGACTCTATATGACAAGTCCATTATCAAGTTCAATATGACTGTAAAATATGTTTTAATTAGGTAATTATTATCAGGGCTCGAAATACCCACCGGCCATCGGCAATTTGCCGGTATGCCCCACCCACTGGCCGGGATGCCCTTCTCAAAATCAGAAGGTTTACGGCCACAAAATTTTCTGAGTGGCCTTGATGCCCTCCAATCTAAGAAACTCATACTACATTAAAAAAGAAATAAAACCCTGAATTTTCCTTTTTATTTTGTGACAAAATATTTCAAATTAGCACAAAATGCACCCTTTTTCAACAACAGGAGAGACCCTTAAGTTTGCGATATCGCCATGATCGTAGAAGGCCAGTATCATTAACTGCTCAGTCCCACATGTACCAGTGCAGTGTAGTGTTTAGTGTATGTGTAAGTGCAAGTAGTGAATGACCTGGCGGTTCCTACCCTGACTTCTGATTATCAAGGTTATTTCTGGTCTTGAGTGCCGATATTTTAATAAAATTTTGATATAGTGTGTGGATTTTATTTTTCAAAATGTCAGTGAAACTTATCTTGAGTGGTATCTGAACATCATTATTATTTAAAGAAGCGCGCGCCGCCGATGTTTTTAGTCAGCTGCTTTGGGCTGTAGGCCTTCCTTCAGAGTCAATTGCTCCCCGAGCTCTGGGGGAGTTATCCTGCAGAAACTGCCTCATTGGGCTGGTGATTTCAAGATTTTTCAGTCGTGGTAATAGTTTATTTTTTCAGCTTTTAGGGCATTGTAGGGTTGATATTTGATTAAATAATTAGTTTTAACATATTTTGTGAAGATATGTGATATCTAGAAAAAAATATTAGAACCCCAAAAGATGAAAATTTAATTCTGTGAAGTTCTGCGTTTTAAAATTACTTTGTTTTGGGTTAGGGTATAGGAAGTGATGAAAATTTACTTAGACCTACTTGCATTGAGTGTGTACTCAATTAAACATGTAAACCACTTCTTCGCTTGGTTTACATGAGATGCTAATATTATTTTCTGGACATTCATTTGCTTAAGATTATGTAATGACATTAACAACAATCCAATAAATAATAGAAAGGGACATTTTCTCTTCTGTGCTGCCTCTGAGCCTGAGGCCATCTTTATTTTTAGTTTTGCTTTCTTCCATTCACTCCACAAAGTTACAGTTACAATTTTTTCTTGAGAAAGGAAGGGGAGAAGGGATGAGAAGGAAAGAAATGAACACCTCAATTAACAATTCAATTCATCGAGTGATAAATACTTTAAGATGATCTAGGATTCTGTCCTCTCTCATTTCTCATTTTAAGCTTTATCCACATGAATTAATGATAATAATCTCAAATGGAATTACTTGATTCATCCATATAGCCAGAGGGCAGTCTCGCCAAAAAAAAAAAAGGAAAAAAGAAAGAACAAGGGTGTGAGAGTTCAGCTTTAAAACTGATTTCAGCTTTTTTTGGTTTGGATTTTCAACTTAATGTCAGATTTTGGTGGACTTCCTCTGTACAAAAGTATAGGAGCTTTTTTGATTTCAGCTCTGTTTATTTGTGGTCACTCACACCCCTGAAAGAAAGAAAAAGCATCAGAGGGAAGAGAAAAGGATAAGAGAACGTAGGAAGAGCAGGAGCAGACAAGGAAGGAAAAAGAAACTTCAGAGCTTCCACGCTTCAACCCCTAAAATACTGCCACCGTACCGTGCGTAATTATAAGTGAGAAGCATGAATGAACTACTGTGGACAAAGCGTAAATGCGCGTTTATGCATTGTGCCGTGGCACGAGTAGGTCAGGTCCCATTTTGGCCTTGGTGCCCCTCTAAGAGGATATGTGCCCCTCTGAGAGGATATGTGCCCTCCCAAAAAAGTGGCCGTGACCCAAATTTTATGAAATTCGAGGCCTGTATTATTACATTGTCCTCATGGCTTTCAGAATTTTGGTTAGGGTCTAGATCTAGATCTAGAGAAATCGTAGACCGAAGTGTTCTGTCTCTAAGTCTAACAGTCGTCGTTAACCTCATATTTTGGTAGGGTTGGCACTCCTCCTTTTAAGAGGCACATAGGCCAGCCAGCGCGCACTGTCCGACCATCGCCTCTGCGCTAGAGCGCACCCAGCACTCGTGCCGCCGGGCTAGCTGCATGCACGCATGCCCGTTCCATAGGGATACAAACACTTTGTCATTCCAAAGCTAGGTATACTGGACCATGTTTGAAATGATTTTCAGTTGATTTATGACTTATTAAAATCAATGTTAATTTGTTAAGTACACAAGAATATGATATAGACTCCCATTTTTACCTAAAGTGTTGTTATGACACTTTTAGTTTTTAGGCTCATTGGACATAATGACTGAATGAATCAAACTCCCGGATGAAAATTTGTCAGTAAAAAGTTGCAGGCTAACACCAGAATTTGGAGACTAATGTGAACATAGAATATTTAGCCGTGTGGAAATTTGCGAGCAAAAATATAAACATGCTAAATAATGTGTTCATTTTCCACAGGAATACACAGTTATCCTAACTGCCTGCAAAGTTGATGCTTGATTGTGTTTAACTGGGCTGAGGACGAAAAATTAATCATGCAAGAATTTCCACTTTTACGGTAATGTCAACTTGAGCGTAAGAAGCAGTCTCCTACATGTAATATGGAGTAGTTTCAAAAGGACAAGAAAGAAGCAACAACTAAAAGGCATTTTCTTCCAGCCAAAGTTGTGCCTCACTGAGGTCAGAAGCCCTTGCCTGCATTTGTATTGTGTTGAGATCTTAAATGGAAACTTAGAAAATGTTGATGCGTAAACAAAAATATAAATTTTTAAAGGATACAAAAGTAATGAGAAGGGTTGTATTTCATGAGGAATCAAGCATCACATTTTCAGTTTACTGCAAATGTACACAAAGAAAGTTGGTTTTCTCAATGGGAGCCTCCAGTAGGCTACCGTACTGAAAATCTTGACAAATGTTTTCAGTCTTCAAGAACAGAGACAGTCTGCCAAATTGGAAAGAGTCTCCCATACTGGTCTTGCACCTCTACTCGACTCTGTTTTTATAGATTTATTAATTTTTGGAAGTTACATGATTTTGAGAGGGTCACAGTGTAAAGGTTATGTTTTGGTACACAGTCACAGTGTAAAGGTTAAGTTTTGGTACATGTAGGCCCTTAAGAACTATAGTTCCGATAGTTTTGCCTTTAGCTGGTAAGTAGCAAGACTTGGCAAAACCAAGATGCTGTGAACCTTTCCTCCTCAAATTGAATATTGAATAAAGAGGCGAAAATAGCGTTGTTCTCGCCATCCTCGGTCCAGCAATGTAAATCCCAACATTATCTGCACCTGTATAAAAACTAATTAGAGTTCTACTTATGCAACAGCTTGATTTGAATTATTTATTCTCCACTCATGGGTTGGATAGCCCAAGTTGTCAGTTAATAGCTGTTTTTCAAGGGGGTCCAAACCAAAAAAAAGAAAAAGAAAAAAAAAATGAAACAAAACAAATATTTAACAAGCAATCATAAAATTGTACTGAAGTAAAATAACAAATTGGTGGACATATTAAAACAAAAAAAAAAATTACAATAATGATTATGCACTGATGAATGCAAACAGCCAAAGAAGAACATAGCAAAAGCAATCCAAACAAATATAAAATAGAAAAAGAAAAAGAAATAGAAAGATGTGGGTTAGAAAAAAAATCTATTTACAAACACAATTTGAATTTAGTATATTGTGGTTGCTGTTTAAATGGCATTTAAAAGCTTCAATTGATGTAAGTAAGGAGGAAGGGTAACATTCTGGAAGTGTTGTGAAAACAATGTCAGCATACAGGGGTCCTAGTGTAACAGAATGTAGCCATTATATTGCATTTCTTTCAGATATTTACACGTAAATTGTCTGGAAATCATGAATGGAAGGAATATCACATGATCTCATACATACATGTACATGTATGCATCTGCTTGAACGCAAGGCGGACAGTGTGAGACTTCGTGTTGTAAACATCAAATGCCCCAACATTCCCTGACACACCTTTAAACAAGATCATGCTATAAAGTATTTAATAAATGATGATATAGATTTAATTGTTTGACACAGAGTAGATTTAATTTTGTTTGAAAATCATTACAAATAATCAAATATTCTGTAATTCTTTGAATTTTAGCTGTTTTTTTTATATGTACATGTAGATGAAAATGGAGAACTCTGAATTTGATACTTGATGGGTAATCCCACAGGAAGTTATAAGGTCTACTGGGATAATTTGGAGTTCATTCATGCTTACTGTAAAATGTTTTTAGTGTTCCTGTGCTTTTTTCCCATTAGACTTAAACCATGTGAAATTTGTTGCCAACTGTTTATTTTTCAGTTGTCCAAGTTTGGATTTATTTCTCAAATGTCCTCTAATTCTCTGTTTAAAAAAAAAAGATTTGTTGCCAGCTGTTTATTTTGTTCATTTGTCCATGTTGTGAGGAATCTCAAATGTCCTAATTCTCTGTCTTTCTCCTTTTTTTTTTCTCAGACCAAACTCGATGGCTACCGTGAGATGGTCACAAATGGGAAGGGTTTAAACAAGGACCAAGAGGAAGCTGTATCACACTTTGAGGAAGTTGGTGCATCGCTGGAGTTTGCTAAAGAGCTCTCCAAGCAGTTCACCACCATCCTCAATGAGGTAGGCTTGATCCCTTGTCCTGAGATGTTGGACTCTTGTACAGTTGATGGTGACGCCAAGTATTTCTGTCATTATAAGTTTTGAAGAGCTGCAGAATGGCCCACCACACAAGTTACCTAACTCTGACACTAGGACCTACTAAGTTACCATGACCTGAACCCCAAGTGTAAAGTGAACCTTGACCCTGACCCTTTATACCCTAACCCTTACAAAAGTAGCCCCTACCCGAACCCTTAAATTAACCCTAAACCTGACCTTAGCCCTAGATTCAATCCTAACTCTAATTCATTGTACTGATGCTTGGTGCATGTAGGTTGTTCTGCAGCGGAACTTTATAGCATTTAAATAATTATGACATTGCCTCACCAGTTTATCACATCACACTTACAATGTCCTTAACCCCCCCCCCCCCCCCCCCCCCCAATTGTTGCAGGTAAGGCTGTGTAGTGCTGTGCAGTAGACAGAAAGATACTTGCATGTATGAGATTGAGTGACCTTGGAATCTCCAAAGTGACTTTATAAAACTTGGGGAAAAAAAGTCTAAGATAGTAAGAATTTGATGAAATTTGTAATAGCTACTCAACTAATATGATATACTGTAAACTCTGTTTAAAGTGAGCGCAATCTTGTTTGTGTGACTTTAAAATATTAATTACAAATTTATTGAATAAATGAGAGCCATTAAGTGGGCAATCAAAATATTTTGGAGACAGGAAAAATGGTATTGACAGCCCAGTTTCATTTTGAAATGCTTTTTATAGGAAATCAGAAAATATTTAGGTTATGCTTCGCACCGATAAACATGTTTATGTCTATACTTCAAGTTACAGTATTAGGCTCACTCCAGACTGATAGGCACAAAATATTGGCTCATCGGTATAATGTCAGTTGTTAAATTTAATTTGATTAATTAATTGTTTTGTTTGATGATTGATTGATTTACTCATTTACTTATTTATCTATTTGTTTATTGATTGATAGATTTCTTTATTTTATTTATTTGTTTGTGTATTCATTTGGTTATTGAAGGGAAAATATTCAGTGAGTTAAAATGTAATAGTTTGTTAGTTAATTGGTGAGCTAGGTTTTTTTTTCCTATTGGTCTGGTGTTGGTCTTCTTGTGACTGCAGTGTTGTGAGTTTAACTAAACTGTGTTAAAGAAAAGGTAATGTATACATGTGTACTTTAGGTGTAAGCCTGAAAATCCTTACGTGTATTCATAATACTTCCTGCTTTATTGTCACCCTGCCAGACTTTCTGCTCATGATGCTAGGTAAAACAGGAAATCAAAACATTAGAGGGAGAGAGAGAGAGAGAGAGAGAGAGAGAGAGAGAGAGAGAGAGAAAGAGAAAGAGAGAAAGAGAGAAAGAGAGAGAGATGGGAGGAAATGGAGCAAGAGAGGGAAAGAAGGACAAAGAGAGGGACAGGGAAAAGGAAGTGAAAGATGTGGGATAGAGAAGGGAAAAGAACGGGGAAGAAGAAAGGGAGCTCTAGAGGAGAGAAAGAAGGGAGAAGATTGGCTATATATAGTGAGAATGAGAGAGTAAGATCTAAAGGGGGGGGGGAGAAGGAAAAATAGAAAAACAGAAATAGAAATAGGGAAAAAGAGAAAGAAAGTGCAATGATACCAGTTGTACACTACATGCTAGGTTTATGTATATGTACCATGACATGTTCCTCTGATTTTGGTATAATTTCTGTATTATAGAGTTTTGATACAAATTGGTTGCAGAGGTTCCTTGCATAATTTTGTAAAAACTCAAAATATCAGTGTGACATGTTAGAAATGTGATTCATGGTTCCCTTTACTCTTTTTGTATGTACACGTATGACTTCATTTGCAAGGTTGTGCAAGAAAATGCAAACTGAGCTTATCGTGTGTTTGTGTTATTGGTTTTTACAGAGGTGTATCAATCAGATATTATTAACGCCTGGGACCGACCTTTAACATCACCTTCCAACAGACGTGATTCAGGTTTAAACTTCGGTCTGATCAGAGTCAGTTTGAGACGTAGCTATCATGTATATTAAAAGATTGTCTTATGTACATCACATTGACAAAGATCATTTCAAGGAAGCAGAAGGATGGGTTAAGGGGGAGGAGGGGCAGGAGGGGCAGGAGGGGCATTTTGCCCCCTCTATACATCCCCCCCCCTCCATGGTTAGCATTATTATTCATCCATTTTCTCTAGGCAACCAAGGCACAGAAGAAGGAGGCAAAACGAGAGAAACAGCAAAAACATGAGCAAGATCTGGGAAGGATATCAGAAGTTCTCCTACTGCAGAACATCCTCTTTCATATGGGCCAGGACCATGTGAGAGCAGACTTCCTCGCAGGGACCAACGGTGCATTGGTGAGTCACGAACCATTGGAAACACTTAAAACTTTTTGGATGTCAAGCTTTTGCAAATTGTAAATGACAGTCATGTTCATGGCAAGGAACTTTAGTCAGTCACAATAATTCAATAGTCTGTAATTTGTGATGTAATTTTCGAAGTTGTGATCATTTGCCAACGTGAGTAATTCTGGAAAAGATTTTATATTTTGTTATGACATACAGCACCTACAAGAAGAAGACCTAACCCATCTAGATGAGTTCTTCAAAGTGGTCAGTCCTTCAAGAGAGGAAGAATCAGAAGAAGGGGAGCAGACAGCAGAAGAGAATATTAGGTAGGTTGGGAGAGAAATGTGTGCTATTCTCCCTGTCGCTTATAGGGTATACATGTAGTTACTGACATAAGCTGTTGAGACTGATATGAAAAAACCTACATGTATGTGTTGGGGCACTTACTTCTGATCTGACTATGTCATCATGCCTTGCTTGTCTTGGTGCAGGATTATTTACATAATTACCAACATCAAATATTTCAGCAGTCTTTCATGAAATGATTGAATTAAAAGATCTGCTAGTTCTGCTATGAGTAACTGTTTATTTTGTAATTTTCCCTTTTTTGCTTACTTTGTCCATGCAGCTTTGAAAAGAAGTTAGACAAAGCAACAAGTCATCTCAACAACTATCTGAAGGAAGATGAAAGGGAGATCTGTGAAACAACCTGTATCCTTTAAACCAAGCTTTCTTGTGTCTCTAATCTTAAGCCCACTGCACATTATACGATCCGACTTTTGAACAAAAGGCATTTTGCATTAAATATGAAAGTTTAAAGTAGTAAAAGTATCTTATTTGAAGTTTGGAATAACGATAGGAATACTAAAATCAAAATTTTGGTTTACTGCAACCCTTATGGTTGGGGAAAAGGCCAAATCAGCTTCAAATCGTAGCTGATCGCAAGATTGCTATGACGTCACTACGATTTGGAATTGAGTTCGCTTTTATTGCGACAGGGAGGCTCGCGATAGCCCGCAAACTCGATCTTAGCATTCATAGGACTATTCGGAACTATGATCGTTCAGATTTTAAATGTTTGAATGTTCATATCAAATGCTATAATAAGTTTTTCCAAAATAGGGTTGCAGACGGGTCGTATAGTGTACGGTGGGCTTTAGTCATTTAAGGCACATTCAGGTATCCAGCAGCCCCTTCCCTTCCCCCCCTTCCCCGCAAACTCCCATGTTTTTGTTAGTGTTCACGTGTGATGTTAATGAGAAATGAGTCAACTCCAAATAACAGAGAGCTCGAGAGCTTGTGACGTCATATTTTACATTAACTGTTATAAGAAGTTAATTAGTCCACACCTTTTTGCAGCAAGGCGGCCAAAAAAGATGCCTCCTGTGGGGGGGGGGGGGGTCCACCTCATTCCAATCATTTGTACACACACAAAAATAGAGTTTTACAGGGGGATTCTGCTTCTTATGTGGACAAGCCTTTACAGTTTTCTTGTTTGACTGATCGACTGCTGAATTCTTCTGTTTCTGTAGATGATAAATCCAGTGACAAACCAGTTCCTGTAGGCAATGAGTAAAATTTCTAATCACATTGATAGAACGATAATGTAGACATCTGTTGAGGTTGCAACTTTGTGTTGTTCGTTTATAGTAGACTGAGCAAGCTTTATGACCCCCCCCCCCAAAAAAAAAAGAACCAGTGTAGTCTATTTTGTTGATACTGGTGCGACATTGTAAGAATTTTAGGATATCTGTGGTGCCTAGATGGCAACGTAAAAAAATTGACCTTTTTGATGCCTGGCAGGATATTACGTGATCCGTTTTCCAGTACTAGCTGGTAATTGTGAGTCCTGATTTAAGTCAGAAATGTCAGATAAATCATTTTATTGAGTAAACTTTGATTTGAGGTTACACGAGAGCCCCACCCTTGTGAGCAGTCCTTGCCTTTTAATGATATCGGTAGAATCGTTCTATTTTCCTTAACTTCCGAATCTACTTTACCCCCAGACAAAGAACTCTACCACTTAGTCCAAAGAATCCACAAATGTGGGTACCTGGACCACATCCCCCCTCCTCCTCCAGAAGAAACCGCCCCTGTTGTAGAGGAGCCCACACCGGCTCCTGCACCGGCCTTTGAACCGCAGGAGCAGGAGGAGGAGAACTTCGAGGAGACTTACCAGGAGAACACGCAGGAGTTTGGAGAGACGTTGAATGAGGCTCCTTCAGAGAGCTACTTCAGTGGGGTCCCTTCAGAACAGATCCAGCAGTCACCAGGTTTGCAGTCGACACAAACTGAGGTGAGTACCTTCATCCAAGGCTAACCTTTTGCCTACTGCTTTCTTTCGTCCCTGTATACTTAGTACAAGGGCCATCGTTTTCCCGTAGTCCACGGGTTAACGTTTGAAATAAGTTTTTCATGCAACTAGTACTAGGGCTTAACCGATATGGAATTTTGCTGCCGATCCATTCCCCAATGTTTTTACATCCGCATCGGCCCGATTCCGATTCCGATGCAGCGCAGAGAGCGGCTAAAGTAGAGATGAGTAATATAATAACAAAAATTTAATTCCGTCTGCTACGCCCGCAATGCAAAACAACATAGGGTCTAAGTGTGATTGTAGCCGCCAAACATCTGTTGCTTGCATCGGTTCGGCATCGGCTCACCATCAAAATATTTACCGATTCCGATGTTTAGCCGATGCGGCCAAGAATTGGCAGTCACCGATCTCCAATGCGAATATCGGTTAAGCCCTAACTGGTACATGTGATTACGTCTACCAGTTACACTAAAGATCATGGGCCATTTTATCACCCTCTGTAATTTGTTGGAATTTGTTGTAATTGTTTCTTTATTCAAAAAAGAAATAATGTACAAGTGTATGAAGTAAACAAATAATCACCGCCAGGTCTATGAACCTATTCTGGTTCAAAGCAGGTTCGTAAATATGGTATGCTTTAAAGTACATTTTAAACTAAACCAGACAGTTGACAACACTTCTGAACCTAAACGCATATTTCAGCAAACTTATGGTGCTTAAAATATGAATGTTGGACTTTTACCATTTTTCCTGACATTTGTATCCTTCGCGACCTGTTTGCGTGCCCCTTGAAAACCTGCCTTTACCCTCTATAACAGATTTGTATAAATGACCATGCAATCAGCAATTACAACTTGTTACTTCTCTTCTTTTTTCTTTCTCTCTTGTTCTCTCTTTCCTTGCTTCTCATTCTGTCTATTGGTCTCTCTCCTCATCTCACATGTTAGGTATCACAGATGCAAGGCTTGTCATCGGAGCCCCAGCAGTCTCACCAGCCTCAGCAGACGCTGAACGAAATGGCGCCCTCATCGAGAGTACATGACATCCCACAAGCACCGGAACCCATTGAGATGCCTCCTCCCAAGCAGGCACATCATGATGTCAATGAGGTGCTTGCACCTGTCTTGGGAAGCTTCAACTTTGTACAGGATTCCATGCTGGATTACGATTGTAAGTCTTGCTGTTATTGACAGACCTTTAGGCCGGAATTCACAAAGGTGGTTTAAATTTAGACCAGCAGATTTAGTGCTGCAAGTGTGCTTGATTTAGCGCATACACTAAGAAACGCCCAATAATGGATGTGCCTGTAGGGCAAAGGACGCTAAATTCATGCTAGTTGCCATGGTTCAGATCACAGTTTATGTAAATTTGTGCATGGTTTATTTAAAATAATTTACAGAAACCGTGGTCTAAACCATGGCATCTAGCCTGAATTAAGTGCCCTTTGCCACACAAGTGCATTTCTTATTGGACCTTTCTTAGTGTACACGGTAAAGCAAGCGCACTTATACCAAGAAATTTGTATAAACCATGGTCTAAATTGAAACCACCTTTGTGAATTCAGGCCTTATAATTTTATTGCAAACTTAACATGAATAATAGTACATATCTCTGAAATGGGGGGGGGGGGTAGATCAGTGAATCCACATATGGAATTCAACGTCAAGGGAGGGGGGGCGGTTTGATGGTTAATGAAGAAGAAACTATTCCCTTCTCTTGAGATGCATTCCTAATTTCTCTCCTCTCAGCTATCTTTTATTCCATCTAGCGTTTAAGTTAATTCAGGCTATAAAAAACCTTCAAAGTTAAGATTTGATCCCTGACATCTGCACTTGTATATATGAAATGCAATATTGGTGTTACTGATAGACCTGTTGCTGTCAGAATATTCTTGGGGGGTTGTAGGATTGACCTGCAATGATCAAAACGTGTAAGGGGGATGGAGCTTTTCCTATTCTTTAAAAAAAAAGAGGGAAAGTTGATCGGTAAAATATACAAATGAGTTTCTTTTCTTTCATGGTATTCATCTTGGGGGGAAATTTATAGGAATGAATTTCATGAGGATTTTTTTGTTGTTGTCATTTTGCAGCGCCTCACATGGATCCAGCTGTTGTAGCAGTATCGCAGCAACCGTTCATCCCATCATCAACATTCACAAATAATGTACAGTCCTCCACAAACACACCAGGTATGTTTCAGGGCTATGAAAGGTTCAATCAGAAGGGGGAATGGGTTTAAGGAGAGGTGGGGAAGGGTAAAGATAGTGGAGGAAGGGGTGCTAGGATGGCAGAAAAAAGCAATGTCCAACTTGTTTGGCCATTTATCAACATTCACAAATAATGTGCAGTCCTCCACAAACACACCAGGGGAATGTTTCATAAAGCTGTTGGTAAAGTTATACATGACTTTACAAACAACTGGAGTATGAAGTGTCATATGGGATGCCCAAAATTTTTATGCCTCCGCCCACCGTAGGTGGTTGCCAGAGGCATTATGTTTTCGGGTCGTCCGTCCGTCCGTCCCGTTTTCGTTCTCGCGATAACTTAAGAACCGTTTGACAGATCAACTTCAAACTTGGCTCATGTATGCATATGGGAGGGACAATGATCTGATTAGATTTTGGAGTCTCAAGGTCAAAGGTCAAGGTCATAGAGGTAATAATACACATAAAAATGGCTCGTTCTCGCGATAACTTAAGAACCATTTGACAGATTGGCTTCAAACTTGGCTCATGTATGCACATGGAAGGGACAATGATCTGATTAGATTTTGGGGTCACAAGGTCAAAGGTCATTATGTACATAGAAATGGTTCGTTTTCACCATAACTCAACCATTTGACCGATCAACCTCAAACTTGGCACAGGTATGCATATGGGAGGGACAATGATCTGATTAGATTTTGGGGTCTCAAGGTCAAAGGTCAAAGGTCATAGAGGTCATTATGTACATAAAAATGGTTCGTTCTTGTGATAACTCAGTAACCATTTGACGGTTCAACAAACTTGGCTCATGTATGCATATGGAAAGGGCAATGCTCTCATTAGATTTGGGGGTCTCACGGTCAAAGGTCAAGGTCAAAGATATTGTATAAATGAAAATAAATCAACATGAAGTGCCATTTATTTCTGATTTGGTAATGGCGGAGGCATGAAGTTCGACCGCGTGTGGTCGAAGATTCATCTAGTTCCTGATGTTTTAACAAAGAGTGAATGCATTTCCCATAATGTCTGTAAAATTTTGGCAAGAAATATCATATGCAATAAAAATGTTTGTAGATATTATTCATGTTTATCTACATCTGCATATTTCACCTTTGGCTGATGCGACTTATAATGATTGAGAATCAAATTTGGCTTGCCATAATGAAGTTATTCATAAAGTCATTTTTAACTTTATGAACAGCTTTATGAAACACCCCCAGGTGTGTACGGATGCTTAGGGGGGAGGTGGAGGGGAGAAGGGGTAAGGATAGGAGAGTAGGAAGGGGGATGATGGCAATATAAGGGAGAGATAGACTGAAAACTAGAAAGGTTTTTGACTTGATAGGTTATATAACATGTAATGCTAGGAAGAAAATGACTTGGAACTGAAAGGGATGAAGATAAGACTAACCTTATGCAGGGCTTGACACTAACAGGCGCCCAGGACACTCTGGCATAGGAAATCTAGGTCTGGACCCCTTGAATTGAGAAATTTTAACATAGAGCTCAGTGCCTACTTGCCCAAAAATTTTAGTCTGGACCCCTTACACAAAAAGTTAGTGTGGATCCCTGCCATATACTACTGATAGGGTCCTATGCTTTTGAATGGAATATCTAAGAAACAAGTAGTTGCATGATTGAGCTTTTTATTTCAAATAGATGTCTATAAATTTATATTCATGCAGTATTATGTTCAGATTCTGGTTGATGATGTCTGTTTATCTTTGTTTATGTTTTCCCGTATTGTAGACATGTCACAGACAGAACCATCCACACAGTCTGTTGTGCGAGATCACCAAGCGTTAGCAGATTCTCTCTCCGCCCAACAGCAGCAAATCCCTGCGGAGCAGACATACCAGCCGCAATCAAGATACGACGGCTCCCAGCAGACGTATGGCTCACAGTCATTAGCTGACCAGACACCTTACGCCAGCCAGACGATGGATAGTGGTAGCACAGCGTATGGCGGTCAGACAGATCTATCGACGACGAGTAGTGGGCAAGTGGATTATGGGTCGGCACAGACGTCATCGACGAGTGGAAAGCTGAATGAACTCCCTGAATTTCCTAGTCCACCAGTTGACACACAGCAGGTAAGGATAGACAGAAGACATTGGATATAGTTTTGAATTGGCTTGTTGAATAGGTGTTTGAAATATTTCTCTTTGCTTGGTGCCTTTCCAAACTTCTGTATTTTGCCAGAAAAAATCATTAGAGCATTGATACATAAGAGGTAAGAATAGCCACAGAAGACATATGTTTGGAGAAAGGTGACATGTGGACTTGGAACCTGTAAAATATCCTTCTTTCATATGTTTCCAAATGTAGGACAAGAAAGCCCTCCCTCCCCCATCCATCCCCCCCCCCCCCCCCATCCCACCTCAACTTCCCAGTTGCAAAATTTAGTACAAAATGCCAAGACCACAATATTTGTAAACTGTTGCAAAATTTTCAGGTTGTTATTTTTTCCATAAAAAAAGATTTGTTACTTCCCTGTTGTGGTGAATTTGTGTAGTATTTTGTGCTCTGCCAACCTGCTATCTATCTTTCAACTCCTTAATATTTTCCCATTTATGATTGTTCATTGAATGTTCTAACAGCATGCCAGCTTGTACTAAGTAATAGATCTCAGCTTATTCTGTTTTCCCTTTGAATTCTAATAGTTGTGTTGTTTCATTTCTTTCTGTCTTTCTCTTTTTAGGATCAGTCGGTGTTACAGACCAGTATGTTAAACCAACAGAATCTCTCTCACTCGTCAGCTCAGTACAGTGAAAGCTACTCACCGTCATTAGGTATGTGATGATATTCAATATCTTATTGGATCATGGATGAAGAAGTGTGCATTTAGAAGATAGATAGTCCGTCTGTTATTTTGGTATTACGAAGAGGCACCATAAATCAGTTGGTAGAGCACTAGTCTCGTAATCCGAAGACCCAGGTTTGAAACCAAGTGGATGTGCTAGTACCCATTGGTAAACTATTAATCCTTGTTGCAATGTCCCTCAGATGAATATTTCAAGTATTTTTTACTGTCCAGTTTGGCAACGTGATTTCAAAGTAACTGGTAATCTTATAGATTTTATTTGCTTCAACAAAAGTATTGCATCCTGCTCTTATGTAATCAAGCATTGAAAAATGAGTACAGTAAGCGTGTCCCTCGGTGCTCTTTCGAAGCATCCTACAACAAACATAACGAAAAGGAATAATGAGATAGGGGAAAAAGAAAATGTAATTCTCTGGAGAAAATCACCATGTACTTTAGGACTTAAGGGTTAAAGTTCTCAATGTTCTTTAAGTGCTGACCTATATTGGGGATCCACATCGACTCTTTTTTGTAGGGCATGCAGATTGAAATTTTAGTGTCTGTTTGTACTGAGCTGAATGTAGCACTTTTTCAGATTTTAGGGGTCTGGACATAAATTTGGAGGGCTTAAGTGTCCCGTGCGCCATTCCTATATGAGCAGGTAGGGTTATGATGATTTGACAATGTCACTTTTGGTGATTTGTCACAACTCATTTTGGTCAGCTGCTGTCCATTCCTTCGAATCCCCGCCAGGTTCTGGACAGCTTGGTAACGATGGTGTGCCATCATCGTCCAGTCCTCTCACCATCACCGATCCCTCCCAGGCAACCATACCCCTCCCTGGAGAACAGACAACGTCAGATGTACAGCAGGGTGAGTAGAACGGCTTAGAGAGTTTAATACATGAAATTTAGGGGGGGGGGGGGTGTTTCATAAAGCTGTTCCTAAAGTTATGCATGACTTCACAAACGACTTGAATATGAGGTGCCAAATGGGATGTACACAGTTTTTCCTGAAGTTTCAACAAAATGCGGCTGCATTTCCCATAATCTCAGTTAAATTGTGGCAAAAAATATACTTTGCAGTAAAAATGTTTGTAAACAATATTAATGTTAATCTTCATCTGCATATTTCACCAATAGCTGATGCGATTTGTAATGATTGAGAATCCCATTTGGGTTGCCATAGTCAAGTTGTTGGTAAAGTCATTTGTAACTTTACAAACAGCTCTATGAAACACCTCCCAGATATGATCATGGTGTTTCATGGGCTTAGAAATGTAGTATCAAGCACTATTTTGTGCAAGTGTAACTGTTGTCATTATGAGTGGTCATATTTGGGGGGGGGGGGGGGGGGGGTCTTATATATTACTGTCACCATGATGAACTCACAGATCAGATTTATGTGATTTATTTAGGAGCAACGGGGTTTCATTCTGTCCTCTCACTTAAGAAGAATATTGCAGTTCAGTGGCTGAATCACATGGAATGTGGATGTATCCTACAAAAGAAAATGAACTGAAATAGATATGATAATACAATGCAATATGTATTCCCATTTATATAAGAAAAAATCTTAGTCATTATGTTGCGATTTTTTGGTGTTCTTTCTTAGGTTCCATTCCACCCAAGTCTACCATGAATGCCAGCGCCCCACCCTTCCAGATGACCAACTCCATGCGATCCTCCCCTCAGATGCAGGCCATGCAGTCCACCCCCGCAGGCCAAGTGGGACAGCCCCAGGACATGAGTGCTTACACAGGGATGGATCAGAGCCAGGACTTCAACCATTCTGCTGGTAGGGATGTGGATAGGACGCATTCACCCTCGCAGGATTTGAAGATGGATCCACAACAGTCAGAAGGACCAGGTTAGGATACATTGTCAGCTTCTACTATATATGCTATGTATTTTGCAGACAAAACTTTTCAGGAATGGGATCAGTCAGACCATTTTGCAAGTGATTGATGATATAATTCAAGGTTTATTATAACTTGTCATAGCAGCTTTGTTGTGGCTGAATTGAGACAGTTGTACAGCTTTTAAAACAGAATCACACAATATGTATACAATTAATATAACACTAAAAATTCCTTAAGATAAGGTAAGAATAAAATAAGGTATGGTAAGGTCGTACCATGTACAGTTCCCCTGCCATTCAATGTTTTTCTTGAATTTGTGATTTAAAATATCTGAAAGAAATGATTCCAAATAAGTTTTTTAAATGGAGACAAAAAAATGAATCGATAATACTGTGAGCTATTTGCTCAGGTTGCACTGTTTTAGTACTTTCTAAGAAATTGTTATTTCTATTTTATATTTTATCATTCATTTATTTATTGATTTGTTATTATTACTACTTTGTTATTGTATTCACCATTATTATCAGTATTATTATTATTACTCTACTACTACTACTACTACTACTACTACGACTACTACGACTACTACTACTACTACTACTACTACTACTACTACGACTACTACGACTACTACTACTACTACTACTACGGCTACTACTGCTACTACTACTAAATTTTCCTCATTTTCCTTATTGATAATATCAATTATTATCATCAATGTTATTATTATGTCTGCCTTTGTTTCCTTCATAGGAAACTATAACAGTTACCAGCCATACTATAAGAATGGGCAGCGGGGCAAACCTCGTGGTGGAAACCCTAACTTCCGTGGTAATAGGGGTAATGCTCCTTTCATCAGGGGTAGCTCACGATACACAGCACCACAGCCAAGAGGAGGTAAGAATCGCTTCCACTTGGTAGTTTCTAGATTTTGTCAGGACTGATATTTAAGGCATTGGTTAACATTGTTACAATTTGAAAAAAAACCCAACTCATTTTGCTACTTGAAAATGGGATAAACATAAGGGTTATAGTGTAAAAATACCATCTGAAAGTTTCAAAGTATAATATCCACATGAAGTATTTTTAAATATTAGAAATGCGAACCAATGTTTGAAAAGTATATAACGGTCTATTGCACAGACTAGACGTAAGGAGTGCGCATGCGCTCATGGCTCACTGGACCGTACTGTGTTTATTGACGTATAACGCAGAGGGAGGCAGATGACTTTTTTTTTAACTCGAGCAAAACGGTCCTTTAAGACCAAAAATAATAAAATCGCGGTTTGCGTCTTACTGTTTTTCATTCCAAATTGTGGTTGGTTTCAGGGTTTTTGAGTACAAATACAAGTATTCATGTTTCATCTTAGTTTGAGAATTTTTTAAATCGGCTGCGTACAAAGTTAGCCAATGCCTTTGATAAGTAACTGTTACTGCATCATATAGTCTATCGTATTTGCTTTATATGATTATGTTTTGTATCAGTACATGAATACATTTTACTCCTCATCTTTCTCTACTTCTCTTGCTTGCTTCCCTCTTTCCTTCTATGTTCTCATTCTAACCTTTTTCCTAGAACTTGCTACCACTTCCTCTCTCTTTATTTTTTTCCTATTCATTGAATGTTTTTATAGGGTTTCAAAATAAAAATGTTCCCTATTTTGTTGTAATATTAGGACTATTGTACACCTGTCCATCTGTAAATATGTATTTCATGTCTGTTTTGTTGTAAGACTGCAATTTTCGAGATGTGAATGAAATGCTTCCAGCGAGAAATACAACCTTACCATTATTCTCTCTTGCAGGTCAAATGAATTTCAACACCTTTGGCCATCGCGATGCGTTCCCTCCAAGGGGACCTGATATGAGCTACAATCCTAACGCTCGTTACGGTGGATTCAATCAGGTCCAACAAGATCAAAGCTTCTACAACCGCCGAGGAGGAGGAATGCCCAGGGGTGGGCCTAGAGGAGGTGGTGAGTGATCATTACAATGACAATAAGAGTGTCAATGACAGTGTCAATGACAGTGTCCATGACAGTGATAAGGACAGTGTCAATGACAGTGTCAATACAGTGAGTGTCAATGACAGTGTCCATGACAGTGTCCATGACAGTGTCCATGACAGTGTCCATGACAGTGTCCATGACAGTGTCCATGACAGTGTCCATGACAGTGTCCATGACAGTGTCCATGACAGTGTCAATGACAGTGACAATACAGTGAGTGCAATGACAATGTCAATGACTGTTCATGACAGTGATAATGACAGTGTCAGTGACAATGACAGTGACAATGATAATACAGTGACTGACAATGACCTTGTCAGTGACCTTGTCAATGACATTGACAGTGGTAACTTTGCCATCATTGGTAACTACCATGGTAACAGTGCTCAGCAGCCAATCAAAATCAAGGTTTCCATCATGATGGTAGTTGCCATTGATGGCAAAGTTACCATTAAAGTAAGTTTTATGCAACGGGACCCAGATAAGTAGCATTTTGGTGTGGCACTAAATAGTCATCATAACACAGGAAGTAACAAGGAAGTAACCCATATAATTAACATCAAATTGGTCAAGTTTCATTTGCATTTAGAGTACCGTTAGATCATGTATGGACTAGGACTACATATTGAAGTTTGAGCTATGTATAGAGTTACTTGGCAGATAAAGAGTTTGCAGACTGATGTAACAAATGCCCATTGTATAATTTGTATAATTGTCCAGTCCCTCATTTTTTGGGTTTAATTATGATTTTTTGGGGGTGTTAGATACCAGCTGTAAAGCTTGTTCCCATACATAGTTGGGGGCAGTTTAAGCATACCGTCCTTCACATTTTTTATATTATAACACACTCAGGACAGGAATATGCATCAAGGTTCCTTTGTTGTGTCATGCAGGTCATTTATTGCACAAAAAATGGCCACGTTGTTTTTCAACACAGTTTACCACTGCATATTTGATCAAGCTTTATCCCACTGGCTACTGGAACCGGGTTTTCTCTCTACCAGTTTTATGGGAATGAGAGAATTTAGTGGTCAAGGGGTCAAGATGTCAAGGGTCAAGGTTTCAACGTAACATTGTGATATCTTTGGTCCAAAGGAGTGCAGTATGATGAGATGCAGTTGTAGCATGAAATCTACAGGTTTTGGAAATGATGTGTGAGTAACTTTCAACTACCTCTACCTTAATCTCTTTCACAGGACGAGGGGCGCAGGGAGGCCCCCGCAACCAAGCCCCGTACCGTGGGGGGCGAGGTAGCTTTGGAAAGCCCAGTCAGGTGACCGTTTAACCCCCACAAGGCCGCAAGAGACGAGAGAGAGAGGAGGAGTGGAGGAAGATGTGATCATGAATATATACTTTCTGCAGTATAGCCATTACACTATATCAACTTCACTCAGCAGATTCATGAATTATCTGTTGTCATTCATTTTGATTTTACCTTGAAATTTTTTTCATCAGTTTAGAAAATATTGCATCTGTGATGTCACATTTGATGAACCTGTACAATTTTTAAGATCCAGGTTTTGATAGTTTATATTTATTTTCTACACTGTCTTCTTTTTTTTTTTTTTTTTTTTTTTTACACATTTTGCAATCATGAGAATTAGGTCATATAGGGTCTGGTGTAGTATAGCATGGTGAGCTGCAGAAAAGTTTGAAAATAAATCTCTTTAAAAAAAAATAGTAAAAGGCTTAAAAAAGTGTTGTTATAAAAAAAAGAGGTGTGGTTTGGAGTTGCCAATTTGACGAAGCAAGGCAGCGATGAAACCATGCCATTTGTGTAAAAGTGTAATGGTGAGGAGGTCTTATTTTCTGTGGATCAATTTTTTTTTCAGTTATTGTTTCTGTTTAGGTATTATTATAAGATAATATATAATCAAAATTGCATATGTATGAGCGTGAAGAGAATCCCAGCTTCTACCAGCTGAAATTGTATTTACATACCAATTTTTTAACTGAACGTGTAAGAAGATGGCAGCTTTCTATTACATCACCACAAAGCATTTTGAGTTGGAAAGGTTTGAAGGTTCATTGGTTTGTGAAAGAGAGTGTTGTCATTTGAGTAGTAACCATATCAGTTCTTATACACTGCTAGGTTTTTCTCTCCAAAAATGAGCTCTTCCCATCTGAAGCTAGAGAAAGTCTTTGTTTTAAAAGCCGTCAATTCATTATACTGAATAGTTGCCTTCTTTCATGACAAATAAGCTCGTCAAAGTTGTATATTATTTGCATCGACATTGCAGAAACATGGTCCTAATGCATGTTTAAATGGTGTAATGATTTAGTCCACAACATTTAGACTGGGTCTGTTATAATTTGTTATTGAAATGTTTGCAATTTTTTCCAGCTTTCATGTTGTGTGAGATTGAATGCATACAATTTTTCTATGCCATCTAAATATATCTAAACTCTTTCAAGAATGCTGATACATGTCACTGAATGAAGACCAAGATATGTGCATTATAAAGACACTTGTTTGAATATTTAGACCCATTTACTAAATTTATGCATGTGTATTTCCGGAACTCGTGGTTAACATAGAAATGCCAAATGTTCTTTTTTGCAGTATTCTGTCCTGTGTTTTTTTTTATTGTTTTTTTAAAATAAAAGATACTGCAGGTTTCATGGAAATAATTTTTTTTCCCCCAAACTGTATTAGTACACATATCTATTGCTGAAAAGGTGAAAATACTGTTTCCCCCCCCCCAAAAAAAACTCCCTTTTCATCCCTCAAAATACTGCAATGCGTTTTACAAGGTTGGCATCCCTCTTAACACCTGTTATGTATAGTGGGATCACAGTAAATGGAATTCAGTTTGCATACATTAGTTGCTGCTCTGTCGGGCAAGTCCCTGGCAAGCTTCATATTCGTCACAAGAAAGTCTTGTTTGAGGAGTATGCATGGAATGAGTGAAGAAGTCTATTGGTGAAGGTGTCTGTGTGGGATTGGGTTGGGTTGCTGCAGTGTTTACAGGTACAGGTATCTTTACTATATCTCCTATGCTTCTGTGTGTGATCAGTGTTTGGAAGGAATGAAAAATATCAATGAACACTTACTAAATTGCAGATGATGTAATGTACTGATCAATAGATCATAACTTCATAATGAAATATTGAAACCTGGGAAGTACATGTAAGCTTACATTGAAATATTTGTTACAGTGGATGTCAGAAGAACAACAAAATGACACTGGCACAATTTTCTTTCTGTATAACGAGAGTTTTCTCACAAGATCTTTCTTTTGAATGGAGTTCCCCTGTGGTTGATTCTATTTTTGGTAGGACAATCCAGGCATGGGTGATCAAGTCTGTTTAGCCGAGATTTAGTCATATGTGTAGCACTGGGGTTATATATTTTATGGTACAGCCACAAAGTAGATCAATATCTCCCCACCTCCCCCCCCCCCCCCCCATCCTGAATCTCGCTGAAATACACGCCCCATGCATAAGAACCCAAGGATATATGTAGGGTAAACTCTTTGATCCCCATCCCAACATTTGATCTTGATGTTACTGCACAAACTGTATTCCCGACTGATTGTAACAACTACCCCCACCATCTACAACAAAAAAAGGAGAAAATGATGTGTTCTAAGTCTCAAGTAAGAACTATCATTTAAGAATTATTGCATTTATCTGTAAACCATTTTTATTTCAAAATCATTACATTATAGTTTGCATACATCTTGTCAATGCTACATCAGGGAAAACCTCTGGCAATCTTTTGACAGATTTTGAGTAACCATTGTAATAGATGCTTGCCAAAAATTTGCATACATTTTGTGAGCTGGTCTTTTGCTATTGCAATATTGCCATTCATTGTGGGTTCAGATATGATGCAACTTTGTGCAGCCACATTGTGCCAGCACACTTTTTGTGTTCAGATATGATGCGACTTTGTGCCGCCACTTATGCTAATGAACGGACATAAATGTGTCAACTCTCAAATAAAAGAGAATTTTGTCAAAATTTGCACAAACAATCTTATGACAACAATTTTTGCGCTAACCTTTTAGGAATTAGATTTGTGCACATTTTTTTGTTGCCCCATACCCCATAGACCTGTACACGAAAAATGTGGTGGCACAAAGTCGCATCATATCGGAACGCTACTTTAGTATTGCTACTGAGAGGGTTCCTTGCTATTATGAAATCCATGAAATAAGATTCTTTCATTTGCAGTGCACCCGTAATATTGTAGCTCTGTAATCTCTGCTAGGTTTCTGTGTTTTGACTCGTTGAACCCCACGATTTGATTTCAGTATAACAAGCATTATCCATGGACCCCAGCTTGGGTTATCTCGCTCTTAGTATTCAACGGGTTGAAAATCTTGTAAGAAATGAAATCTGGATGATCTCCTATACACCTTTCCATGGACTTGGTCATGTTTGTGTTGTGTGTAAAATGCATGTATTTGGAAGAGAAACCAGTTTAAAACTGTTGTCAAACAATTCCTCTCTCTTAATTTCCAGATCAAACAGTGTCATTTGGTGTCACTATTAATGGTATAGATCTCTGTTCTTTTGTTATGGGTAGCTCAATTTTGGCCTTAAAAAGTACATGTTATTTCTTGAATGATTACAGATGAAGTGGTGCACACGGTTTTAGTTGGTTTGTATAACTGAGATTCTGTGCCATGCAGTCATGCAATAAAAAAAAAAATCTCTTCAAATATAAATATTTTGTCTTGTGTTTTCTTTTATTTTTTTTCTGAACTATGGTGGTTATGTAAAATAAATTGCCTTGGATGTTTGAAAATCCTAGCTTCTCTGTCAATTCCATCCAATTTCCTTGTATTAATCCATTTTTTTGATATTTTCCTATCATACGGTGTACATTATCCTTTTTATCTTCCCTCAGGCATTCACAAAAGGGGATGATATTTAAACTTAAACCATGGTTTGAATAAAAAAAAAAACAACGTATAACATGTATGTCCTCTTGTCAAATGGGCAGCAGTAGTGCATTAGTACACACTCATGTGTTTCGGATGTTCTGTGATGGTGGAGGTTTGTATGGTGGTATTGATGACGTGTGGAGGAGGTTTGCCGTTCACCATGTTGTAAGTCCTGAAAAAGACTGTTAAGGTAGATGAACAATGGAGAAAGTTAAGGTGGAGAAGAAATGTACTGAAACCGTAGAGGTGAGGTGAGACAGAGAATAAGACTGTTAAGGTAGATGAATAATGGAGAAAGTTAAGGTGGAGAAGAAATGTAATGAAACCGTAGAGGTGAGGTGAGGCAGAGAATAAGACTGTTAAGCTAGATGAATAATGGAGAAAGTTAAGGTGGAGAAGAAATGTAATGAAACGGTAGAGGTGAGGTGAGACAGAGAATAAGAGAGTGAAGAGTATCTTTCTTGAGATTGAATGAAGTCCTGAAAAGGACTACACAAGATGAGAAAGCAAGGAGGAGAGAAGGCTTGACTGAAGGCCACTCCCGATGACAGACAGTCAAGCTGTCCGGAAATTGGAGCCTTCTCTCCTCAACACCTTCTCATCTGGTTTACAGTCTTTTCCAGGACTTCACTCATTCTCAAGAAAGATAATTATACACTGAACATGACGGACAAAATAAACAACCCTTCATTCTACCCTTCACAATGGTTCTGGTAGTCAAAAGAACATCCCTTCACTGCTATTGTTTAAAATATGTGGAACAGGCATCACATGCATATTCACCTGGAACTACATGATTAAACATAATAGCTGTGAAGGATGTTCTTTTGACTACCAGAATCATTGTGAAGGGTAGAATGAGAGGTTGTTTTATTTTGTCCGCTTTCTTTGTCCGCCATGTTCATAGTGATATTGGATATCTATGTAGCGCACATATCCACCTAACAAGGTGCTCAAGGCGCTCCCAATAATACTCTCCACTCTCGCTTTCTCTATCTCGTCTTTACATTTCTCCTTCCCCCTCAACTTTCTCCACTTTCTAACTTAACGGTCATTTTCAGGACATTGTGAATCGTAAACCTCATCAACATCACATTTATTTCATTAAAATATACAATGGTTTACCCCTCCTTCGAGATTCTGCTATAAATACACACCAGCCATGCCAGCTCTTTTCTTTCTAAGCCTTCCTTCAGTTTCTTGTTTCTTTTCTGCTTTCTCCTTTTTCTGTCATACCCTTTTCCTTCTATCTCTCTCTTTCACTCTGTTCCTTATCCATTTCCACATCCTTCTATCTTTCCTGAATCCTTAAACTTCTCTTTCACCAATTTTCCACATCTGTGTTTTCTAATCCTTTTAAATTAGTCAATGTTTCATGGCTACCTCTTTCAAATACCTTTTTTTTACCATGAAATAAGTGCAGATAACATAATTTTCTCCTCTTTTATGTCCTCATCAAGCAAATTGTATCCTTTTCTTCACTGCTCTTCTTTTACCTACCTACCTAGGGAAGATTCCGAACGTAGCACTGATATTTTGCCTCTGTATTCAGTTCTAGATTCTTCCTCTTTAAAGGGAAAGTCCACTCCAGAAGTTTCAGTGTTTCAATAAAAGGAGATGAATTTGAACACATTTTAAAAAAGAAATGAGCAAAACGGTCAAAGAATAAGAAAATTACACTCATTTACATTTTCTAGTAAATAACCCTCGGCTCTGCAAATTGGCAACACTGATGATATCATATGCGAGCAGCTCTCCATTCACTTTGTACATGAAATTTCACATTTTCTCAATTTTCTTGGAGGTTACACATTTTCTAACCCCCATAGTCAAAGTATGTTGTAAAAGCAATTCTTCTGAACACACATTGACTATGGGGGTTAGAAAATGTGTAACTTCAAGAAAATTGAGAAATTGGGTATCGGGTATTTTGGGGCCTTAACAAGTTCTCGTAATTTACGGGTATTTTTCCTGATCGGGTAGGTGTGAAAGCGCCTTAACTCTTGCTCACAGTTTTCTCCCGCTTCCTTACATCCCTTCTAATCCCCCCCCCCCCCATTCCTCAATAACACAATACCCCAGTCCTCTTGGGGTTATATTAAAGAGGCTCAGTCGTGGGCTTTCATGGGGAATTTGACACCATGAGTGCTTACCCAGTAACAGGTGTTGTCCATCACTATAAGTTTTATGACCAACAGACCCTATATAATGCTCTGTATATTCCACCCAGGGAGATGGGAGTTTCATCTCCCTGTTCCACCTTTTGCCCCATATGGCAAAGTCATTATCTCACTTTCCCTGGCCCGAGAATGCCCGAAGCAGGCCGAAGAATGTTTGTGGTGGGACAGCTGGTTTTGCTGTGCTCCAGAAATGTAGCTCTCTATTACAGGTATTTCCATTGCTTTTCACAAAGTCTGGTGTCAGCAAATTATGATCCATTCCCCATGAAAGCCCACGATAGAATGTCTTTAATTCTTTTCTCCATAATGAATCCATCCAGTACATTATATTTACTCTCTTCCTCTTATTCAGTATCTCTTCTTTTACAGGACATAATAAATCATAACATATACACACTGGATTCACAAAATACATTCACAGACACCTTTTGTTACTTTTTACTACTTCACATTTTAATGAAATCATGCTCTGACAATTTAAGTATAGAGTTGTTGTAATCCTGTATGACAATAATATTTCTACTCCATGTACTTCTTTGCAATCTGCTAAACCAATAAATGAATTAATACAGATCAACTGCATTTCAAAGACTTACGGCAAAATCATGAATATCCTCTGACTTTATACTTGAAAGATTTGATATTTCATCTTTTTAATGTCTACAAATAAATACTACTCATTATATATGAATATAAACAAATTCTAGAAATAAATCTCTTCACCATGTTTCAGACACTTCTGTATACATGAAATACTGAAAAGTCTTGGCAATTTTGACAATGCACATAACAAATAGCACATATCACATTATGAAATAACGTCTCTAGGCGCTTCCAAAGGACTTGGATATGCCCTCATTATCTTGGGCAAGTGTAACCTGTAATCAAAATATATACATTAATTCATATTCCTATTGTACACAAAGCTAAAAAGAAAACCAAAACACGCAAACAAAAGAAAAACCAACAAAATCATTGCTTGACCACTGGTGTAGCTACCTTGCTTAGAAAGCACACATTAATAAACACACATGCACAAAAAATCAAATTAACAAAAACAAAAAAGTCAAATAAAGAGCATATCGTCGGTGGGCTGGTAAAACCTTGTACATGTATCTCAAATTTAAAAAGCTGTATTTTCGAATTATGGCAATGGTGGCAACCTCATATCATCTGAAAACAGTCTCCTAATTCCTGTAGAGAACTCTTTCCAGGTAAAAGAAGGTTGCCACTTATGTCATAACTCTAAAATAGAACTTTTTCTGAGCTCTCTTAAAAATTTTTAAATTTTGAGATAAGAGGTTTTAACATCCCACCGATGATATACTGTAACCTGGTATTGACAAAATTATTGCAATGTTAAAATACAATTTACACCAAATCTTAGAGCTGAAGCCTACTTCTGAGTGCAGTGTACATATATTTCCTTGCTATTGTTCCTCTTTTTATCTTTTCCTTTTCTCTTTTCCCTATCTACATGCACAAAGTGCTTTGTTTCAACGTTTTATTTTAATCACACCTCAGTTGCATGCACCAGGTAATTCAATAAAAGTATATTACAAGTACTAAAAGCAATTGTATAAATATTGTGAAATTCTCATCGGTTTGTCCACTTTTGATCTAGACCCCTTGACCCAAATCATGAGGCAAAATTTGTCAAGGGCATTGAGATTGTAAGGGTAAAGCCAGATGTTGAATCACAAAGTCTTGTGCACCCTGGAAAACTTTATAGGTCATCGTATGATCCACGATCACTTGCTCATCATGAAAAACATTCAATGTCCACTTTTGATCTAGACAGCTTGACCCAAATCACCAATGGCAAAAGAGGCCTTTGAATGTATTCTTCTAAAGTTGAAGCTGACCTGACAAGGAAGAAACCAGATGATAGAAGTACCAACCGTTAAAGAGGCATACTTGAAATAAGAATCAAAGGGTGATGTTGATGTTCCGGGCTCCGTTTCATAAAACTTGTTATCAGTAACAACTGCCACATTTCTATAACAAATTTCCTCTCAGCCAATCACATGCAAGGATTTCAGTAACTTATTACGTTATTGCAACTTGTTACTGATAACAAGTTTTATGAAACAGAGATTGATGCTAGAAAACTGACGATTTAACAAGAATCACCAGAGCCTTCTCACAAATGCCACATCACAGCAGGTCAGAAGCTCAAAGTGGCTTGAACATAAAGAGGGAAGAATCACTGAAAGTGACCGATGATGTGGAAGACGACAACAAAGATCGACATCGGACATATGAGGAAACAGGCATTTTGCTGGATGCTTGGGCCACTTCTTTAAAGAAATGCTCAGTGGCTCTAAAAGAGTGGCTGTACAAGTCCTGATTGCCAAGAAAATGGGAGAGATGGGCATGCCCCTAACTGTTGCATCCATTCAAAAGCGAATGAAATATCTGAAGAGAATATATAAGGCAGCAAAGGACTACAACAAAAGAAGTAAGGGTTTCAAGGAAGACGAAAAAGTGGTTTGATGAACTTGATGCAATTTTAGGTGCCAGGCCATTCACGGATACATTGGCCATAGCAGAGGCAGGCATAGGGGAAGAGATGATCCCTACCGATCTATGTACCATCTGGTTGGACAGAGACACTGCATTCCTGGTACCATGTAGTTATGCCATGTCTTTTTTATAATTTTTGCTACACCCAATCATATCGCACATAAACCCACTGAACAGTATCCAAGAAAAACTCTTTGTAACACCGAACATTAAGGGTAACGCTTGCCTGACGACTAGGAGCCGTTTGTTTATTCGTCATTTCAAAAAATGTACAATTTTGTTTCAAGATCAACATCGATTACAAATAAACTTTGATTCTGTACATCTTCACTTTCTTACTTCTCTCCATACTTCAATTCTTTACTAAACAAATATTATTGTAAAACATCACTATTAGCCCTATTCTAAATTTGCGACAACCCTAACCCAATCCAACCCTAACCCTAACTAGGGTTAAAACGAACGCATTTTTTTGGTTTTGGGGGGAGAGTTAGCGTTCTAGACCGGGGTTAGGGAAAACCGACAAACTATTTTTGAAAGAGGGTCTGGCCTACTTGCAAAAAAAATTTCAGGTCAAAACTCAAACGTTAAAGGGGTCAAACTTGAGGTCAAAGCTAAAAAAGGGACATAACGGTCCTTTTTAGGGGTTTTAGGGTTAAAATCTTCAATTTTGTACGAAAACGATCATAACTTTGTTATTTCTGGATTTTTTCAGAGGGTTTCGAATATGTTTTACTTCAGACTGAGTTCTTCGCACCGATACCAAGTTTGTCCGATTTTGTTTCTTTAAAAGCTAACCCTACATCACTGGACGTCAAAAAGAGACCCGCGGGTCCGTTTTCTACTGTGTATGGTTCCTGTAAAAAACCGTCCATTCTTTCATCACTAGCGTGTTGTATGATCCGCTAGCAAATTTTCGAGCCATGTCGGGGCGCTAACCCCCACAAAATTTTTTGTAAAACTCCATTTAGCCAAAAAAATGAAGTTGTCTTGTATATGGATGTACAATACACCCTTTAGTTTCAAGTGAGTTTTAACCAACTTGAAATCTACATCCGGGAATTTTTATTTTTTTTTGCCAGAAAGCCAATCAAATTTCAAGCAATATATCAAAATTTGGTTGAAAACCCTCCATTTTTCAAGAAGTTATGGCAATTTTCTGAATAAAAAAAAATAGGTTTTAACCACCAAAGTCGTAAAAACTCTAACCCTGGCCATTTTTGCATGTCTCTATTAATTTTTTCCTAGGTGCTATGAATTTTTATTTTTTTATTTTTAAAATGACGATTAACTATTCATATACACACACCTAAAAGCATAACTTCCTGCATTGATTGGAAAGAGGTTTAATATGGCAAATCCTAATGGTCTGCAACCCTAACCAACTTTTCATAACAGGGGAAAAATTACCCTTGCTGCAGTAAAACGTAGAGGGCAGCTCTGAAGTTTACACATGGTCATTACATAGGGTTATTAACATGTAAAAAATAAGTTGGATCGGAAGATTGGAGGATGACTTTCAAGAGGTGAAAGGCAGTGGCGATAGAAGGGGGGGGGGGGTGGGACAACTGCCCCCCCTAACCCCATGGAATTAATGTCTTTGTTGTTGTTTTAAGTTATAATGGCCCGTATTGTGAATATATGCGCTAAGAGTAAATTGATAATGAAGCATAGTCTTTTCTCCACACCAGGTAACTATAAACTAAAACCCTATAGTAATTGATTGTAATAATTTCTTTATTTCTTTATAGCACAAAAGTGCAGTCTTTTTTCCAGACCCGGTTGTTTCAAAAATTATAATATAAGTCCAAAGTCTTTTTTCCACACCCGGTTATTTCAAAAATTATAATATAAGTCCAAACTAAGATACAATAATGATATTCCAGTGGAATAAAAATGAGAATCGAGCTTAGGCTTTTCTCCAGACCCAGTTAATTAAAACTGGTGGAATTAATGTCTTTGTTCTTGTTTTAACTTATAAGGCGCGTATTGTGAATATATGCGCTAAGAGAAATAGAGAATCAAGCACAGTCTTTTCTCCAGACCCGGTTAATTCCAAGATTATAATATAAGTCCAAAGTCTTTTTTTCCAGACCCGGTTGTTTCCAAAATTATAATATAAGTCCAAAGTCTTTTTTCCAGACCCGGTTGTTTCCAAAATTATAATATAAGTCCAAAGTCTTTTTTCCAGACCCGGTTATTTCCAAAATTATAATATAAGTCCAAAGTCTTTTTTCCAGACCTGGTTGTCCCAAAATTATAATATAAGTCCACAAAGGAAAAAGGAATTTCAAAGGGCAATGTTTTGTGTGTCATTACCCGATCCCGGCCCCTGGAAACATTGTCTTTTGCTTCCCCATTTGCCCACCACCCAGTCAGAAATCCCGGAGCCGCCACTGTTGGCGATTCCCCCGTGCTGACGATTATAGTATCGCATCGCTACCGGTATATCTCCCCCAGAACTCTGGGGTGAATGGTGGCCATGTTTCGATCTTCTGCTTATTTTCCTGCTGGACCTATTTTATACGGTAAGGTTTGATGTATTTCAGTGACATTTTATAATGGTATTGCTATCTTGATATTGCTCAATTTCGCCCCTCATCCACAAATTACGTAAGCGAATCGAGAATGTATTAACCTAGGCCTAAAAGCCCTAATATTAATAATAGTTTAGGGCTATCTCTAGCCTTCATCTTCCCCAGGACATGAGTGCAGCCTATGTAGGCACACTGCTTATTTTTCTGACTGAACTTATTCTAAGAAAATTAAATGAAGTGAAATTTAACATTGGTATTGCTGCCTTGATTTCACTCATTTTGACACCTCAGCCACGAATCACGTTGGCGAATTTCTCAGGTACGAGAGCAAGTGGACAGAAATTTAAAGTTCACGAGACCACTCGCCTCATTTTCCTTAAGTTACATCTGATTTTTTTCTCTGAGAAATTAATGTAGCGTTCATATATTTCCTTGAATATTTAATCAGGCGTTCATGCACTGACGATGCTCATTTTGGCACGCAATACATGCAATGTGGAATCCTGTCGTAATTCTTGTGTTAGACCCTGACCGGATATAAATATTCATGTCCTTCAGTACAGGACAAGCCAGGAAATAATTATTGTACATGTTGATGTGGCGCCTTTATTCTTTTTATTCTTGGCTTGCTAAATGGATGAATACTTTTCTAAAACCAGACGTTTTATAAACAGTCCTGTATATTAAAGTCATGTCTCTGAAATCCAGATGAAGAAAAAAATGGTAGATGAGGTATTTGATAATAACGAATGGTCATTAAAGGGAATTAATAGAAGCGCCGGGTTCACCTAGAGCATAGAGAAAAGATGTAGATAAAAATCACGAAGAGTTAGGTACACTCCCCTCCCTGCACCCCCCCCCCCCCCCCCGGAACGCGCTTCTCGTGCTCACTGGCCACCTAAACTCAAATCCTAGTTATGCCACTAATTCTAGACGGAATTACTGGGAAATATTTGGCTCTGCCCCCCCCCCCCTCTGATAACAGGCACCTGTTAAGCCGCTGCAGGGAGGCGCCTTAAACCACTCGACCACGTCAAACGATGAAGGGGGGGGGGTCGGTCTCGTGGACCCTCGGTCTCGCGGGCCCTCGGTCTCGTGGGCTGTCACCACATTTACATACATGCATGCACAGACCCTAACCGGAAATAAATAGTACCATGTTATACAGCACAGGACAAGCCAGCTGCCGGTACTCCTCTTCCGGCAGGCACATCCTGGCCGAGCCATATGCAAGCGCTGTCTTGTGTTCTAGGACCTGTAAAGAGAATAATACACTTAAAAGAAGGTTCACGTTCAGTCAATCGTTTATCAGAATCACAATAGTCCTCTGGACAGATGATGAGTAGCAATCACTGAGCAGCTTAAGAAAATCATGTGATATAAGACATAGCATCAACCAGAAATTTCCATCTTTGGCTAGTCACATCACTGACTTTATTGACTCTGGGGGTGAATGCTATATAGCCTTTGTAGCCCAGTGCTTGCTTTCCTGACTTGAATGAACTTATTTACTTACTTACTTCCAGGATACTGCCCAACTCCCCTAAAAGGGGTCAAACGGGCAGGGTTAGGGTGCGCTGATGGTCGTTACGCGGAGGTGAGAGGCGATGCTTAGTATTGATTTTGGTTTAAGTACTTCTGGATTGTTACTTTGAATTTGTCTTTGTCGAGAATTGATTTGATTGAGTTTGGCAGGTTGTTCCAGTCAACAACAGAACGTGGTATAAACGAAAACTTATAGCAGTTTTTGTTAGTTGCAATCGCAATAAAGCTATTTGTGGTTGAGGTATTACGCAGGTTCCTTTGGGCCGGGCGCAGGATGGATCGCACCGGCACAGCGAGCTGGCCCGACAATGCCTGCTGGAAGATTGACATTCGGTTTGTTTTCCGTCTCTGTTGAAGAGACTCTATTTTGAGTGTCTTCTTCATATCAGTTACACTACACTTTCTTTCATACTTTCCGGTGATAAAACGAACTGCCCTATTCTGGATTTGCTCTAATTTATTGATGAGTGTTTGAGTATGTGGATCCCATACTGATGAACAATAGTCAAGTATTGGTCTGACCATTGTCTTGTACGACATTTCCTTGACATGTGATGGACACGAATGCAAGTTCCTTCTCAGGAAACCAAGTACTCTGTTTGCCTTGGAGCAGACTCTGTCTACATGAGAATTCCATGAGAGATCATTACTTATATCTACACCCAGGTACTTATGGGTTTTGGTTTCTTCTAGTGCAGTGTTATTCAAGGTGTAATTATACTTCAGAGGGGTTCTAGCATGAGAGATTCGCATGACAGCATTTTTGAGCATTAAAGTCCATCTGCCACTTGTTCTGCCAAGATGTTAATTTATCAAGGTCACTCTGTAACTTCTCAGAATCTTTTGGGCAGGTTACTGTTTTGTATAATATACAATCGTCTGCGAACAGACGACAGCGAGATTCTAAGCCTTCAGGGAGGTCGTTGATATACATGTATTCTGGAAATTGTGTTCCTGTTGAAGGTCTTGGCTGTGTCAAAAGTAGAAACTGCAATTATCATATGATTCCTTAAATATCCTGAAATGTATTTTGCTAAGTGCCTGGTAGCAGGGATTTCTGCTCATCTCTGGGCTGTTGTAACAAATTTCGCACGATGGATCCCTTCCAAACAGGTATTCTTCCTTTGTATCTAAGAAATCAACACTCTTAAAACATTTCCTAATAGGATACAGACGACCCCAGACAACCACCTTCTCCTCCACAAAATCAAAATCTCCTCTTCTCTCGCT
>CM057163.1:6284587-6302587 GCA_029962745.1 Echinometra lucunter
GGTGATAATTACTGTTACATGTCGATGCGGCCATTGAAATTCAATTTGAAATTAAATTCAATTCAATTACATTTACATTCTATTGAATTTGATTCAATTCAATTCTGTGTTAAATTTCATTTTAATTTTCATCTCTGAACATGTGTACATGTACGCACATGGTGTACGCTTATGTCTATTCGAATAATCAAATTCTATAATATTTAATCGTAGTCGACTAATTACTTGCTAAACTAAAGAACGGTTCCATGTAAATGTACGTACATTGTACCTGAATGTGCGTATATCACGTGCGTACATTAGAATTTAATTAAAATTAAGACTCTATTGAATACGATTAAATTCTAATTGTACACGACTAATTACGATGATCTTTTGAAGGACTAAATTACTGGTTTAAACCGGGGGGGGGGGGGGGGGGGGGGGGGGGGGGGGCACTCAGTATATAGTGCATAGTCGGTATGTGCTGCGGAGGGGACCACCATTTTCACACCAAAATTTCCGTTCCAAGCCATAGCATTTTGTCTTACTGAGAAAAAGAACAAAGAAAACCGCTCCAAAGCAGAGCATTTTCTTCTTATTGAGAAAAAAGAAGAAAAAAATCCAGCTTCCAAAGGTTCGCACATTTTCCGTTATGACGTTCCAGCCGTATTGATCTGCTACAATGAGCCGCAATTTTGGTGAATGAAGTGGCCACAGAGTGCTGTCCGACATCGCATCTGCGCCAGCGCACCCCGGCGCCAGTGCCACCGGGCTAGCTACATGCACGTTAGCCTCTTGTTCAGGCCCTGGCGGCTGCCTTCCCGAGCGAAGCGAGGGATTTCCTAAGTGAATTAGGCCTGGCGCTGCTTCGCCATGTTCGCTTGGAAAGCAGCCGACAGGTCCTCGACAAGAGGCTACATGCACGTATGCCCGTTTCCCATATAGGGATGATTACACAATCACATGTGGGCGACCCGTTCCAAGGACCACCGATTCACAAACATTTTGAATATGTCTTTGTCGAGAATTGATTTGATTGAGTTTGGCAGGTTCCAGTCAACAACAGAACGTGGTATAAAAGAAAACTTATAGCAGTTTTTGTTAGTTGCAATCGGAATAAAGCTATTTGTGGTTGAGGTATTACGCAGGTTCCTTTAGGCCGGGCGCAGGATGGATCGCACCGGCACAGCGAGCTGGCCCGACAATGCCTGCTGGAAGATTGGCATTCGGTTTGTTTTCCGTCTCTGTTGAAGAGACTCTATTTTGAGTGTCTTCTTCATATCAGTTACACTACACTTTCTTTCATACTTTCCGGTGATAAACGAACTACCCTATTCTGGATTCGCTCTAATTTATTGATGAGTTGTTTGAGTATGTGGATCCCATACTGATGAACAGTAGTCAAGTATTGGTCTGACCATTGTCTTGTACGACATTTCCTTGACATGTGATGGACACGAATGCAAGTTCCTTCTCAGGAAAACCAAGTACTCGTTTGCCTTTGAGCAGACTCTGTCTACATGAGAATTCCATGAGAGATCATTACTTATATCTACACCCAGGTACTTATGGGTTTTGGTTTCTTCTAGTGCAGTGTTATTCAAGGTGTAATTATACTTCAGAGGGGTTCTAGCATGAGAGATTCGCATGACATAGCATTTTTTGAGCATTAAAGTCCATCTGCCACTTGTTCTGCCAAGATGTTAATTTATCAAGGTCACTCTGTAACTTCTCGGAATCTTTTGGGCAGGTTACTGTTTTGTATAATATACAATCGTCTGCGAACAGACGACCGCGAGATTCTAAGCCTTCAGGGAGGTCGTTGATATATTTAAATATATTTAAATATATTTAAAGAAAATTGAATTGTTTTTTTTTTTAATTGAAGCGACATTTCACATTTGCTATTGCTACCTTGATTCGTTCATTTTAACACCTTGTCCACGACTCAAGTTTGCGTATTTCTTTGGTACGAGAGAAAATGGACCGAAATTCAGAGTTCACAAGACGACTCGCCTCATTTCCTTTGAGTTACGTCTGAATTCTTTCTCTGAGAAATGTAATGGGCATTATGTTTTACTTGGAATTCACATTTCCATTCTTTCTTCACTGATTCGATTACTGCCATTTATGTTGATAATGAAAGTTATAGATAGTTGGAGTTGTTGATAGTAGGAGGGTTGTGTTGCTACCACTATTGTTTTTATTTTGGTGCTCCTCCTGCTGCTGTAGTTGTTCTGGAAATTGTGTTCCTATTGAAGGTCTTGGCTTTGTTAAAAGTAGAAAACTGCAATTATCATATGATTCCTTAAATATCCTGAAATGTGTTTTGCTAAGTGCCTGGTAGCAGGGATTTCTGCTTATCTCTGGGCCGTTGTAACAAATTTCGCACGATGGATCCCTTCCAAACAGGTATTCTTCCTTTGTATTTAAGAAATCAACACTCTTAAACATTTCCTAATAGGATACAGACGACCCCAGACAACCACCTTCTCCTCCACAAAATCAAAATCTCCTCTTCTCTCGCTCTTTCTTGTAAACCCTATTCCAAAGTTCATCTTCTCCTATTTGAACTCCGTCATGATGTTAGCCAACTCCTCACACATCAGATTGCAGTTCACTGCTAGCCATTCATCCACAGACCCTTCTGCTTTAGGCGGCGAGTTGGAGGCACTGCCACCCTGTCCTCCTCTGAAGTGGTCTCCTATAACCTTCAGGATACCTTTCAGACTCAGGCTTCGCTTTTTCTTCGCCGTCTTGTGTCATCTGATATAGCATCACTGCTGACGACCACCATACACACTTATACACTTATAACATATACTTATACACCATATACTTATACCATATACTTATACCATAAACTTATACACCATACACACTTATACACTTTTACCATATACAAATATACACACAAACATACACACATGCATCCATTTTTACATTCACTTATACATACATATACATTCTTATACTCTTTCTTCAATACATTTATATACATTTATATAGTATCTTTTTTTTTCTCTCTTTGTCTTTGTCTGCACAAAGTTTCTTCCTGAAGTCCCTTCATCCGGATCACCGATTTGATCTCCAAAGATGTAATTCTGGTGGAGCCAACCAGTAGCCAGGCCGGAACATCCGATTGCCAAAGAAGCGACCCAGACCAGCCAGCAACAAGCTTGGAGCCAACCACTAACCAGGCCGGAACATCCGATAGCAAAGGAAGCGACCCAGACCAGCCGGCAACAAGCTTGGAGACAACCAGTAACCAGGCCGGAACATCCGATGGCCCATATGATGGCTCAGAATCTCTGGTAAATGATATAAAGTGGTAGCGATTAAACTAGAGTTGACAAATGGCCATAAAAAAGAATTATTGGATGTCACGATCCAGGTTAAAATTAGTCAATATTATCTTTTATTGGCCCTCTCCTTTTTAACTTAATGATAAAATTTAGTTTCAATAGGATTCATTTGAATTGACATGCTTTAAAATACATACAAAGATAGAATAAAACAGAGTATTTGCAACGGGCATGGTATTCCCCTATGAAAAAAACTAACAGTACATACAACATATAAGAATGCGAAATATGTAGACATATGAATAACATAAATGATTGTATCAAAAAATGATTTTACCCATTCAGGCAATTATTTTGGAAGAGTCAGTCCAAAAGAAGATTGAAAAGAGAGGGGTACACACTTCTTTTCTGAGAAATAATGGACATCACCACGTACCATTTTGTAAGAAATTGAAAGTGACTCACCCATTCAGCATGTTATCTTCTAATGCACTAGATTAAAGGGACGGTCACTATTACTATGCTATATACACAATATGTGCCACTAAAAGGGCGCTACAACTTATTAATGAAATGAATGTCATATTACATGCTTTGTTGATGCAAATTGCAATTAATATTTCATTTTTTTTTTCTTTTATTATGCCATAGTTCAGTTCATCTACTGCAAGCTCTTCGATAGGCAAGAGACGGAGGTTCAGTGAAAAGGAGGTGGCAGCACTTGAGGAGATATTCTCTGAAAACATAAAAGATAAAATAGTTCCTAGAATCAAAGAAATGCAGATGAAACTATCTCAGAATAAAGCAGCTGAAAATCTCAGTTCCAGAAGTAGTAAGCAAATAATGGACAAGCTAAGACAGGTTATTGGCCATCCTTGATGGGGTACTACCTGCCCGTGACATAATGTGTGGAACCGCACCCCAGTCCCTCTTCTTGTATGCTTATGCTGATGTTTTGAAACTACAAAATTGGTATCCTGTTGATTGTTAACTATACCTTGTCATATATCGTCGATGGGCTGATAAAATCTCAAATTTTTGTGAAAATGATTTTTTTTTAATAAATGTGATTTTTAAGATGTAATTCATCTCCTGATAACCCCAGGAGTTGCATATCTTTAAAAAGAAAATTTGAAAATATCTCTGCAAAAACCTTGTATCTCAACATTTTATTCGACTATGGTCCAGTGCATTTTCCGCCTTCTAAATTATTTTCAGTGCATTTCAACCACATCATGTAATCGAAATGATAAACAAACATTGTCTAAGTTTAAATAACATTGCCTACACATGGTTTCTTAAAACGAAGATCATTTTTTCGTTTTACTAGAAATTTCATGGTTTTGGAGATACAAGGTTTTAACAGCCCATGAAGGTCATGTCCACTGGGTGGATAAAACCCTCGTACCTCACTTTGGTAAAATCACTCTTTGGCAGGTTAAAATTAATGTTTTTTTTTTGTTCATGAATGTGAAGAGTCATGTGTAATTTTACTTCTAATAGTCATAATAGAGCATGGTGAGCTGCATATCCTTATAAAATATGAAAATTCATAATTTGTAACAGTGAACTTATATGTCATTTTATATATTTTTGTACCAAACCTTGTAGCTCATTTAACCTCCTTCATAATTATATGAAGTTCCTGCCCGAGTTTCAGGTCACATGATTAAGGTCAAAGGTCACTTATGGTCAACAAACTTTGGCCATGTTAGGGTTATTTGAGGAATTGTCATCATAACTTTAAAAGTTTATGGATCTAGTTTATGAAACTTGGACATAAGAGCAGCAGTGTATCTCTAAATACCCTGTATGCATTTCAGGAACATGGCCATGATCGAAGGTCATTTAAAGGTCAATGAACTCTGGCCATGTTGGGAGTATCTGTTGAATTGGCATCATAACTAAGGAAGTTTATGGATATAGCTCATGAAACATCGACATAAAGATAATCAAGTATGATTGATTGTTTTGCACATGTCTTAGGTCACATGATCATAGTCAAAGTTCATTTTGGGTCAATTTGCATGATATTTTATTATCATATTAGTGTTTTCTTCTGTGAATAATATTCATTAGCTATTTTCAAAGGAAGCACTGCTGCTATATCGCATTGCGTAATGCAGGCGAGACTGCCAGAGGCGTTCCACTTGTTTACATCCATCGTTCTGATTTTCTGAAACAGATTAGAATAATTCTAAACCCTCTTAATTTTCCATTTTATGTAATTCCACACAAATAGAGTTATGGAAAACCTTGGAATAAATGAAGGATATATAGAAATAGATGAGTTCAATGACGAAACTTTAGAAAGTTACATAATAAAAACAAAAATCATTGTTTTTCTTATTACTTTTGTTATTACTATTCTTATCGTCATTACAATAAGGTTGCAAAGAAATATCATCATAAAAAAAAGTGAGGAGAGAAGAAATCAATAGAATTTCAGGAGAATGCTACACATGGATGGAAGGATTGAAAGAGAGAGAGAGAGATTAATATATCAAATCAATAGAAGAGATGTATGACAAGAACAGAGGTAGATAGAATAACTTGAAGGATTCATCCATCTATATCTTTCATCTTTCTTTTATTCCATCTATCTCCTTGGAAAGTTACTGAGAAAGAATAAGGGAAGAATTTCTATAGATTTATATAATGAAAGAATTGAAGGCTAATAAATGTGATGATAGAAAAATGGAGGTTGCGTATAAAGGTGGACTGCATGATATAGTAGATGGGAAGATATAAAAATGGAAGTATGGAATGTCGGAAGAATAACATGATACTCTATTGAATGGAAGGAAGATGGATAGATGGAATGAAAGAATAAAAGAGAGATGGATGGGGTGATGTAGAAGAATTAAAGGATACTGAGAGAGAGAAAAAAGATGAAATTATAGAATAGCTGAAGGATGGAAGAACAGCCAAGACAAACATAGATGGAAATAAAGAATTGAAGGTCTATGACATATGGAATGATAAGTTAATGGCAAAGATATCTATGAAATGAGAGAGAAAAAAACTCACTGTCATGTCAATAAATGAAATTATTGTGCTACAACCACCAATTTGCTTTCCTGGCCCCAAGCACCCTTGTTGTACACTTGTACTGATTCGCCCCTATTTGAACTGTTCTTTAACCTCTGTAACATCCAACTTCTTCTTTTCCAAAAACATTATTGGCATAGTTTCAAAGTGTGTTGACCTCAACTTTTGACTTCTCATTGGAAACCCCTTTCTCTTTCCATCCCTTTCTATATGTTTTTATATTTCTACCTCTCATTCAACCATTCTTTCTTTCTATAGGTATCTCCTGTCCTCATCATTCCCCCTCTCTCTCATCCTGTGCCTACCGTCATGTTCCTTTCTGTCTCCCCTCTCTAACATCCCTCTCAACCTCCCTTTTCTCTGTCTATCCTCTCACTTTCAATCCTCATCCTCCCTTTATATCCTCTCACTTACCCCCCCCCCCCCCCCCTGCCTATCAGAACTTCTCTCAGGTCTGACTTCTATTTTTGCCTCCTCCCCTTCCTCTTACCCTCCCACTTCAACCTCCCATTATCATTTTATCCCCAATTCGTTATATTATCCCCCACCTCTCAAATTTCAACCTCTGTCTTTCTCTTTAATTCTCTCTCATCTAGTCCCTCAATCTTCTTTCCCTCAGCCATCTCACTCTCTCTTATTCCTTACATCTCAACCCCTTGTCATCGCTAATCCTCCAACAAAAAGATAACACTAAAGAAAAAGGTGAGGGTTTCCCATCCTTTGAAAGTTTTTTACAGCAAATCAGAGAGACCGTATACAGTCCCGGAAACTGCAGATACTCACCATTCCCAACATCAATGACAGGAAATATTTTTTTTCATTAAAAAGTTTTACCCTTATGTTGACTACTTTTGGCATTGGCCCATTAATAATAATAATAATAATAATAATAATAATAATAATAATAATAATAATAATAATAAGAATAATAACAACAGCAATAAATACGAACAACCACCTCCTTCCTCTTGCTTCTGTACATGATTCGAAACCAATGGTCCTGGTTTAAAAATGTTAAAATGTTCAAGGTACTTAGTGTTGGCTTAAAGAAAAAAAATGTCAAAAAATAATGATAATAATAATGAAACAAAACTAGCAACCACCCACCCCCCCCCCCCCCCTCTTGCTTACACGATTCAAAACCAATGGTTTCGGTCTAAACGTTAAGCACTTGGTCTTATGGTCATACATTGGATACCTTCCCCCCTCCCCCCCCCCCCCCCCCCACTAACACGATTCTAACAAATGGTGTCGGCCTCGAAAATTGTCATCCCCCAGGTGCAACAACCTGTATACGCCACTGTTTCCCTTTCCACCTTTCTACCTTCTTTTATCTCTCTCCTTATGCTATTTAACCCTAGGGGTACAAAATTGTCCTTTTTCGTTGGTGAGGGTGCAAAACGGTCCTTTTTCAGGGACAAAGGGTTATTTTGGGGTGCAGTCCATTTTTCGGTACAAAAATGTCTTTTTTCGGTCACTAAACAGTCCATGTACCCCAAAATAGACATGTACCTTAAAATAGACTCATGTATCTCAAAATAGACCTTGACCCTGAAAAAAGACGTTTCAGAACCCTTAAATAGACTTTAGAACCCTAAAATAGACTTAATGTGCCCTTAAAAAAGACTTCCGTGACCCCCCAAAAAGACCTATATGTAGCCCAATTAAGACATATATGTCCCCCAAAATAGACATGTACCTCAAAATGGACATTTATGTACCCAAAAATAGACATGTACCCAAATTTTGCCAGGTACATAAAGGTCTATTTTGAGATACATGAGTCTATTTTAAGGTACATGTCCATTTTGGGGTACAAAAAAGTCTAAATTCGGGTATACGGAGGTCTATTTCATCTTTAACCCTAGCCCTAACCCTAAACCCTAAACCCTAAACCCTAACCCTAACCCTAACCCTAACCCTAACCCTAACCCTAACCCTAACTAGGGTTAAAGATTCTGCATTGAGGGATAAAACCTTATAGGGTTAGCTTTCTAGCAGGGGGTTATGGTTAAACGATAAACTATTTGGAGTAGGATTATCAGGCTACCCCTACACAAAATTTCAGGTCAAAGGTCATAGGGCAAGGGGGTCAGTTACACGGCTAAAGTCTAAATGGGTCATAACAGTCCTTTTTGTGGTATAAAGGGGTCTATTTTCACTAACCCTGAAATTTTGGTATAAAAACGGTCATAACTTCATTATTTCTTCATATTTTTTGGAGTTTTTTGGATATGTTGTAGGGTTTACCGGGCTCTTCGTACCAATACCAGTTTTGTCCTATTTCGTTTCTTCAAAAGCTAACCCTATGTTGTTTCGTCTCAAAAAGAGACCCGCAGGTCCGTTTTCTACTGAGCATGGTTCCCGTAAAAAAAGGTCCAACTTTTTTTCACTAGATTATTCGCCTTTCCGCTAGTAAATTTTCGAGCCATGTCGGGGCGCTAACCCCGGTAAAATTTTTCGTAAAATTCCATTTTCCCCAAAAAATGAAGTTGTTCTGTAATTAATTATACATAAACTCTCTAATTTCAAGGGAGTTTTAACCAACTTGAAATCTACATCCGGGAATTTTTTTAATTTTTTGCCAGAAAGCCCATCCTTTTGTAAGCAACATATCAAAATTTGGTTGATAACCCTCTATTTTTCAAGAAGTTATGGCAATTTTCTGAATAAAAAAATTAGGGTTTAACCACCAAAGTCGGAAAAACTCTAACCCTGGCCATTTTTGCATGTCTCTATTTATTTTTCCTAGGTGCTATGAATTTTTTTTTTTTTTTAAATGACGATTAACTAGTCATATACACACACCTAACAGCATAACTTCCTGCATTGATTGGAAAGAGGTTTAATATGGCAAACCCTAATGGTCTGCAACCCTAACCAACTTTTCATAACAGGGGAAAATTACCCTTGCTGCAGTAAAACGTAGAGGGCAGCTCTGCAGTTTACACATGGTCATTACATAGGGTTATGTACATTGACATGTGAAAAAATAAGTTGGATCGGAAGATTGGAGGATGACTTTCAAGAGGTGAAAGGCAGTGGCGATAGAAGGGGGGGGGGGGGTGGGACAACTGCCCCCCTAACCCTCTGGAATTAATGTCTTTCTTGTTGTTTTAAGTTATAATGGCCCGTATTGTGAATATATGCGCTAAGAGTAAATTGATAATGAAGCATAGTCTTTTCTCCACACCCGGTAACTATAAACTAAAACCCTAGAGTAATTATTGATTGTAACTTGTTAATAATTTCTTTATTTCTTTAGAAGGTCTATAGCACAAAAGTGCAAAGTCTTTTTTCCAGACCCGGTTGTTTCCAAAATTATAATATAAGTCCACAAGGACAAAGGAATTTCAAAGGGCAATGTTTTGTGTGTCATTACCCGATCCCGGCCCCTAGAAACATTGTCTTTTGCTACCCCATTTGCCCACCACCCTTTCAGAAATCCCGGAGCCGCCACTGTTGGCGATTCCCCCGTGCTGACGATCTATAGTATCGCATCTAGCGGTACGGTAGACCAGAACTCTGGGGTGAATGATGGCCATGTTTCGATCTTCTGCCTATTTTCCTGCTGGACCTATTTTATACGGTAAGGTTTGATGTATTTCAGTGACATTTTATAATGGTATTGCTATCTTGATATTACTCAATTTCGCACCTCATCCACAAATTACGTAAGCGAATCGAGAATGTATTAGCCTAGGCCTAAGCCCTAGGCCTAGGGGGGCCTAATATTAATACTAGTTTAGGGCTATTCTCTAGCCTTCATCTTCCCCAGGACTCTGGGGATGAGTGCAGCCTATGTAGGCACACTGCTTATTTTTCTGACTGAACTTATTCTAAGAAAATTAAATGAAGTGAAATTTAACATTGGTATTGCTGCCTTGACAATGCTTGATTTCACTCATTTTGACACCTCAGCCACGAATCACGTTGGCGAATTTCTCAGGTACGAGAGCAAGTGGACAGAAATTTAAAGTTCACGAGACCACTCGCCTCATTTTCCTTGAGTTGCATCTGATTTTTTTCTCTGAGAAATTAATGTAGCGTTCATATATTTCCTTGAATATTTAATCAGGCGTTCATGCATTGACGATGCTCATTTTGGCACGCAATACATGCAATGCGGAATCCTGTCGTAATTCTTGTGTTAGACCCTGACCGGATATAAATATTCATGTCCTTCAGTACAAGACAAGCCAGGAAATAATTACTGTACATGTGGATGCATGTTTTATTTTTTTTTTATTCATGCTTCATGTAGACTTGTAGAAAGATTCAGAATGATCAGATTTGTCATGTTTGTAGCTTTAGTATCTTGTACTCTATAGGATTTGATGTTTAGTGGAGTAATTAATCAATATTTAGGGCTATCTCTAGCCTTCATCTTCCCCCAGGACACTGGGGTGAATGCTATAGAGCCCTTGTTGCCCAGTGCTTAATTTAAGAAAACATTTTTAAAAATTTTAAAGAAAATTCTGGGTTTTTTTTAATGTATTGAAGTGACATTCCTATTTTTGTATTGCTACCTTGATTTTTTTCATTAACGTACCGTTCATATATATCCTTTAATATTTAATCAGGTCTGAATACACTGACGACACTCATTTTGGCATGTCATACGTGTGGAACCCCGTCGCAATGCTTGTGTTTACTGGAAAAGGTACCATGTTCTACAGCACAGGACAAGCCAGGTGATAATTACTGTACATGTCCATGCAGCATGAAATTCAATTTGAAATTAAATTCAATTCAATTACATTTACATTCTATTGAATTTGATTCAATTCAATTCTGTGTTAAATTTCATTTTAATTTTCATATCTGAACATGTGTACATGTACGCACATGTCTATTCGAATAATCAAATTCTATTAAATTTTAATCGTAGTCGACTAATTACTGGCTAAAACTAAAGAACGGTTCCATGTACATGTACCTGAATGTGCGTACATCACGTGCGTACATTAGAATTTAATTAAAATTAAGACTCTATTGAATACGATTAAATTCTAATTGTACACAACTAATTACTGATGATCTTTGAAGGACTAATTACTGGTTAAAACCGGGGGGGGGGGGGGGGGGGGGGGGTGGGGGGCACTCAGTCAATAGTGCATAGTCGGTATGTGCTGCGGAGGGGACCACCATTTTCACACCAAAATTTCCGTTCCAAGCCATAGCATTTTTGTCTTACTGAGAAAAAGAACAAAGAAAACTGCTCCAAAGCAGAGCATTTTCTTCTTATTGAGAAAAAAGAAGAAAAAAATCCGCTCCAAAGGTTCGCATATTTTCCGTTATGACGTTCCAGCCGTATTGATCTGCTACAATGAGCCGCAATTTTGGTGAAAAGTGGCCACAGAGTGCTGTCCGACAATCGCATCTGCGCCAGCGCACCCGGCGCCAGTGCCACCGGGCTAGCTACATGCACGTTAGCCTCTTGTTAAGGCCCTGGCGGCTGCTTCCCGAGCGAAGCGAGGGATTTCCTAAGCGAATTAGGCCTGGCGCTGCTTCGCCATGTTCGCTCGGAAAGCAGCCGACAGGTCCTCGACAAGAGGCTACATGCACGTATGCCCGTTCCATATAGGGATGATTACGCAATCACATGTGGGCGACCCGTTCCAAGGACCACCGATTCACAAACATTTTGAATTTGTCTTTGTCGAGAATTGATTTGATTGAGTTTGGCAGGTTCCAGTCAACAACAGAACGTGGTATAAAAGAAAACTTATAGCAGTTTTTTTTAGTTGCAATCGGAATAAAGCTATTTGTGGTTGAGGTATTACGCAGGTTCCTTTGGGCCAGGCGCAGGATGGATCGCACCGGCACAGCGAGCTGGCCCGACAATGCCTGCTGGAAGATTGGCATTCGGTTTGTTTTCCGTCTCTGTTGAAGAGACTCTATTTTGAGTGTCTTCTTCATATCAGTTACACTACACTTTCTTTCATACTTTCCGGTGATAAAACGAACTGCCCTATTCTGGATTTGCTCTAATTTATTGATGAGTGTTTGAGTATGTGGATCCCATACTGATGAACAGTAGTCAAGTATTGGTCTGACCATTGTCTTGTACGACATTTCCTTGACATGTGATGGACACGAATGCAAGTTCCTTCTCAGGAAACCAAGTACTCTGTTTGCCTTTGAGCAGACTCTGTCTACATGAGAATTCCATGAGAGATCATTACTTATATCTACACCCAGGTACTTATGGGTTTTGGTTTCTTCTAGTGCAGTGTTATTCAAGGTGTAATTATACTTCAGAGGGGTTCTAGCATGAGAGATTCGCATGACATAGCATTTTTGAGCATTAAAGTCCATCTGCCACTTGTTCTGCCAAGATGTTAATTTATCAAGGTCACTCTGTAACTTCTCGGAATCTTTTGGGCAGGTTACTGTTTTGTATAATATACAATCGTCTGCGAACAGACGACCGCGAGATTCTAAGCCTTCAGGGAGGTCGTTGATATATTTAAATATATTTAAATATATTTAAAGAAAATTGAATTGTTTTTTTTTTTTAATTGAAGCGACATTTCACATTTGCTATTGCTACCTTGATTTCGTTCATTTTAACACCTCGTCCACGACTCAAGTTTGCGTATTTCTTTGGTACGAGAGAAAATGGACCGAAATTCAGAGTTCACAAGACGACTCGCCTCATTTCCTTTGAGTTACGTCTGAATTCTTTCTCTGAGAAATGTAATGGGCATTATGTTTTACTTGGAATTCACATTTCCATTCTTTCTTCACTGATTCGATTACTGCCATTTATGTTGATAATGAAAGTTATAGATAGTTGGAGTTGTTGATAGTAGGAGGGTTGTGTTGCTACCACCATTGTTTTTATTTTGGTGCTCCTCCTGCTGCTGTAGTTGTTCTGGAAATTGTGTTCCTGTTGAAGGTCTTGGCTTTGTTAAAAGTAGAAACTGCAATTATCGTATGATTCCTTAAATATCCTGAAATGTGTTTTGGTAAGTGCCTATAACCTTCAGGATACCTTTCAGACTCAGGCTTCGCTTTTTCTTCGCCGTCTTGCTGTCGCTTTTTCTTCGCCGTCTTGTTGCTGTCTTGACCTTACTGGAGTCTGTTAGAGACATGGTGTCATCTGATATAGCATCACTGCTGACGACCACCATACACACTTATACACTTATAACATATACTTATACACCATATACTTATACCATATACTTATACCATATACTTATACCATATACAAATATACACACAAACATACACACATGCATCCATTTTTACATTCACTTATGCATACATATACATTCTTATACACTTTCTTCAATACATTTATATACATTTATATAGTATCTTTTTTTTCTCTCTTTGTCTTTGTCTGCACAAAGTTTCTTCCTGAAGTCCCTTCATCCGGATCACCGATTTGATCTCCAAAGATGTAATTCTGGTGGAGCCAACCAGTAGCCAGGCCGGAACATCCGATAGACAGAGAAGCGACCCAGACCCGCCGGCAACAAGCTTGGAGCCAATCAGTAGCCAGGCCGGAACATCCGATTGCCAAAGAAGCGACCCAGACCAGCCGGCAACAAGCTTGGAGCCAACCAGTAACCAGGCCAGAACATCCGATAGCAAAGGAAGCGACCCAGACCAGCCGGCAACAAGCTTGGAGACAACCAGTAACCAGGCCGGAACATCCGATGGCCTATATGATGGCTCAGAATCTCTGGTAAATGATATAAAGTGGTAGCGATTAAATTAGAGTTGACAAATGGCCATAAAAAAGAATTATTGGATGTCACGATCCAGGTTAAAATTAGTCAGTATTATCTTTTATTGGCCCTCTCCTTTTTAACTTAATGATAAAATTTAGTTTCAATAGGATTCATTTGAATTGACATACTTTAAAATACATACAAAGATAGAATAAAACAGAGTATTTGCAACGGGCATGGTATTCCCCTATGAAAAAAACTAACAGTACATACAACATATAAGAATGCGAAATATGTAGACATATGAATAACATAAATGATTGTATCAAAAAATGATTTTACCCATTCAGGCAATTATTTTGGAAGAGTCAGTCCAAAAGAAGATTGAGAAATAATGGACATCACCACGTACCATTTTGTAAGAAATTGAAAGTGACTCACCCATTCAGCATGTTATCTTCTAATGCACTAGATTAAAGGGACGGTCACTATTACTATGCTATATACACAATATGTGCCACTAAAAGGGCGCTACAACTTATTAATGAAATGAATGTCATATTACATGCTTTGTTGATGCAAATTGCAATTAATATTTCATTTTTTTTTCTTTTATTATGCCATAGTTCAGTTCATCTACTGCAAGCTCTTCGATAGGCAAGAGACGGAGGTTCAGTGAAAAGGAGGTGGCAGCACTTGAGGAGATATTCTCTGAAAACATAAAAGATAAAATAGTTCCTAGAATCAAAGAAATGCAGATGAAACTATCTCAGAATAAAGCAGCTGAAAATCTCAGTTCCAGAAGTAGTAAGCAAATAATGGACAAGCTAAGACAGGTTATTGGCCATCCTTGATGGGGTACTACCTGCCCGTGACATAATGTGTGGAACTGCACCCCAGTCCCTCTTCTTGTATGCTTATGCTGATGTTTTGAAACTACAAAATTCCTGATAACCCCAGGAGTTGCATATCTTTAAAAAGAAAATTTGAAAATATCTCTGCAAAAACCTTGTATCTCAACATTTTATTCGACTATGGTCCAGTGCATTTTCCGCCTTCTAAATTATTTTCAGTGCATTTCAACCACATCATGTAATCGAAATGATTAACAAACATTGTCTAAGTTTAAATAACATTGCCTACACATGGTTTCTTAAAATAAAGATCATTTTTTCGTTTTACTAGAAATTTCATGGTTTTTGAGATACACGGTTTTAACAGCCCACGAAGGTCATGTCCACTGGGTGGATAAAACCCTCGTACCTCACTTTGGTAAAATCAATCTTTGGCAGGTTAAAATTAATGTTTTTTTTTGTTCATGAATGTGAAGAGTCATGTGTAATTTTACTTCTAATAGTCATAATAGAGCATGGTGAGCTGCATATCCTTATAAAATATGAAAATTCATAATTTGTACAGTGAACTTATATGTCATTTTATATATTTTTGTACCAAACCTTGTAGCTCATTTAACCTCCTTCATAATTATATGAAGTTCCTGCCCGAGTTTCAGGTCACATGATTAAGGTCAAAGGTCACTTATGGTCAACAAACTTTGGCCATGTTAGGGTTATTTGAGGAATTGTCATCATAACTTTAAAAGTTTATGGATCTAGTTTATGAAACTTGGACATAAGAGCAGCAGTGTATCTCTAAATACCCTGTATGCATTTCAGGAACATGGCCATGATCAAAGGTCATTTAAAGGTCAATGAACTCTGGCCATGTTGGGAGTATCTGTTGAATTGGCATCATAACTAAGGAAGTTTATGGATATAGCTCATGAAACATCGACATAAAGATAATCAAGTATGATTGATTGTTTTGCACATGTCTTAGGTCACATGATCATAGTCAAAGTTCATTTTGGGTCAATTTGCATGATATTTTATTATCATATTAGTGTTTTCTTCTGTGAATAATATTCATTAGCTATTTTCAAAGGAAGCACTGCTGCTATATCGCATTGCGTAATGCAGGCGAGACTGCCAGAGGCGTTCCACTTGTTTACATCCATCGTTCTGATTTTCTGAAACAGATTAGAATAATTCTAAACCCTCTTAATTTTCCATTTTATGTAATTCCACACAAATAGAGTTATGGAAAACCTTGGAATAAATGAAGGATATATAGAAATAGATGAGTTCAATGACAAAACTTTAGAAAGTTACATAATAAAAACAAAAATCATTGTTTTTCTTATTACTTTTGTTATTACTATTCTTATCGTCATTACAATAAGGTTGCAAAGAAATATCATCATAAAAAAAAGTGAGGAGAGAAGAAATCAATAGAATTTCAGGAGAATGCTACACACGGATGGAAGGATTGAAAGAGAGAGAGAGATTAATATATCAAATCAATAGAAGAGATGTATGACAAGAACAGAGGTAGATAGAATAACTTGAAGGATTCATTCGTCTATATCTTTCATCTTTCTTTTATTCCATCTATCTCCTTGGAAAGTTACTGAGAAAGAATAAGGGAAGAATTTTTATAGATTTATATAATGAAAGAATTGAAGGCTAATAAATGTGATGATAGAAAAATGGAGGTTGCGTATAAAGGTGGACTGCATGATATAGTAGATGGGAAGATATAAAAATGGAAGTATGGAATGTCGGAAGAATAACATGATACTCTATTGAATGGAAGGAAGATGGATAGATGGAATGAAAGAATAAAAGATAGATGGATGGGGTGATGTAGAAGAATTAAAGGATACTGAGAGAGAGAAAAAAGATGAAATTATAGAATAGCTGAAGGATGGAAGAACAGCCAAGACAAACATAGATGGAAATAAAGAATTGAAGGTCTATGACAGATGGAATGATAAGTTAATAGAAGATTTTAACATGGCAAAGATATCTATGAAATGAGAGAGAAAGAACTCACTGTCATGTCAATAAATGAAATTATTGTGCTACAACCACCAATTTGCTTTCCTGGCCCCAAGCACCCTTGTTGTACACTTGTACTGATTCGCCCCTATTTGAACTGTTCTTTAACCTCTGTAACATCCAACTTCTTCTTTTCCAAAAACATTATTGGCATAGTTTCAAAGTGTGTTGACCTCAACTTTTGACTTCTCATTGGAAACCCCTTTCTCTTTCCATCCCTTTCTATATGTTTTTATATTTCTACCTCTCATTCAACCATTCTTTCTTTCTATAGGTATCTCCTGTCCTCATCATTCCCCCTCTCTCTCATCCTGTGCCTACCGTCATGTTCCTTTCTGTCTCCCCTCTCTAACATCCCTAACTCTCAACCTCCCTTTTCTCTGTCTATCCTCTCACTTTCAATCCTCATCCTCCCTTTATATCCTCTCACTTACCCCCCCCCCCCCCCTGCCTATCAGAACTTCTCTCAGGTCTGACTTCTATTTTTGCCTCCTCCCCTTCCTCTTACCCTCCCACTTCAACCTCCCATTATCATTTTATCCCCAATTCGTTAGTCCCTCAATCCTCTTTCCCTCAGCCATCTCACTCTCTCTTATTCCTTACATCTCAACCCCTTGTCATCGCTAATCCTCCAACAAAAAGATAACACTAAAGAAAAAGGTGAGGGTTTCCCATCCTTTGAAAGTTTATTACAGCAAATCAGAGAGACCGTATACAGTCCCGGAAACTGCAGATACTCACCATTCCCAACATCAATGACAGGAAATAATTTTTTTCATTAAAAAGTTTTACCCTTATGTTGACTACTTTTGGCATTGGCCCATTAATAATAATAATAGTAATAATAATAATAATAATACTAATAATAATAATAATAATACTAATAATAATAACAATAATAACAACAGCAATAAATACGAACAACCACCTCCCTCCTCTTGCTTCTGTACATGATTCGAAACCAATGGTCCTGGTTTAAAAATGTTAAAATGTTCAAGGTACTTAGTGTTGGCTTAAAGAAAAAAAAATGTCAAAAAATAATGATAATAATAATGAAACAAAACTAGCAACCAC
>CM057163.1:6303087-6313409 GCA_029962745.1 Echinometra lucunter
TGTTGCACCTGGGGGATGACAATTTTCGAGGGTTAGAAAGAAGTTTCGAGGCCGACACCATTTGTTAGAATCGTGTTAGTGGGGGGGGGGGGGGGCGGAAGGTGTCCAATGTATGACCATAAGACCAAGTGCTTAACGTTTAGACCGAAACCATTGGTTTTGAATCGTGTAAGCAAGAGGGGGGGGGGGGTTGGTTGCTAGTTTTGTTTCATTATTATTATCATTATTTTTTGACATTTTTTTTTCTTTAAGCCAACACTAAGTACCTTGAACATTTTAACATTTTTAAACCAGGACCATTGGTTTCGAATCATGTACAGAAGCAAGAGGAGGGAGGTGGTTGTTCGTATTTATTGCTGTTGTTATTATTGTTATTATTATTATTATTACTATTATTATTATTATTATTATTATTGTTATTATTATTATTATTATTATTATTATTATTATTATTATTATTATTATTAATGGGCCAATGCCAAAAGTAGTCAACATAAGGGTAAAACTTTTTAATGAAAAAAATTATTTCCTGTCATTGATGTTGGGAATGGTGAGTATCTGCAGTTTCCGGGACTATACGGTCTCTCTGATTTGCTGTAATAAACTTTCAAAGGATGGGAAACCCTCACCTTTTTCTTTAGTGTTATCTTTTTGTTGGAGGATTAGCGATGACAAGGGGTTGAGATGTAAGGAATAAGAGAGAGTGAGATGGCTGAGGGAAAGAAGATTGAGGGACTAACGAATTGGGGATAAAATGATAATGGGAGGTTGAAGTGGGAGGGTAAGAGGAAGGGGAGGAGGCAAAAATAGAAGTCAGACCTGAGAGAAGTTCTGATAGGCAGGGGGGGGGGGGGGTAAGTGAGAGGATATAAAGGGAGGATGAGGATTGAAAGTGAGAGGATAGACAGAGAAAAGGGAGGTTGAGAGTTAGGGATGTTAGAGAGGGGAGACAGAAAGGAACGTGACGGTAGGCACAGGATGAGAGAGAGGGGGAATGATGAGGACAGGAGATACCTATAGAAAGAAAGAATGGTTGAATGAGAGGTAGAAATATAAAAACATATAGAAAGGGATGGAAAGAGAAAGGGGTTTCCAATGAGAAGTCAAAAGTTGAGGTCAACGCACTTTGAAACTATGCCAATAATGTTTTTGGAAAAGAAGAAGTTGGATGTTACAGAGGTTAAAGAACAGTTCAAATAGGGGCAAATCAGTACAAGTGTACAACAAGGGTGCTTGGGGCCAGGAAAGCAAATTGGTGGTTGTAGCACAATAATTTCATTTATTGACATGACAGTGAGTTTTTTCTCTCTCATTTCATAGATATCTTTGCCATGTTAAAATCTTCTATTAACTTATCTGTCCATCTGTCGTAGACCTTCAATTCTTTATTTCCATCTATGTTTGTCTTGGCTGTTCTTCCATCCTTCAGCTATTCTATAATTTCATCTTTTTTCTCTCTCACAGTATCCTTTAATTCTTCTACATCACCCCATCCATCTATCTTTTATTCTTTCATTCCATCTATCCATCTTCCTTCCATTCAATAGAGTATCATGTTATTCTTCCAACATTCCATACTTCCATTTTTATATCTTCCCATCTACTATATCATGCAGTCCACCTTTATACGCAACCTCCATTTTTCTATCATCACATTTATTAGCCTTCAATTCTTTCATTATATAAATCTATAGAAATTCTTCCCTTATTCTTTCTCAGTAACTTTCCAAGGAGATAGATGGAATAAAAGAAAGATGAAAGATATAGACGGATGAATCCTTCAAGTTATTCTATCTACCTCTGTTCTTGTCATACATCTCTTCTATTGATTTGATATATTAATCTCTCTCTCTTTCAATCCTTCCATCCGTGTGTAGCATTCTCCTGCAATTCTATGGATTTCTTCTCTCCTCACTTTTTTTTATGATGATATTTCTTTGCAACCTTATTGTAATGACGATAAGAATAGTAATAACAAAAGTAATAAGAAAAACAATGATTTTTGTTTTTATTATGAAACTTTCTAAAGTTTTGTCATTGAACTCATCTATTTCTATATATCCTTCATTTATTCCAAGGTTTTCCATTACTCTATTTGTGTGGAATTACATAAAATGGAAAATTAAGAGGGTTTAGAATTATTCTAATCTGTTTCAGAAAATCAGAACGATGGATGTAAACAAGTGGAACGCCTCTGGCAGTCTCGCCTGCATTACGCAATGCGATATAGCAGCAGTGCTTCCTTTGAAATAGCTAATGAATATTATTCACAGAAGAAAACACTAATATGATAATAAAATATCATGCAAATTGACCCAAAATGAACTTTGACTATGATCATGTGACCTAAGACATGTGCAAAACAATCAATCATACTTGATTATCTTTATGTCGATGTTTCATGAGCTATATCCATAAACTTCCTTAGTTATGATGCCAATTCAACAGATACTCCCAACATGGCCAGAGTTCATTGACCTTTAAATGACCTTTGATCATGGCCATGTTCCTGAAATGCATACAGGGTATTTAGAGATACACTGCTGCTCTTATGTCCAAGTTTCATAAACTAGATCCATAAACTTTTAAAGTTATGATGACAATTCCTCAAATAACCCTAACATGGCCAAAGTTTGTTGACCATAAGTGACCTTTGACCTTAATCATGTGACCTGAAACTCGGGCAGGAACTTCATATAATTATGAAGGAGGTTAAATGAGCTACAAGGTTTGGTACAAAAATATATAAAATGACATATAAGTTCACTGTTACAATTATGAATTTTCATATTTATAAGGATATGCAGCTCACCATGCTCTATTATGACTATTAGAAGTAAAAATTACACATGACTCTTCACATTCATGAACAAAAAAAAACATTAATTTTAACCTGCCAAAGAGTGATTTTACCAAAGTGAGGTACGAGGGTTTTATCCACCCAGTGGACATGACCTTCATGGGCTGTTAAAACCTTGTATCTCCAAAACCATGAAATTTCTAGTAAAACGAAAAAATGATCTTCGTTTTAAGAAACCATGTGTAGGCAATGTTATTTAAACTTAGACAATGTTTGTTTATCATTTCGATTACATGATGTGGTTGAAATGCACTGAAAATAATTTAGAAGGCGGAAAATGCACTGGACCATAGTCGAATAAAATGTTGAGATACAAGGTTTTTGCAGAGATATTTTCAAATTTTCTTTTAAAGATATGCAACTCCTGGGGTTATCAGGAGATGAATTACATCTTAAAAATCACATTTATTAAAAAAAATCATTTTCACAAAAATTTGAGATTTTATCAGCCCATCGACGATATATGACAAGGTATAGTTAACAATCAACAGGATACCAATTTTGTAGTTTCAAAACATCAGCATAAGCATACAAGAAGAGGGACTGGGGTGCGGTTCCACACATTATGTCACGGGCAGGTAGTACCCCATCAAGGATGGCCAATAACCTGTCTTAGCTTGTCCATTATTTGCTTACTACTTCTGGAACTGAGATTTTCAGCTGCTTTATTCTGAGATAGTTTCATCTGCATTTCTTTGATTCTAGGAACTATTTTATCTTTTATGTTTTCAGAGAATATCTCCTCAAGTGCTGCCACCTCCTTTTCACTGAACCTCCGTCTCTTGCCTATCGAAGAGCTTGCAGTAGATGAACTGAACTATGGCATAATAAAAGAAAAAAAAAATGAAATATTAATTGCAATTTGCATCAACAAAGCATGTAATATGACATTCATTTCATTAATAAGTTGTAGCGCCCTTTTAGTGGCACATATTGTGTATATAGCATAGTAATAGTGACCGTCCCTTTAATCTAGTGCATTAGAAGATAACATGCTGAATGGGTGAGTCACTTTCAATTTCTTACAAATGGTACGTGGTGATGTCCATTATTTCTCAGAAAAGAAGTGTGTACCCCTCTCTTTTCAATCTTCTTTTGGACTGACTCTTCCAAAATAATTGCCTGAATGGGTAAAATCATTTTTTGATACAATCATTTATGTTATTCATATGTCTACATATTTCGCATTCTTATATGTTGTATGTACTGTTAGTTTTTTTCATAGGGGAATACCATGCCCGTTGCAAATACTCTGTTTTATTCTATCTTTGTATGTATTTTAAAGCATGTCAATTCAAATGAATCCTATTGAAACTAAATTTATCATTAAGTTAAAAAGGAGAGGGCCAATAAAAGATAATATTGACTAATTTTAACCTGGATCGTGACATCCAATAATTCTTTTTATGGCCATTTGTCAACTCTAGTTTAATCGCTACCACTTTATATCATTTACCAGAGATTCTGAGCCATCATATGGGCCATCGATGTTCCGGCCTGGTTACTGGTTGTCTCCAAGCTTGTTGCCGGCTGGTCTGGGTCGCTTCCTTTGCTATCGGATGTTCCGGCCTGGTTAGTGGTTGGCTCCAAGCTTGTTGCTGGCTGGTCTGGGTCGCTTCTTTGGCAATCGGATGTTCCGGCCTGGCTACTGGTTGGCTCCACCAGAATTACATCTTTGGAGATCAAATCAGTGATCCGGATGAAGGGACTTCAGGAAGAAACTTTGTGCAGACAAAGACAAAGAGAGAAAAAAAAGATACTATATAAATGTATATAAATGTATTGAAGAAAGAGTATAAGAATGTATATGTATGTATAAGTGAATGTAAAAATGGATGCATGTGTGTATGTTTGTGTGTATATTTGTATATGGTAAAAGTGTATAAGTGTGTATGGTGTATAAGTTTATGGTACTAAGTATATGGTATAAGTATATGGTTGTATAAGTATATGTTATAAGTGTATAAGTGTGTATGGTGGTCGTCAGCAGTGATGCTATATCAGATGACACAAGACGGCGAAGAAAAAGCGAAGCCTGAGTCTGAAAGGTATCCTGAAGGTTATAGGAGACCACTTCAGAGGAGGACAGGGTGGCAGTGCTCCAACTCGCCGCCTAAAGCAGAAGGGTCTGTGGATGAATGGCTAGCAGTGAACTGCAATCTGATGTGTGAGGAGTTGGCTAACATCATGACGGAGTTCAAATAGGAGAAGATGAACTTTGGAATAGGGTTTACAAGAAAGAGCGAGAGAAGAAGAGGAGATTTTGATTTTGTGGAGGAGAAGGTGGTTGTCTGGGGTCGTCTGTATCCTATTAGGAAATGTTTAAGAGTGTTGATTTCTTAAATACAAAGGAAGAATACCTGTTTGGAAGGGATCCATCGTGCGAAATTTGTTACAACGGCCCAGAGGATAAGCAGAAATCCCTGCTACCAGGCACTTAGCAAACACATTTCAGGATATTTAAGGAATCATATGATAATTGCAGTTTCTACTTTTAACAAAGCCAAGACCTTCAATAGGAACACAATTTCCAGAACAACTACAGCAAGCAGGAGGAGCACCAAAATAAAAACAATAGTGGTAGCAACACAACCCTCCTACTATCAACAACTCCAACTATCTATAACTTTCATTATCAACATAAATGGCAGTAATCGAATCAGTGAAGAAAGAATGGAAATGTGAATTCCAAGTAAAACATAATGCCCATTACATTTCTCAGAGAAAGAATTCAGACGTAACTCAAAGGAAATGAGGCGAGTCGTCTTGTGAACTCTGAATTTCGGTCCATTTTCTCTCGTACCAAAGAAATACGCAAACTTGAGTCGTGGACAAGGTGTTAAAATGAACGAAATCAAGGTAGCAATAGCAAATGTGAAATGTCGCTTCAATTAAAAAAAAAAACAATTCAATTTTCTTTAAATATATTTAAATATATTTAAATATATCAACGACCTCCCTGAAGGCTTAGAATCTCGCGGTCGTCTGTTCGCAGACGATTGTATATTATACAAACAGTAACCTGCCAAAAGATTCCGAGAAGTTACAGAGTGACCTTGATAAATTAACATCTTGGCAGAACAAGTGGCAGATGGACTTTAATGCTCAAAAATGCTATGTCATGCGAATCTCTCATGCTAGAACCCCTCTGAAGTATAATTACACCTTGAATAACACTGCACTAGAAGAAACCAAAACCCATAAGTACCTGGGTGGTAGATATAAGTAATGATCTCTCATGGAATTCTCATGTAGACAGAGTCTGCTCAAAGGCAAACAGAAGTACTTGGTTTCCTGAGAAGGAACTTGCATTCGTGTCCATCACATGTCAAGGAAATGTCGTACAAGACAATGGTCAGACCAATACTTGACTACTGTTCATCAGTATGGGATCCACATACTCAAACACTCATCAATAAATTAGAGCGAATCCAGAATAGGGCAGTTCGTTTTATCACCGGAAAGTATGAAAGAAGTGTAGTGTAACTGATATGAAGAAGACACTCAAAATAGAGTCTCTTCAACAGAGACGGAAAACAAACCGAATGCCAATTCTTCCAGCAGGCATTGTCGGGCCAGCTCGCTGTGCCGGTGCGATCCATCCTGCGCCCGGCCTAAAGGAACCTGCGTAATACCTCAACCACAATAGCTTTATTCCGATTGCAACTAACAAAAACTGCTATAAGTTTTCTTTTATACCACGTTCTGTTGTTGACTGGAACCTGCCAAACTCAATCAAATCAATTCTCGACAAAGACATATTCAAATGTTTGTGAATCGGTGGTCCTTGAACGGGTCGCCCACATGTGATTGTGTAATCATCCCTATATGGAACGGGCATACGTGCATGTAGCCTCTTGTCGAGGACCTGTCGGCTGCTTTCCAAGCGAACATGGCGAAGCAGCGCCAGGCCTAATTCACTTAGGAAATCCCTCGCTTCGCTCGGGAAGCAGCCGCCAGGGCCTAACAAGAGGCTAACGTGCATGTAGTAGCTAGCCCGGTGGCACTGGCGCCGGGTGCGCTGGCGGCAGATGCGATTGTCGGACAGCACTCTGTGGCCACTTTTCACCAAAATTGCGGCTCATTGTAGCAGATCAATACGGCTGGAACGTAATAACGGAAAATGTGCGAACCTTTGGAGCGGTATTTTTTTTCTTTCTTTTTCTCAATAAGAAGAAAATGCTCTGCTTTGAGCGGTTTTCTTTGTTCTTTTTCTCAGTAAGACAAAAATGCTATGGCTTGGAACGTAAATTTTGGTGTGAAAATGGTGGGTCCCCTCCGCAGCACATACCGACTATGCACTATATACTGAGTGCCCCCACCCCCCCCCCCCCCCCCCCCCCCCCCCCCCGGTTTTAACCAGTAATTAGTCCTTCAAAGATCATCAGTAATAGTCGTGACAATTAGAATTTAATCGTATTCAATAGAGTCTTAATTTTAATTAAATTCTAATGTACGCACGTGATATACGCACATTCAGGTACATGTACGTACATGTACATGGAACCGTTCTATAGTTTTAGCAAGTAATTAGTCGACTACGATTAAAATTTAATAGAATTGATTATTCGAATGGACATAAGCGTTACACCATGTGCGTACATGTACACATGTTCAGATTATGAAAATTAAAATGAAATTTAACACCGAATTGAATTGAATCAAATCAATAGAATGTAAATGTAATTGAATTGAATTTAATTTCAAATTGAATTTATGCCGCATCGACATGTACAGTAATTATCACCTGGCTGTCCTGTGCTTGTAGAACATGGTACCTTTTCCAGTAAAACACAAGCATTGCGACGGGGGTTCCATCCACACGTATGACATGCCAAAATGAGTGTCGTCAGTGTATTCAGACCTGATTAAATATTAAAGGATATATATGAACGGTACGTTAATGAAAAAAATCAAGGTAGCAATACAAAAATAGAATGTCACTTCAATACATTAAAAAAAACCAGAATGTTCTTTAAAATTTTTCAAAATATTTTTCTAAATTAAGCACTGGCAACAAGGGCTCTATAGCATTCATCCCAGAGTCCTGGGGGAAGATGAAGGCTAGAGATTAGCCCTAATATTGATTAATTACTCCACTAACATCAAATCTATAGAGTACAAGATACTAAACCTACAAAATCTGATCATTCTGAATCTTTCTACAAGTCTACATGAAGCATGAATAAAAAAAAAATAAACATGCATCACATGTACAGTAATTATTCCGGCTTGTCCTGTACTGAAGGACATGAATATTATATCCGGTCAGGGTCTAACACAAGAATTACGACAGGATTCCCGCATTGCATTATTGTGTGCCAAAATGAGCATCGTTCAATGCATGAACGCCTGATTAAATATTCAATAAAATATATGAACGCTACATTAATTCTCAGAGAAAAAAATCAGATGTAAGTACTCAAGGAAAAATGAGGCGAGTGGTCTCGTGAACTTTAAATTTCTGTCCACTTGCTCTCGTTACCTGAGAAATTCGCCAACGTGATTCGTGGCTGAGGTGTCAAAATGAGTGAAATCAAGCATTGTCAAGGCAGCAATACCAATGTTAAATTTCACTTCATTTAATTTTCTTAGAATAAGTTCAGTCAGAAAAATAAGCAGTGTGCCTACATAGGCTGCACTCATCCCCAGAGTCCTGGGGAAGATGAAGGCTAGAGATAGCCCTAAACTAGTATTAATATTAGGCCCCCCTAGGCCTAGGGCTTAGGCCTAGGAATACATTCTCGATTCGCTTACGTAATTTGTGGATGAGGTGCGAAATTGAGTAATATCAAGATAGCAATACCATTATAAAATGTCACTGAAATACATCAAACCTTACCGTATAAAATAGGTCCAGCAGGAAAATAGGCAGAAGATCGAAACATGGCCATCATTCACCCCAGAGTTCTGGTCTACCGTACCGGTAGCGATGCGATACAATAGATCGTCAGCACGGGGGAATCGCCAACAGTGGCGGCTCCGGGATGTTTCTAGGGGCCGGGATCGGGTAATGACACACAAAACATTGCCCTTTGAAATTCCTTTTTCCTTTGTGGAACTATATTATAAGTTTGGAAACAACCGGGTCTGGAAAAAAGACTTTGCACTTTTGTGCTATAAAGAAAGACATTAATTCCATAGGGTTAGGGGGGCAGTTGTCCACCCCCCCCTTCTATCGCCATGCCTTTCACCTCTTGAAAGTCATCCACCAATCTTCAGATCCAACTGATTTTTTTTACATGTCAATGTACATAACCCTATGTAATGGACCATGTGTAAACTGCAGAGATGCCTCTACGTTTTACTGCAGCAAGGGTAATTTTTCCCCTGTTATGAAAAGTTGGTTAGGGTTGCAGACCATTAGGGTTTGCCATATTAAACCTCTTTCCAATCAATGCAGGAAGTATGCTGTTAGGTGTGTGTGATATGAAATAGTTAATCGTCATTAAAAAAAAAAAAAAATTCATAGCACCTAGGAAAAAATAAATAGAGACATGCAAAAATGGCCAGGGTTAGAGGTTTTTCCGACTTTGGTGGTTAAACCCTAATTTTTTTTTATTCAGAAAATTGCCATAACTTCTTGAAAAATGGAGGGTATCAACCAAATTTTGATATGTTGCTTACCAAAAGGATGGGCTTTCTGGCAAAAATTAAAAAATTCCCGGATGTAGATTTCAAGTGGTTAAAACTCCCTTGAAAACCTAAAAGGGTGTATGTATAATTAATTACAGAACAACTTCATTTTTTGGGGGGCAAAAATGGAATTTTACGAAAATTTTACCGGGGTTAGCGCCCCGACATGGCTCAAAAATTTACTAGCGGAAAGGCGAATAATCTAGTGAAAAAAAGTTGGACACTTTTTTTTACGGGACCATGCTCAGTAGAAAACGGACCTGCGGGTCTCTTTTTGAGACGAAACAAGATAGGGTTTAGCTTTGAAGAAACGAAATATAGGACAAAACTGGTATTGGTACGAAGAGCCCCGGTAAATCCTACAACATATCCAAAAAACTCCAAAAATATGAAGAAATAATGAAGTTATGACCGTTTTTATACCAAAATCTCAGGGTTAGTGAAAATAGACCCCTTTATACCGCAAAAAGGACTGTTATGACCCATTTAGACTTTAACCGTGTAACTGACCCCCTTGCCCTTTGACCTTTGACCTGAAATTTTGTGTAGGGGTAGCCTGACAATCCTACTCCAAATAGTTTATCGTTTAACCATAACCCCCTGCTAGAAAGCTAACCCTATAAGGTTTTATCCCTCAATGCAGAATCTTTAACCCTAGTTAGGGTTAGGGTTAGGGTTAGGGTTAGGGTTAGGGTTAGGGTTAGGGTTAGGGTTTAGGGTTAGGGTTAGGGTTAGGGTTTAGGGTTAGGGTTAGGGTTAGGGTTAGGGTTAGGGTTTAGGGTTAGGGTTAGGGTTAGGGTTAGGGTTTAGGGTTAGGGTTAGGGTT
>CM057163.1:6313909-6325909 GCA_029962745.1 Echinometra lucunter
GGGATGAGTGCAGCCTATGTAGGCACACTGCTTATTTTTCTGACTGAACTTATTCTAAGAAAATTAAATGAAGTGAAATTTAACATTGGTATTGCTGCCTTGACAATGCTTGATTTCACTCATTTTGACACCTCAGCCACGAATCACGTTGGCGAATTTCTCAGGTACGAGAGCAAGTGGACAGAAATTTAAAGTTCACGAGACCACTCGCCTCATTTTCCTTGAGTTGCATCTGATTTTTTTCTCTGAGAAATTAATGTAGCGTTCATATATTTCCTTGAATATTTAATCAGGCGTTCATGCATTGACGATGCTCATTTTGGCACGCAATACATGCATTGCGGAATCCTGTCGTAATTCTTGTGTTAGACCCTGACCGGATATAAATATTCATGTCCTTCAGTACAAGACAAGCCAGGAAATAATTACTGTACATGTGGATGCATGTTTTATTTTTTTTTTATTCGTGCTTCATGTAGACTTGTAGAAAGATTCAGAATGATCAGATTTGTCATGTTTGTAGCTTTAGTATCTTGTACTCTATAGGATTTGATGTTTAGTGGAGTAATTAATCAATATTTAGGGCTATCTCTAGCCTTCATCTTCCCCCAGGACACTGGGGTGAATGCTATAGAGCCCTTGTTGCCCAGTGCTTAATTTAAGAAAACATTTTTAAAAATTTTAAAGAAAATTCTGGGTTTTTTTTAATGTATTGAAGTGACATTCCTATTTTTGTATTGCTACCTTGATTATTTTCATTAACGTACCGTTCACATATATCCTTTAATATTTAATCAGGTCTGAATACACTGACGACACTCATTTTGGCATGTCATACGTGTGGAACCCCGTCGCAATGCTTGTGTTTACTGGAAAAGGTACCATGTTCTACAGCACAGGACAAGCCAGGTGATAATTACTGTACATGTCGATGCGGCATGAAATTCAATTTGAAATTAAATTCAATTCAATTACATTTACATTCTATTGAATTTGATTCAATTCAATTACATTTACATTCTATTGAATTTGATTCAATTCAATTCTGTGTTAAATTTCATTTTAATTTTCATATCTGAACATGTGTACATGTACGCACATGTCTATTCGAATAATCAAATTCTATTAAATTTTAATTGTAGTCGACTAATTACTGGCTAAAACTAAAGAACGGTTCCATGTACATGTACCTGAATGTGCGTACATCACGTGCGTACATTAGAATTTAATTAAAATTAAGACTCTATTGAATACGATTAAATTCTAATTGTACACGACTAATTACTGATGATCTTTGAAGGACTAATTACTGGTTAAAACCGGGGGGGGGGTGGTGGGCACTCAGTCAATAGTGCATAGTCGGTATGTGCTGCGGAGGGGACCACCATTTTCACACCAAAATTTCCGTTCCAAACCATAGCATTTTTGTCTTACTGAGAAAAAGAACAAAGAAAACTGCTCCAAAGCAGAGCATTTTCTTCTTATTGAGAAAAAAGAAGAAAAAAATCCGCTCCAAAGGTTCGCATATTTTCCGTTATGACGTTCCAGCCGTATTGATCTGCTACAATGAGCCGCAATTTTGGTGAAAAGTGGCCACAGAGTGCTGTCCGACAATCGCATCTGCGCCAGCGTACCCGGCGCCAGTGCCACCGGGCTAGCTACATGCACGTTAGCCTCTTGTTAAGGCCCTGGCGGCTGCTTCCCGAGCGAAGCGAGGGATTTCCTAAGCGAATTAGGCCTGGCGCTGCTTCGCCATGTTCGCTCGGAAAGCAGCCGACAGGTCCTCGACAAGAGGCTACATGCACGTATGCCCGTTCCATATAGGGATGATTACGCAATCACATGTGGGCGACCCGTTCCAAGGACCACCGATTCACAAACATTTTGAATTTGTCTTTGTCGAGAATTGATTTGATTGAGTTTGGCAGGTTCCAGTCAACAACAGAACGTGGTATAAAAGAAAACTTATAGCAGTTTTTGTTAGTTGCAATCGGAATAAAGCTATTTGTGGTTGAGGTATTACGCAGGTTCCTTTGGGCCAGGCGCAGGATGGATCGCACCGGCACAGCGAGCTGGCCCGACAATGCCTGCTGGAAGATTGGCATTCGGTTTGTTTTCCGTCTCTGTTGAAGAGACTCTATTTTGAGTGTCTTCTTCATATCAGTTACACTACACTTTCTTTCATACTTTCCGGTGATAAAACGAACTGCCCTATTCTGGATTTGCTCTAATTTATTGATGAGTGTTTGAGTATGTGGATCCCATACTGATGAACAGTAGTCAAGTATTGGTCTGACCATTGTCTTGTACGACATTTCCTTGACATGTGATGGACACGAATGCAAGTTCCTTCTCAGGAAACCAAGTACTCTGTTTGCCTTTGAGCAGACTCTGTCTACATGAGAATTCCATGAGAGATCATTACTTATATCTACACCCAGGTACTTATGGGTTTTGGTTTCTTCTAGTGCAGTGTTATTCAAGGTGTAATTATACTTCAGAGGGGTTCTAGCATGAGAGATTCACATGACATAGCATTTTTGAGCATTAAAGTCCATCTGCCACTTGTTCTGCCAAGATGTTAATTTATCAAGGTCACTCTGTAACTTCTCGGAATCTTTTGGGCAGGTTACTGTTTTGTATAATATACAATCGTCTGCGAACAGACGACCGCGAGATTCTAAGCCTTCAGGGAGGTCGTTGATATATTTAAATATATTTAAATATATTTAAAGAAAATTGAATTGTTTTTTTTTTTTAATTGAAGCGACATTTCACATTTGCTATTGCTACCTTGATTTCGTTCATTTTAACACCTCGTCCACGACTCAAGTTTGCGTATTTCTTTGGTACGAGAGAAAATGGACCGAAATTCAGAGTTCACAAGACGACTCGCCTCATTTCCTTTGAGTTACGTCTGAATTCTTTCTCTGAGAAATGTAATGGGCATTATGTTTTACTTGGAATTCACATTTCCATTCTTTCTTCACTGATTCGATTACTGCCATTTATGTTGATAATGAAAGTTATAGATAGTTGGAGTTGTTGATAGTAGGAGGGTTGTGTTGCTACCACCATTGTTTTTATTTTGGTGCTCCTCCTGCTGCTGTAGTTGTTCTGGAAATTGTGTTCCTGTTGAAGGTCTTGGCTTTGTTAAAAGTAGAAACTGCAATTATCGTATGATTCCTTAAATATCCTGAAATGTGTTTTGGTAAGTGCCTATAACCTTCAGGATACCTTTCAGACTCAGGCTTCGCTTTTTCTTCGCCGTCTTGTGTCATCTGATATAGCATCACTGCTGACGACCACCATACACACTTATACACTTATAACATATACTTATACACCATATACTTATACCATATACTTATACCATAAACTTATACACCATACACACTTATACACTTATACCATATACAAATATACACACAAACATACACACATGCATCCATTTTTACATTCACTTATACATACATATACATTCTTATACACTTTCTTGAATACATTTATATACATTTATATAGTATCTTTTTTTTCTCTCTTTGTCTTTGTCTGCACAAAGTTTCTTCCTGAAGTCCCTTCATCCGGATCACCGATTTGATCTCCAAAGATGTAATTCTGGTGGAGCCAACCAGTAGCCAGGCCGGAACATCCGATTGCCAAAGAAGCGACCCAGACCAGCCAGCAACAAGCTTGGAGCCAACCAGTAACCAGGCCGGAACATCCGATAGCAAAGGAAGCGACCCAGACCAGCCGGCAACAAGCTTGGAGACAACCAGTAACCAGGCCGGAACATCCGATGGCCCATATGATGGCTCAGAATCTCTGGTAAATGATATAAAGTGGTAGCGATTAAACTAGAGTTGACAAATGGCCATAAAAAAGAATTATTGGATGTCCCGATCCAGGTTAAAATTAGTCAATATTATCTTTTATTGGCCCTCTCCTTTTTAACTTAATGATAAAATTTAGTTTCAATAGGATTCATTTGAATTGACATGCTTTAAAATACATACAAAGATAGAATAAAACAGAGTATTTGCAACGGGCATGGTATTCCCCTATGAAAAAAACTCACAGTACATACAACATATAAGAATGCGAAATATGTAGACATATGAATAACATAAATGATTGTATCAAAAAATGATTTTACCCATTCAGGCAATTATTTTGGAAGAGTCAGTCCAAAAGAAGATTGAAAAGAGAGGGGTACACACTTCTTTTCTGAGAAATAATGGACATCACCACGTACCATTTTGTAAGAAATTGAAAGTGACTCACCCATTCAGCATGTTATCTTCTAATGCACTAGATTAAAGGGACGGTCACTATTACTATGCTATATACACAATATGTGCCACTAAAAGGGCGCTACAACTTATTAATGAAATGAATGTCATATTACATGCTTTGTTGATGCAAATTGCAATTAATATTTCATTTTTTTTTTCTTTTATTATGCCATAGTTCAGTTCATCTACTGCAAGCTCTTCGATAGGCAAGAGACGGAGGTTCAGTGAAAAGGAGGTGGCAGCACTTGAGGAGATATTCTCTGAAAACATAAAAGATAAAATAGTTCCTAGAATCAAAGAAATGCAGATGAAACTATCTCAGAATAAAGCAGCTGAAAATCTCAGTTCCAGAAGTAGTAAGCAAATAATGGACAAGCTAAGACAGGTTATTGGCCATCCTTGATGGGGTACTACCTGCCCGTGACATAATGTGTGGAACCGCACCCCAGTCCCTCTTCTTGTATGCTTATGCTGATGTTTTGAAACTACAAAATTGGTATCCTGTTGATTGTTAACTATACCTTGTCATATATCGTCGATGGGCTGATAAAATCTCAAATTTTTGTGAAAATGATTTTTTTTAATAAATGTGATTTTTAAGATGTAATTCATCTCCTGATAACCCCAGGAGTTGCATATCTTTAAAAAGAAAATTTGAAAATATCTCTGCAAAAACCTTGTATCTCAACATTTTATTCGACTATGGTCCAGTGCATTTTCCGCCTTCTGAATTATTTTCAGTGCATTTCAACCACATCATGTAATCGAAATGATTAACAAACATTGTCTAAGTTTAAATAACATTGCCTACACATGGTTTCTTAAAATGAAGATCATTTTTTCGTTTTACTAGAAATTTCATGGTTTTGGAGATACAAGGTTTTAACAGCCCATGAAGGTCATGTCCACTGGGTGGATAAAACCCTCGTACCTCACTTTGGTAAAATCACTCTTTGGCAGGTTAAAATTAATGTTTTTTTTTGTTCATGAATGTGAAGAGTCATGTGTAATTTTACTTCTAATAGTCATAATAGAGCATGGTGAGCTGCATATCCTTATAAAATATGAAAATTCATAATTTGTACAGTGAACTTATATGTCATTTTATATATTTTTGTACCAAACCTTGTAGCTCATTTAACCTCCTTCATAATTATATGAAGTTCCTGCCCGAGTTTCAGGTCACATGATTAAGGTCAAAGGTCACTTATGGTCAACAAACTTTGGCCATGTTAGGGTTATTTGAGGAATTGTCATCATAACTTTAAAAGTTTATGGATCTAGTTTATGAAACTTGGACATAAGAGCAGCAGTGTATCTCTAAATACCCTGTATGCATGTCAGGAACATGGCCATGATCAAAGGTCATTTAAAGGTCAATGAACTCTGGCCATGTTGGGAGTATCTGTTGAATTGGCATCATAACTAAGGAAGTTTATGGATATAGCTCATGAAACATCGACATAAAGATAATCAAGTATGATTGATTGTTTTGCACATGTCTTAGGTCACATGATCATAGTCAAAGTTCATTTTGGGTCAATTTGCATGATATTTTATTATCATATTAGTGTTTTCTTCTGTGAATAATATTCATTAGCTATTTTCAAAGGAAGCACTGCTGCTATATCGCATTGCGTAATGCAGGCGAGACTGCCAGAGGCGTTCCACTTGTTTACATCCATCGTTCTGATTTTCTGAAACAGATTAGAATAATTCTAAACCCTCTTAATTTTCCATTTTATGTAATTCCACACAAATAGAGTTATGGAAAACCTTGGAATAAATGAAGGATATATAGAAATAGATGAGTTCAATGACAAAACTTTAGAAAGTTACATAATAAAAACAAAAATCATTGTTTTTCTTATTACTTTTGTTATTACTATTCTTATCGTCATTACAATAAGGTTGCAAAGAAATATCATCATAAAAAAAAGTGAGGAGAGAAGAAATCAATAGAATTTCAGGAGAATGCTACACATGGATGGAAGGATTGAAAGAGAGAGAGAGATTAATATATCAAATCAATAGAAGAGATGTATGACAAGAACAGAGGTAGATAGAATAACTTGAAGGATTCATCCGTCTATATCTTTCATCTTTCTTTTATTCCATCTATCTCCTTGGAAAGTTACTGAGAAAGAATAAGGGAAGAATTTTTATAGATTTATATAATGAAAGAATTGAAGGCTAATAAATGTGATGATAGAAAAATGGAGGTTGCGTATAAAGGTGGACTGCATGATATAGTAGATGGGAAGATATAAAAATGGAAGTATGGAATGTCGGAAGAATAACATGATACTCTATTGAATGGAAGGAAGATGGATAGATGGAATGAAAGAATAAAAGATAGATGGATGGGGTGATGTAGAAGAATTAAAGGATACTGTGAGAGAGAAAAAAGATGAAATTATAGAATAGCTGAAGGATGGAAGAACAGCCAAGACAAACATAGATGGAAATAAAGAATTGAAGGTCTACGACAGATGGAATGATAAGTTAATAGAAGATTTTAACATGGCAAAGATATCTATGAAATGAGAGAGAAAAAACTCACTGTCATGTCAATAAATGAAATTATTGTGCTACAACCACCAATTTGCTTTCCTGGCCCCAAGCACCCTTGTTGTACACTTGTACTGATTCGCCCCTATTTGAACTGTTCTTTAACCTCTGTAACATCCAACTTCTTCTTTCCAAAAACATTATTGGCATAGTTTCAAAGTGTGTTGACCTCAACTTTTGACTTCTCATTGGAAACCCCTTTCTCTTTCCATCCCTTTCTATATGTTTTTATATTTCTACCTCTCATTCAACCATTCTTTCTTTCTATAGGTATCTCCTGTCCTCATCATTCCCCCTCTCTCTCATCCTGTGCCTACCGTCATGTTCCTTTCTGTCTCCCCTCTCTAACATCCCTAACTCTCAACCTCCCTTTTCTCTGTCTATCCTCTCACTTTCAATCCTCATCCTCCCTTTATATCCTCTCACTTACCCCCCCCCCCCCCCCGCCTATCAGAACTTCTCTCAGGTCTGACTTCTATTTTTGCCTCCTCCCCTTCCTCTTACCCTCCCACTTCAACCTCCCATTATCATTTTATCCCCAATTCGTTAGTCCCTCAATCTTCTTTCCCTCAGCCATCTCACTCTCTCTTATTCCTTACATCTCAACCCCTTGTCATCGCTAATCCTCCAACAAAAAGATAACACTAAAGAAAAAGGTGAGGGTTTCCCATCCTTTGAAAGTTTATTACAGCAAATCAGAGAGACCGTATACAGTCCCGGAAACTGCAGATACTCACCATTCCCAACATCAATGACAGGAAATAATTTTTTTCATTAAAAAGTTTTACCCTTATGTTGACTACTTTTGGCATTGGCCCATTAATAATAATAATAATAATAATAATAATAATAATAATAATAATAATAATAATAATAATAATAACAATAATAACAACAGCAATAAATACGAACAACCACCTCCCTCTTGCTTCTGTACATGATTCGAAACCAATGGTCCTGGTTTAAAAATGTTAAAATGTTCAAGGTACTTAGTGTTGGCTTAAAGAAAAAAAAAAATCAAAAAATAATGATAATAATAATGAAACAAAACTAGCAACCACCCCCCCCCCCCCCTCTTGCTTACACGATTCAAAACCAATGGTTTCGGTCTAAACGTTAAGCACTTGGTCTTATGGTCATACATTGGACACCTTCCGCCCCCCCCCCCCCCCCCACTAACACGATTCTAACAAATGGTGTCGGCCTCGAAACTTCTTTCTAACCCTCGAAAATTGTCATCCCCCAGGTGCAACAACCTGTATACGCCACTGTTTCCCTTTCCACCTTTCTACCTTCTTTTATCTCTCTCCTTATGCTATTTAACCCTAGGGGTACAAAATTGTCCTTTTTCGTTGGTGAGGGTGCAAAACGGTCCTTTTTCAGGGACAAAGGGTTATTTTGGGGTGCAGTCCATTTTTCGGTACAAAAATGTCTTTTTTCGGTCACTAAACAGTCCATGTACCCCAAAATAGACATGTACCTTAAAATAGACTCATGTATCTCAAAATAGACCTTGACCCTGAAAAAAGACGTTTCAGAACCCTTAAATAGACTTTAGAACCCTAAAATAGACTTAATGTGCCCTTAAAAAAGACTTCCGTGACCCCCCAAAAAGACCTATATGTAGCCCAATTAAGACATATATGTCCCGCAAAATAGACATGTACCTCAAAATGGACATTTATGTACCCCAAAATAGACATGTACCCAAATTTTGCCAGGTACATAAAGGTCTATTTTGAGATACATGAGTCTATTTTAAGGTACATGTCCATTTTGGGGTACAAAAAAGTCTAAATTCGGGTATACGGAGGTCTATTTCATCTTTAACCCTAGCCCTAACCCTAACCCTAACCCTAACCCTAACCCTAACCCTAACCCTAACCCTAACCCTAACCCTAACCCTAACCCTAACCCTAACCCTAACCCTAACCCTAACCCTAACCCTAACCCTAACCCTAACCCTAACCCTAACCCTAACCCTAACCCTAACCCTAACCCTAACCCTAACCCTAACCCTAACCCTAACCCTAACCCTAACCCTAAACCCTAACCCTAACCCTAACCCTAACCCTAACCCCTAACCCTAACCCTAACCCTAACCCTAAACTAGGGTTAAAACGAACGCATTGAGGGATAAAACCTTATAGGGTTAGCTTTCTAGCAGGGGGTTATGGTCAAACGAAAAACTATTTGGAGTAGGATTGTCAGGCTACCCCTACACAAAATTTCAGGTCAAAGGTCAAAGGGCAAGGGGGTCAGTTACACGGCTAAAGTCTAAATGGGTCATAACAGTCCTTTTTGCGGTATAAAGGGGTCTATTTTCGCTAACCCTGAAATTTTGGTAGAAAAACGGTCATAACTTCATTATTTCTTCATATTTTTTGGAGTTTTTTTGATATGTTGTAGGGTTTACCGGGCTCTTCGTACCAATACCAGTTTTGTCCTATTTCGTTTCTTCAAAAGCTAACCCTATGTTGTTTCGTCTCAAAAAGAGACCCGCAGGTCCGTTTTCTACTGAGCATGGTTCCCGTAAAAAAAGGTCCAACTTTTTTTCACTAGATTATTCGCCTTTCCGCTAGTAAATTTTTGAGCCATGTCGGGGTGCTAACCCCGGTAAAATTTTTCGTAAAATTCCATTTTCCCAAAAAAATGAAGTTGTTCTGTAATTAATTATACATAAACTCTCTAATTTCAAGGGAGTTTTAACCAACTTGAAATCTACATCCGGGAATTTTTTTAATTTTTTGCCAGAAAGCCCATCCTTTTGTAAGCAACATATCAAAATTTGGTTGATAACCCTCTATTTTTCAAGAAGTTATGGCAATTTTCTGAATAAAAAAAATTAGGGTTTAACCACCAAAGTCGGAAAAACTCTAACCCTGGCCATTTTTGCATGTCTCTATTTATTTTTTCCTAGGTGCTATGAATTTTTTTTTTTTTTTTAAATGACGATTAACTATTCATATACACACACCTAACAGCATAACTTCCTGCATTGATTGGAAAGAGGTTTAATATGGCAAACCCTAATGGTCTGCAACCCTAACCAACTTTTCATAACAGGGGAAAATTACCCTTGCTGCAGTAAAACGTAGAGGGCAGCTCTGCAGTTTACACATGGTCATTACATAGGGTTATGTACATTGACATGTGAAAAAATAAGTTGGATCGGAAGATTGGAGGATGACTTTCAAGAGGTGAAAGGCAGTGGCGATAGAAGGGGGGGGTGGGACAACTGCCCCCCTAACCCTATGGAATTAATGTCTTTCTTGTTGTTTTAAGTTATAATGGCCCGTATTGTGAATATATGCGCTAAGAGTAAATTGATAATGAAGCATAGTCTTTTCTCCACACCCGGTAACTATAAACTAAAACCCTAGAGTAATTATTGATTGTAACTTGTTAATAATTTCTTTATTTCTTTAGAAGGTCTATAGCACAAAAGTGCAAAGTCTTTTTTCCAGACCCGGTTGTTTCCAAAATTATAATATAAGTCCACAAGGAAAAAGGAATTTCAAAGGGCAATGTTTTGTGTGTCATTACCCGATCCCGGCCCCTAGAAACATTGTCTTTTGCTTCCCCATTTGCCCACCACCCTTTCAGAAATCCCGGAGCCGCCACTGTTGGCGATTCCCCCGTGCTGACGATCTATAGTATCGCATCTAGCGGTACGGTAGACCAGAACTCTGGGGTGAATGATGGCCATGTTTCGATCTTCTGCCTATTTTCCTGCTGGACCTATTTTATACGGTAAGGTTTGATGTATTTCAGTGACATTTTATAATGGTATTGCTATCTTGATATTACTCAATTTCGCACCTCATCCACAAATTACGTAAGCGAATCGAGAATGTATTAGCCTAGGCCTAAGCCCTAGGCCTAGGGGGGCCTAATATTAATACTAGTTTAGGGCTATTCTCTAGCCTTTATCTTCCCCAGGACTCTGGGGATGAGTGCAGCCTATGTAGGCACACTGCTTATTTTTCTGACTGAACTTATTCTAAGAAAATTAAATGAAGTGAAATTTAACATTGGTATTGCTGCCTTGACAATGCTTGATTTCACTCATTTTGACACCTCAGCCACGAATCACGTTGGCGAATTTCTCAGGTACGAGAGCAAGTGGACAGAAATTTAAAGTTCACGAGACCACTCGCCTCATTTTCCTTGAGTTGCATCTGATTTTTTTCTCTGAGAAATTAATGTAGCGTTCATATATTTCCTTGAATATTTAATCAGGCGTTCATGCATTGACGATGCTCATTTTGGCACGCAATACATGCAATGCGGAATCCTGTCGTAATTCTTGTGTTAGACCCTGACCGGATATAAATATTCATGTCCTTCAGTACAAGACAAGCCAGGAAATAATTACTGTACATGTGGATGCATGTTTTATTTTTTTTTTATTCGTGCTTCATGTAGACTTGTAGAAAGATTCAGAATGATCAGATTTGTCATGTTTGTAGCTTTAGTATCTTGTACTCTATAGGATTTGATGTTTAGTGGAGTAATTAATCAATATTTAGGGCTATCTCTAGCCTTCATCTTCCCCCAGGACACTGGGGTGAATGCTATAGAGCCCTTGTTGCCCAGTGCTTAATTTAAGAAAACATTTTTAAAAATTTTAAAGAAAATTCTGGGTTTTTTTTAATGTATTGAAGTGACATTCCTATTTTTGTATTGCTACCTTGATTTTTTTCATTAACGTACCGTTCATATATATCCTTTAATATTTAATCAGGTCTGAATACACTGACGACACTCATTTTGGCATGTCATACGTGTGGAACCCCGTCGCAATGCTTGTGTTTACTGGAAAAGGTACCATGTTCTACAGCACAGGACAAGCCAGGTGATAATTACTGTACATGTCGATGCGGCATGAAATTCAATTTGAAATTAAATTCAATTCAATTACATTTACATTCTATTGAATTTGATTCAATTCAATTCTGTGTTAAATTTCATTTTAATTTTCATATCTGAACATGTGTACATGTACGCACATGTCTATTCGAATAATCAAATTCTATTAAATTTTAATCGTAGTCAACTAATTACTGGCTAAAACTAAAGAACGGTTCCATGTACATGTACCTGAATGTGCGTACATCACGTGCGTACATTA
>CM057163.1:6326409-6359058 GCA_029962745.1 Echinometra lucunter
TAAAATCTCCCTTATGCATTGAGTGGCATACTCTTTGATGTTCCAAATTGTTTACTTATCTGTTTTGTTTTCATGTATCTTTGAAGGACCTGCAGATTCTTCAGACTGCCTGTCCGTCTCCAGCGTACACTCCTTGGCCTAATCTCCCATCATGCATCAGAAATACCTCTTCCTCTGCTACAGAAGCTGACATGCTGCATCCAAGATGGTGGACTCACTGACCACTGGGCACTGTTCCATCTGCAAGAACTGCAAAACCACATTGCCACATACCTTCCTGAACCGAAGAACCAAAGGGCAAAGGTCACACCAATGGCACCATGGTTTTTGTCAGAGCAGTCCAAGGAATTGTTCAGTGAAGTTTGTCAGACTGTCTCTGCGGGAGAGAGTACTCCAAAAGAGCCTGCTGACAGCAGTTGCGGGATAGGAATGTTGCCAGGTACACAAGCAGCGTCAAGTGGGTTCCGATGTTTCTTTGATCATTTCAAAGAGAGTGACAAAGCAGATAAGCGTGGAACTAAGGTTGAAAGGGACAACATTCTGAAAAATGATTTTCCGAACAGCCTTTCCATGGTTGCAAATGAGCGGAGCCAAGCTAATTATCCATTTGACACCCCAGCCGATCATCATATTCCGTCCAATCTGGACCAGCATAGACCAAAGAGACTGAAGCAGGATACCATTGGAGTAAAGGTAAATGAGGCACTCGTTCAACCTCCCCCTGTATTGGATGATCAAGTACTTGCTAGCATTGTGGACGAGAGTGAACTTTCAGAGGGAGAGGAGAGCAGAAGGAGAAAGAGCAGTAGTGATGGTGGCCATGTTGATGATGTCACCAAGATAGAGGCCAAGACTGTGAATGCTAAGGATGTTCCCATGGAAACTGAAGAAAGAACATTCATCAGAGAGCTTAGTCCAGACAGTAAGGTATGTACATTCACTGTCTTCAGTTAGTGCCCACTCCAACTGTACAGTAAAGTCTGCATGAAAAGATTTGGAACAGTAAAGATTACATAATCAGACGTTGCTTGATGAAAAGAAATGCTCTTGAGTGTTCTTATATTCCAAACATAATTTATAGTGTTCTGTAACTTCTTTGTAAGATTTTATACCATTTGTGTGTAGTATAGTTTTTTGGGTTTTTTAAAATAATAAGGCACCTTATCAAAAGCCAGGGCTAGTTTGGGATGCAGCTTTTAGCATCTTTTCCGTTCAGCGTCTTTTCCTCTCCGATCCTCCCGTTTCTCCATAGACAAAGCAACGGAGGATCGGGAAAGCCGATGTAAAAGAATGGTCGCAGAGAAGACGATGAAAGATGCGGGACAAGACTTTTGATGAGCGGCCTGATCCCCTCATTCCAAAACCTTCTTCTTTATCATCCTTTTCCATTACCTTTTGAATAGTTTCTTTGAGAATGCAATCATAGGAAAAGTAATCGACTTTCATTTTAACTCACAGGAATGCCAGGTTATCATCAGATAACCTTGCACCTATGTAGGCCTATACAGTGGATACTGCTGACGATAGGGAAGTAGTGCGCTCGGTCACAGAATTTGGACAGAGGAGCAACAGTCAGTGATCGGGGAGAATATTTTTTTAATTCACATAATCAAGATAATTTAGAACCAATTGAAGGAATAGGATTCCAGGGATGCAAATAGGATATTTTATCATTATAGGGTATAAGAAGCAAATATTTTCAAAGAATTTGTTGGTTATTGTAGTGTTTTCTATGCTCAACTATAGAAGGCGTCATCCACATAAACTTGCACAGCTCACCATACTAATATTCCCCTATGTAATTTTAACTTGGAATATTTCAGGTGCAGCTAGATGCATTGAAGTCAGCATGGCACAGGGAGGGCAGTACCGGACATACAGAAGTGTGCAGTGAAGCTCTCAGGTTTATGGCTATTTGCACATCTTCCCAGGTAACTTTTATTCTTTGTCCTATTACTGTGCTATTACAGACATTAGGGAGCTTTCGCAAACAGGACGGTAGAGCTTTGGAACAGTAATCGGATACGAAAACGAATCTGCGCATGCGCGAAAACTTCGAACCCACTGTCCTGTTGATTTTCAGAATGATCCTCGGCTGATTCATGGTTCGGTCTGAAAACGGAACGTTAGACGAATATGTGACGTCAGCCCGAATTGTTGCGGCGGTTACTCCTGAATCTATAGGGCTGATCCACGTTCCCGTCTCCGCACTCGGTAAGTGAAACAGCTAACGCGACAGGACGGGAAGTTGTGCGCCACAACAGTCACGGTCTCTGAACTCTCCGTCACGTAGCCATACCGTCCTGTTTGCGAAAGCTCCCTATTTCTGTGGGAGACCCTTCCTCTTTGCAAATATGTTCATTATTCATTGTGATCATGATGTGAAGTCACTTTTGTAAAGCAATGAATGATTGACACAATTGAAGTCAGAAAATAGACTTGTTTTATTAATAGACCTGTTTACTAATGTATTTAAATTCATGCACATTTCTCTCCACAACCCTTGGTTACCAATTACTCAGTTCACTTTATGCATAATGGCATCAGAAAAGATGGAATCCAGTTTGCATGTAGTTGTCGGTGGTTCTGGAGAGAAATGTTAAACATGAATAAATTTGAATGTTAGCATTAACAGTTCTATTGTTGGGGTTGAATGATTTTGGTAGTCATAACAGTTTTCTCAGTTATCTCTTTCATTTGTGCTTGCACAGATGTATTCTTCACACATGTGTACATTTGAAGTCCTCACTCTCTTCCTTGTGTTGCTCTTTTTGAAAGCTCTTGGAGTTGTGTGACTACTTAGAGATTGGTGACATTGACACTTCTGCCTTACCTGCTGTTTGTCAAAGTATTACTCCTCTGGCGGACCAGTTCAGCTGTACAGCAAAAGGAATTCTAGCCAAGAAATTGTTCTTAGACAAGGTAAGTTTTATCCTGCTCTCCTCATCGCCATCTCATCTGGGCCCTGTTTCATGAAACTTGTTATAAGTAAAAACTGCCACATTTCTATGACAAATTTGCTCTCAGCCAATCAGATGCAAGAATTTCAGTAGCTTATAACAGTTATTGCAACTTGTTATTGATAACAAGTTTTATGAAATGGGGCCCTGGTTTACAGTCCTTTTCATGACTTCACTTATTCTCAAGAAACATTCTATCCACTCTCTCTTGCTCTTTATCTTGCCTATCCATTTCTTCTTCCCTTCAACTTTCTCTGCTTTTCGTCTAACTTGACCCATTCGTGACAGGAATTATTTAAAGCCTAATTTGATCAGCTTTTATTCTTCAAATTGGCAACACCAACATTTTTTATTGCTAGATTTTTCTCATAAAACATCATGTATCTGAAATAAATATAACTTGACAATGTATGATGAGAAGTCATAAAGTTGCCAATTTGCAGGGAAAAACAGTAATTTTTAACATTTTCATCCCATTGCCAATTTAAGGATTTTAATGCTTATTTTCCTTTTAAAAAATATCAGCATCAAACAACAAATATTGATGCAATGAAAATGGGCACAGTATGTGCAGAATTTTTTGCTCTTTCTGCTCATGTATTTGGTATGGTATTTAGGGCTCTGCAACAAAAGTTATTAGGCCAAACCACATAATGTGGACCCTCTGTCACGAATGGGTTAACAGTCCTTTTCAGGACTTACCACATGGTGAACCGTAAACCTCGTCCACACCATGCAAACCTCCACCTTCAAAGATCATCTAAGTTTTAGTAAATCACCAATGATATCTCTAAGCATAATGCTCTGTGATATTGATTTACAGATTAGGTGCATCTCCATGAAATTCATTTTAACTTCCAGCCATTGCATCAGCACAATTAAAAGTAACTTACAGTCAGTTTTGTTTCTCATTTGTGGAAGATTGGAGATGATTTTCACTAGTGATTGATATTTTGTGACGATTTCTTGAGGTCTAGAAAGATTGCTACCAAAAGTGCACAGAGATAGAAGAATTTTGTATCCCATTCAAAGAGATGTAAGCATTATTTCTTTTGTAATGGTAGATCATTTTTCTTTAGCCACTTGGATTAACTTTTATAGTTTTGAACTAGTTTATTAGAGTTTATTTTCATGAGTGGAACTATGTTTTGAAAATTTGCACTCTCTGTTTTTTATTTTTCCAAGGTGACATCCTTAACTCAGAGGGCACCAAGGGCCTTGAACTCTGCTCTTGTCAACTTTACTCAAGCATTTCCAAAGCCAGCAATAGAGGGAGCTCTAGCACCTTGTATTGTTCACTGCAAGGCATCATCCGTCCAGTATGACCTTGTGGCCAAAGTGGCCAAAGATGCACTGACCAATGAGCACAGGGCATATCTACTCTGGTGAGTGGTGATGAACTGTTAAAGTGAAATTTTGTATAGTGGTGTTTTCTGGATTGTTTTTTTTTTTCCTCTCTCTTTTCTTTTTGTTTTGTTATTTGTTTTATTCCACATTTGAAGAAAAATAAATGAACTGGTTTAACCCATTCGTGACAGGAATTATTTAAAGCCTAATTTGATCAGCTTTTATTCATCAAATTGGCAACACCAACATTTGTATTTTATTGCTACGTTTTTCTTATAAAACATGTATCTGAAATGAATATAAACCGACAAATTATGATGAGAAGTCAAAAAGTTGCCAATTTGCAGGGGAAAACAGTGATTTTAAACTTTCTATCACATTGCCAATTTAAGGATTTTAATGCTTATTTTCCTTTAAAAAATTTTCAGCATCAAACAACAAATATTGACACAACCAAAATTGGCACAGTTTGTGTAGAATATTTTGCTCTTTCTGCTCATGTATTTGGTATGATTTTTAGAGCTTTGCATCAAAAGATATTAGGCCAAACCACAAAATGTGGACCTCTGTCACGAATGGGTTAAGCAAATGTATACCAATAACATACTATAAGCTATCCTCTAAACTTGATATGAATGGAGAATCAAATTCCATCATATTCTTTCAATGAGTTTGATTTTGTAGTGGGAATGAAGGGACAGTTGGTTCCTTTCAATTTGGAAAGAAAAAAAGATAAAAGTAATGCTTAGTAAAATTATGAATTAATGAAAGTGAGGGATGAAATTAAAGTGATTTGAAAATCATTTTATGCATGCTTGTAATTGCAGCATTGATGGCAATTTGTGTTTGCCCTAGCTATAAGATAGCTATTCGTTGATTGTATTCTGATACTACGAATAGCTATAACCGGCTCATATTGGTCCCTGTGTAGAGATATGTCAACAAAGATTATTATGCCTCCAAATCACACTTTGTCATGCTCGGCTAGCACTGCAAACTACCTTAGGAATTCGCCGGTGGATCAGTAAATCTAACAGTAATTCTAACTGTGATATCAGAATCTGAAATTTATTTTTCATACTAAAAAGATCAATTTTTGATTGATACAATGTCCTACCTTCTTGGCAATTTCACCGCCTGCTTAATTTCCATGTAAATAGTGCGACCTCTGACATCTGACACCCGCTGGTCTCGCCACAGGCGCTGGGCGCGATCTGCGAAGAGAGGCAGCGTTACATGCAGCGCGAACTCTCGCACGCATCGGAGAATAACGCAGATGATACGTGCGAGAGTGCGCACATGCTGCATGTACTGCTCTCTTCGCCAATCGTCGATCTCTTCGCCCAGCGCCTGTGGCAAGACCAGCGGGTATAAGATGTCGGAGGTCTCGCTATTGACATGGAAATTAAGCAAGCGCTGAAATCGCCAAGAAGGTAGGACATCCTATCAATCAAAAGTCAATCTTTTGAGTTCGAAAAATATATTTTAGATTCTGATATCACAGTTAGATTTACTGATCCACTGGTGAATTCCGAAGGTAGTTTGCAGTGCTAGCCGGGCATGAGAAAGTGTGATTTGGAGGCATAATCTTCTTTGTTGACATATCTCTACACAGGGACCAATATGAGCCGGTTATAGCTATTTGTAGTATCAGAATACAATCAACGAATAGCTATCTTATAGCTAGTTTGCCCGATTATGTTATTTTATTGCAGGAGTATGCTTGCATGTTCTGAACTGGTCTGGTCAGAGCTGGTTAGTGGGTTTGTTCAAAATCTGATAGATGCTAAGGTAAATACTTATCCCAATCAATGCCATAATGAAAACTGTATTGTCAGTCCATGATATGTTTGTAGTAGAGGTGAGTGTTTTTAATTCACACTTTCATGTGTCATCGATTCATGAGTAATAGAAATAAGCTGTGGTCACGACATTTCGGTAAGAAAACTTCTCTCGTTTGTTGCATAAAGAGCACTGTTAGGCTATCTGTGAAAAGTGTTAAGTCAGTAGAATGTTAGTTCAGCTTCCAGTAATATAAGTCTAAACAACACCCTTTTCTCTTTTATTTGTGTTTAGCTGGAGATTGATTCATCCCTCCTTGCTCTCCTAGCTGCATCCCTCGGGCAGAATGGAACGTCCCAATCAAAGTGTAAGAAGTTTGCTAAGCTGCTATTGGCTGTCATCAACAAGTACAACAAACAGGTTAGGTGAAGATTTGATGGATACAAACTCAGAGTAGGGAATCAGGCATACATTTTTTCAACTGAAGCTTAATATAAAGTTGTATCAGAACTTTTATTGTGAATACTTTGTGAAGAACTCAAGAGTGAATTATATGAATTCAGTGTTTTTTTAACTCATGATCAGTAAGCAGCATAAGATATCAATCTTTATTATTCTAGAATGCATAGAAGTCACAATGGAAACTCCCCATAACAAGATCCTTGGGACCATGGATGTGACCTTGTATCAGGAATCTCTTCATATCAGGACAAAAACAGCAACAAAAGAAAGTCCAGGGACATACAAAATTACCTTCAATATAAGGAATTATGTTATATCAGAGTTCTATGTTACAAATTTATGCTGTACATGGTTTACTGACTGCACAATGCCAGTCATAGTGATTAATTTGTTTATCATGTGGTTGTTTTGATGTCATTGCAGATGACACATGATCACATAATCAACCTTCAGAGGTCAGTAGAGGTCAATCAGACATTCCTCAAAAAGGCCTGTCAAGCAGCTCTGAAGAAGATCAAGATCACATGATCAACCTTCAGAGGTCAGTGGAGGTCACATGATCAACCTTCAGAGGTCATTGGAGATCACATGATCAACCTGCAGAGGTCAGTGGAGGTCACATGATCAACCTTCAGAGGTCAGTGCAGATCAATCAGACGTTCCTCAAAAAAAGCCTGTTAAGCAGTTCTGAAGAAGATCAAGATCTGAACACACAAGTAGCTAATGAAGTCGGAAACGATTAAATCTTGTAGATCTATTTTTCAGTCTTATGTCAAATGTTATTTTACATTTCCTGTCTTACATAATTTACATTGGTTACCAGTCCAGTTTCGAATCCAGCTCAAGATTTTGTTACCAGCTTTTGAATATTTTCATGGACAAGCTCCTTCGTATTTGAGTGATTTACTCTCTGTTTATAAACCAACAAGACAGCTTCGATCATGCAACAAAAATTTGTTTATTGTATCTTCCATTCAGACAAAAACATATGGTGAACGTTCATTTGCTCATGCTGCCTCAGTTTTATGGAATAACCTCCCAAACTGTCTAAGAAACATTGACACAATAGATAAGTTTAAATCTGCACTTAAAACACATTTATTCAAAACATATTTTAGTTTAACAAAGTAAACTCAGTAACCTATCTTTCAATTATGTCTTTTCCCTCTCTCTCTTAACCCATTCGTGACAGGAATTATTTAAAGCCTAATTTGATCAGCTTTTATTCTTCAAATTGGCAACACCAACATTTTTATTTTATTGCTACATTTTTCTTATAAAACGTCATGTATCTGAAATGAATATAAATTGACCGAGATTATGATGAGAAGTCAAAAAGTTGCCAATTTGCAGGGGAAAATGGTGATTTTTAAACTTTCTATCACATTGCCAATTTAAGGATTTTAATGCTTATTTTCCTTTAAAAAATTTTCAGCATCAAACAACAAATATTGACGCAACCAAAATGGGCACAGTTTGTGTAGAATTTTTTGCTCTTTCTGCTCATGTATTTGGTATGATTTTTAGGGTTTTGCATCAAAAGATATTGGGTCAAACCACAAAATGTGGACCTCTGTCACGAATGGGTTAACATTTTATCTTTCCAGTTGCAAGTAACTCTGCCCTACTTTAGCCAAAGGAAGCAAGTGTCATACCTACCAAATCTGAGTTACTAATGTTTTATTTTATAATGTACTCTTCCTCCAGGACAAATTTTATGCATAAACACTCATCCTGCTGAGAGATATGTGAGGTATGACATGAAAATATGACATGACCATATTCCATTGATGTCAGTATATGTGACGAACACATTTTGCTCTTTTACAGAAAGTTTTACTTTTGACACTTGCTTCCTTTTGCCATAATAATATAATATATGCAATTTATTAGGCGCCATATCCATCTAGTAAGAGATGCTCAAGGCGCACAAGTGAAGGGGGGCAAACAAAATTACAAGTAACAGGAAATCATTGATAAAATGAGTTAAAGAGGTACGTTTTTAGTTTAATCTTAAATGTTTCCACACGCTTGCTATCCCGGATCTCTCTTGGGAGGGAATTCCATAGTGAGGGCCCCGCATGGATGAATGCCCTTTCCCCCCACTTTTACATTTTGGAACTGTAAGAAGACCAGAGTCACTGGAGCGTAGAAGCCTAGATGGTGTGTAGGTGTGAATGAGAGCAGAGCTGCACTGTGGAGTAGTAGGGCAGAACTAATTCAGAGCACTGGCTAATGTTCCCATTATATGTCAGCAGCCACTGGTGTAATGCTGACGTCTAATTTTGTCACATTCACAGTTCAGCTGTTTGGGAAGTGGCACTATTGTTTGATGTCTTCAAAATGGACATAATATATTAGTGCTTTTTAAGTGAAAGTCTAGTGTTAACTCTAGACAATGATAATTGTTTCCATTGAAAATCTGCATATAATGAGTTCCTATAACGATGTCACACCATCTGGTTAGCTCGCTTTTGGCAATATCATCATATCCACTATTTGGTTTCACATCTTATAGCTCTCAGTACAAAAAAAAAAGGATCAAAGACTCTGCCCTCTCCAAATCCTGCACCAAATTGCTTCAGTTGTGCTGCTTGCTCAGGATGCATATAAGAGCACATTGCAAAAGGAGATTTTTTATTATCATTATTTGGAGAAATATATGTACCAAAGGAGAAATCTTGCCATCAGTTATTTGGAGTATTTTAACAAAATTAAAAATCATAAAGTTCACTCTAGCTGTGATAGCCAATGCAGTTTCTGCCAGAGATAGAGAAAATTTAGTTCGGCTCTGTAATATCAAACAATTTGATATAAGTGATACGTATCAGAACGTGATTTGAGCATGCTGCTTGCTGCTGTCTGACTTAAGTTTTGAATTGACGACTTGAGACTGAGACGGTTGGAATTAGGTCTATGTGAATGAAAATACTTTTCATTAAATTTGTGCCTTCCTGACCTTTTTGTAATATTAGGAAATGGTAAGTCTGAGATCTGTTGTTTCAAGACATGGCAATTTTGTGTGTATAAGATGATGATTTTACGATTGACCGTTGATCCTATTCTGTAGACAGCTTTGTTACGTTGAAGTTGTGTTCAAAGCTGCATTTTAACAACAACAGAATATATGTGTGGGAATAGTCAGTTGGTCGTCAGCGTGGTAGTGGCTGCAACGAAAAACAACAAAATGTGACTTTTTAAAGAGTCCGTAAAATTCCTCCTTGTCAAGCAAAGTGAAAGCATTGAAGTATTTTTTTTTTATCACAATAGTTGAGCATTATGGAAAATATATGCTAATTTACACATTTAAAAAGATTGATGATTAAAATTAGAAATGAAATTGCCTGTCATGCAGAAGAGGCTCCCCTTCTGCAGTTAAAAATCTCAGAACACTGACAGCATTGGCATGGTCACCCTTGCTGTTGTTGTCATACGGGTTGAAGTAAGGTAATGAAATCATTCGGACAAATTTCCTTGATTATCAGAGAAATGGGAGGAACAAGATTTGTATGGGAACCACCACCTGTATTCTTTTGTTCGTTCCTGTAGCGAGTAACGTCCTTCTTTTCCCCTCTTTTTAACCTCCTCCAATGCTGCTGGAGTTCTGTTAGTTCTCTCCTAGCACCAAATCTGGCAGACAATTATATTCTTTGCCATGATTTTCACCATCTCATGTAGATGTGCACATTTATTAGTTTACTTGTGGTTGTTGAATTTTCCCTTACAAGTTTAACAAGGTAATTCTTTTCAGCCACCTCCCAATTTCTAGCACGATTTCTCTTTCCTGACTCCATGTTTCCAATACTCAATATAAACAAACACATCCCCCTTACACACAAACTTCCTTGATTATGAAGGAAACGGGAGGAACAAGATTTGTATGTGGACCACCACCTGTCTTCTTTTGTTCGTTCCTGTAGCGAGTAAGGTCCTTCTTGGCCTCTCCTTTTAACCTCCTCCAATGCTGCTGGAGTTCCGTTAGTTCTCTCCTAGCACCAAATCTGGCAGAGAATTAAATTCTTTGCCATGAATGCTGTCATCTCATGTTGGTGTGCACATCTGTTAGTTTATTTTCATTTGTTGTTGAATTTTCCCTTACAAGTTTAACAAGGTAATCCTTTTCATCCACCTCCCAATTTCTAGCACGATTTCTCTTTCTTGACTCCATGTTTCCAATACACAGTATAAACAAACACATCCCCCCTTACACACACAAACTTCCTTGATTATGAAGGAAATGGGAGGAACAAGATTTGTATGGGGACCACAACCTGCCTTCTTTATTTCATTCCTGTAGCAGGTAACGTCCTCTTCGCCTCTCCTTTTAACCTCCTCCAATGCTGCTGGAGTTCCGTTAGTTCTCTCCTAGCACCAAATCTGGCAGAGAATTAAATTCTTTGCCATGAATGCCGTCATCTCATGTTGGTGTGCACATTTGTTAGTTTATTTTCATTTGTTGTTGAATTTTCCCTTACAAGTTTAACAAGGTAATTCTTTTCATCCACCTCCCAATTTCTAGCACAATTTCTCTTTCTTGACTCCATGTTTCCAATACACAGTATAAACAAACACATCCCTAATTACACACACAAACTACCTTGATTATGAAGGAAATGGGAGGAACAAGATTTGTATGGGGACCACCACCTGTCTTCTTTTGTTCGTTCCTGTAGCGAGTAAGGTCCTTCTTGGCCTCTCCTTTTAACCTCCTCCAGTGCTGCTGGAGTTCCGTTAGTTCTCTCCTAGCACCAAATCTGGCAGAGAATTAAATTCTTTGCCATGAATGCTGTCATCTCATGTTGGTGTGCACATCTGTTAATTTATTTTCATTTGTTGTTGAATTTTCCCTTACAAGTTTAACAAGGTAATCCTTTTCATCCACCTCCCAATTTCTAGCACGATTTCTCTTTCTCGACTCCATGTTTCCAATACACAGTATAAACAAACACATCCCCCCTTACACATACAAACTTCCTTGATTATGAAGGAAAGGGGAGGAACAAGATTTGTATGGGGACCACAACCTGCCTTCTTTATTTCATTCCTGTAGCAAGTAAAGTCCTTCTTGGCCTCTCCTTTTAACCTCCTCCAATACTGCTGGAGTTCCGTTAGTTCTCTCCCAGCACCAAATCTGGCATTGAATTAAATTCTTTGCCATGATTGTCACCATCTCATGTTGGTGTGCACATCTGTTAGTTTACTTTCAGTTGTTGAATTTTCCCTTATAAGTTCAACAAGGTAATTTTCAGCCACCTCCCAATTTCTAGCACGATTTCTCTTTCCTGACTCCATGTTTCCAATACAAAGTATAAACAAACACATCCCCCTTACACACAAACTTTCTTGATTATGAAGGAAACGGGAGGAACAAGATTTGTATGTGGACCACCACCTGTCTTCTTTTGTTCGTTCCTGTAGCGAGTAAGGTCCTTCTTGGCCTCTCCTTTTAACCTCCTCCAATGCTGCTGGAGTTCCGTTAGTTCTCTCCTAGCACCAAATCTGGCAGAGAATTAAATTCTTTGCCATGATTGCCGCCATCTCAAGTTGGTGTGCACATCTGTTAGTTTACTTTCAATTGTTGTTGAATTTTGCCTTATAAGTTCAACAAGATAATTCTTTTCAGCCACCTCACGATTTTTAACTCAATTTCTCTTTCTTGACTCCATGTTTCCAATACTCAATATAAACAAACACATCCCCCCTTACACACACAAACTTCCTTGATTATGAAGGAAATGGGAGGAACAAGATTTGTATGGGGGCCACCACCTGCCTTCTTTTGTTCGTTTCTGTAGCGAGTAAAGTCCTTCTTGGCCTCTCCTTTTAACCTCCTCCAATACTGCTGGAGTTCCGTTAGTTCTCTCCCAGCCCCAAATCTGGCAGAGAATTAAATTCTTTGCCATGAATGCTGTCATCTCATGTTGGTGTGCACATCTGTTTATTTTCATTTGTTGTTGAATTTTCCCTTACAAGTTTAACAAGGTAATCCTTTTCATCCACCTCCCAATTTCTAGCACGATTTCTCTTTCTTGACTCCATGTTTCCAATACACAGTATAAACAAACACATCCCCCCTTACACACACAAACTTCCTTGATTATGAAGGAAAGGGGAGGAACAAGATTTGTATGGGGACCACAACCTGCCTTCTTTATTTCATTCCTGTAGCAAGTAAAGTCCTTCTTGGCCTCTCCTTTTAACCTCCTCCAATACTGCTGGAGTTCCGTTAGTTCTCTCCCAGCACCAAATCTGGCATTGAATTAAATTCTTTGCCATGATTGTCACCATCTCATGTTGGTGTGCACATCTGTTAGTTTACTTTCAGTTGTTGAATTTTCCCTTATAAGTTCAACAAGGTAATTTTCAGCCACCTCCCAATTTCTAGCACGATTTCCCTTTCCTGACTCCATGTTTCCAATACTCAATATAAACAAACACATCCCCCTTACACAAAAATTCCTTGATTATGAAGGAAACGGGAGGAACAAGATTTGTATGTGGACCACCACCTGTCTTCTTTTGTTCGTTCCTGTAGCGAGTAAGGTCCTTCTTGGCCTCTCCTTTTAACCTCCTCCAATGCTGCTGGAGTTCCGTTAGTTCTCTCCTAGCACCAAATCTGGCAGAGAATTAAATTCTTTGCCATGATTGCCGCCATCTCATGTTGGTGTGCACATCTGTTAGTTTACTTTCAATTGTTGTTGAGTTTTGCCTTATAAGTTCAACAAGATAATTCTTTTCAGCCACCTCACGATTTTTAACTCAATTTCTCTTTCTTGACTCCATGTTTCCAATACTCAATATAAACAAACACATCCCCCCTTACACACACAAACTTCCTTGATTATGAAGGAAAGGGGAGGAACAAGATTTGTATGTGGACCACAACCTGCCTTCTTTATTTCGTTCCTGTAGCGAGTAACGTCCTCTTTGCCTCTCCTTTTAACCTCCTCCAATACTGCTGGAGTTCCGTTAGTTCTCTCCTAGCACCAAATCTGGCAGAGAATTAAATTCTTTGCCATGATTGCCGCTATCTCATGTTGGTGTGCACATCTGTAATAGTTTACTTTCAATTGTTGTTGAATTTTGCCTTATAAGTTCAACAAGATAATTCTTTTCAGCCACCTCACGATTTTTAACTCAATTTCTCTTTCTTGACTCCATGTTTGCAGTACCCAATATATACAAACACATCCCCCCTTACACAAACAAACTTCCTTGATTATGAAGGAAAGGGGAGGAACAAGATTTGTATGGGGACCACAACCTGCCTTCTCTATTTCGTTCCTGTAGCAAGTAACGCCCTCTTCGCCTCTCCTTTTAACCTCCTCCAATGCTGCTGGAGTTCCGTTAGTTCTCTCCTAGCACCAAATCTGGCAGAGAATTAAATTCTTTGCCATGAATGCTGTCATCTCATGTTGGTATGCACATCTGTTAGTTTATTTTCATTTGTTGTTGAATTTTCCCTTACAAGTTTAACAAGGTAATCCTTTTCATCCACCTCCCAATTTCTAGCACGATTTCTCTTTCTTGACTCCATGTTTCCAATACAAAGTATAAACAAACACATCCCCCCTTACACACACAAACTTCCTTGATTATGAAGGAAATGGGAGGAACAAGATTTGTATGGGGGCCACCACCTGCCTTCTTTTGTTCGTTTCTGTAGCGAGTAAGGTCCTTCTTGGCCTCTCCTTTTAACCTCCTCCAATACTGCTGGAGTTCTGTTAGTTCTCTCCCAGCACCAAATCTGGCATTGAATTAAATTCTTTGCCATGATTGTCACCATCTCATGTTGGTGTGCACATCTGTTAGTTTACTTTCAGTTGTTGAATTTTCCCTTATAAGTTTAACAAGGTAATTCTTTTCAGCCACCTCCCAATTTCTAGCACGATTTCTCTTTCCTGACTCCATGCATCCAATACTCAATATAAACAAACACATCCCCCTTACACACGAACTTCCTTGATTATGAAGGAAATGGGAGGAACAAGATTTGTATGTGGACCACCACCTGTCTTCTTTTGTTCGTTCCTGTAGCGAGTAAGGTCCTTCTTGGCCTCTCCTTTTAACCTCCTCCAATGCTGCTGGAGTTCCGTTAGTTCTCTCCTAGCACCAAATCTGGCAGAGAATTAAATTCTTTGCCATGATTGCCGCTATCTCATGTTGGTGTGCACATCTGTAATAGTTTACTTTCAATTGTTGTTGAATTTTGCCTTATAAGTTCAACAAGATAATTCTTTTCAGCCACCTCACGATTTTTAACTCAATTTCTCTTTCTTGACTCCATGTTTGCAGTACCCAATATATACAAACACATCCCCCCTTATACAAACAAACTTCCTTGATTATGAAGGAAAGGGGAGGAACAAGATTTGTATGGGGACCACAACCTGCCTTCTCTATTTCGTTCCTGTAGCAAGTAACGCCCTCTTCGCCTCTCCTTTTAACCTCCTCCAATGCTGCTGGAGTTCCGTTAGTTCTCTCCTAGCACCAAATCTGGCAGAGAATTAAATTCTTTGCCATGAATGCCGTCATCTCATGTTGGTGTGCACATCTGTTAGTTTATTTTCATTTGTTGTTGAATTTTCCCTTACAAGTTTAACAAGGTAATCCTTTTCATCCACCTCCCAATTTCTAGCACGATTTCTCTTTCTTGACTCCATGTTTCCAATACACAGTATAAACAAACACATCCCCCCTTACACACACAAACTTCCTTGATTATGAAGGAAATGGGAGGAACAAGATTTGTATGGGGACCACCACCTGCCTTCTTTTGTTCGTTTCTGTAGCGAGTAAAGTCCTTCTTGGCCTCTCATTTTAACCTCCTCCTATACTGGTGGAGTTCCTTTAGTTCTTTCCTAGCACCAAATCTGGCAGAGAATTAAATTCTTTGCCATGATTGCCGCCATCTCATGTTGGTGTGCACATCTGTTAGTTTACTTTCAATTGTTGTTGAATTTCCCCTTATATGTTCAACAAGATAATTCTTTTCAGCCACCTCCCGATTTTTAGCTCAATTTCTCTGTACTGACTCCATGTTTGCAATACACAATATATACAAACACATCCCCCCCCCCCCCCTTACTCATCAATGAAAACAAGATTACAGCAACAACACCATGTCGAAAAATATATATATACACATTATATACAGGATCTAGAAATTAATTAGGCATCCACTTAAAAAGCAGATTAAGTTCAGTCAGACTCAAAGGATAGACATCTCATTTTTGTTCTTATGTCAGTATGTTGATCTGCATCATGTCCACAAATATATTGTGCCTTCTATCATTTTCCAATATGAGTGGATCACTTTTGGCTACTCTACCAACATGATATCCCTGGTTATTTATGCATATGAAATATTCTTTCTCTGATTCTCAGCGATCAACTGAGTGTTCTAAATCCACATCTCGGACACCTTTCTTTTCCTTCACTTCTTTGCTTTGTCATAAAACTGATTTATGTTTAGTCTTTGTGATAGCAAGATCTGACAAGAACAGGTTCCACTGTTGTTTAGATTAGGACTTTGAACCAAGTTCCTTGCTTGGACCATCTGGTGTATCTTCGGGCTTCCATGGGCTTTGCTTTGTCATAAAACTGCTTGGTGTTCAGTCTTTGTGATAGCGAGATCTGACAAGAACAGGTTCCACTCTTGTTGAGTTTAGGACTTCGAACAATCCTCTGCCATGTACACTTGTTACCAATCATACACTTTCTGAGAGCTTTTCAGGTGATCAATGGTAGCATTTCTAACTCTATTCCTTGCTGCCTCAAATGGAGATCAAATAGCTGAAGGATTCCAAAATTGTCAATGAGATGGACACTAGGCACATCTAGGCTAAAACTCAAAATACTGCACCGTCAGTGGGAGGGATCTGGCAAAATGAGCAAAGCATCATTGATATTCAGTAGCAACCCCTGAAGTACATGTAGCAGTACATTGATCCTGTTGCAACATGTAAATAGTGTACAAAGCTAGATTGCTGTGAAAACATGTTGGAGCTATTGAAATTCAACAAGCTAACCTACGCATTTGTCAGTGATTTAACATGGTCTTCATTTCTGAAGCTGCTTAAAATATGGCATTATTCACACCCTTCCAAGCTAAAAAACTTGGGAAAGTACCATGTATGAGGGATATAGAATAGGTAAAATACCCATGTAATGGGATGTTCCACAATTTCTTTTCCACTTGTGCTAGCTCCTGATTTGTGTGTGTGTGTATGTGTGTGTGTGCAAGGAACACCTTTATTCATTATGATATTATTGTATTATATTATATTGTTATTACTATTATATTGTACGTATGTAGGAGCGAAGGATGTTGACAGAAGAGACATTGAACTGACAGCATCAAATTTTATTTTCAACTATTTTCCAACTGTTTTGATTTTCTGTTTATTAAACTATATACATGAAATGATTGAATTGAAAACTTTTCCATATTTTAACCTTCTGTTACCTGGAAAGGAATCTTGAATGGCCCGTATTTCTACATCCACCCGTATTTCCCTTTCGGAAAAGTCTTTTATGAAAAATCTGGGGTTCCACACGTTCTGATCTTCTTGTATTCACTACTGGATTGTTCTTAGGAGCTCTTGGATTGCAGCAATAGTTTCATACATTACAAGGAATTTAGCTGTCCTCCACCCACAAGTGTTGATCTTGAGGAGAACATGTCACCTCTGGCCATCTACTCCACTCCCTCTTCACTGGCGACAACCCGTAGGACTGCGATAAAGACGTATGCCAGCTCCCCTTTTGGTCTGATGTTTGACGTAGATCAGACGATAGTAGTACCCCAAGATATACATAGTGGTACGGTGACAGTATGAAACAAATTATTCCCCTAATACTGATAGCGAAATAAAATGACAGGCCAGGAGAGTAGGCAATCTCGTCTCTCCACGCGTCCACCGTATGTCCGCGGGCTCATAGAAGGACTCATAGAAGGGCTCATAGAAAGACTCATAGAAGAGCTCATCCAAAATATGATCCCGGGGAGACACATTTCTCTCTGGATCCGGGTGTGGGAACTTCCTGAGGATCTCCTCACGTTTCCAGGAGTCGACCAAACACTCCTGCAGACACTCTATCCACAGGAGATCGGGCTGGGTCAGTGTGATGAGGTATTCCCCATGCAACAGGTCCAACATATCCTCTCCAGGGATCTCTAGCATTCCCCAGATTATTGTTCCAGGGTAAAGCAGCGCCCGGTCCTCCACAGGAGGTAGCACAGCCATGCGGTCCCATTCTTGTTTGAACCAAGCTAACTTTATCAAAATATAATTTAACATTGGCAAATTCTGATTTTACCACAGCGGCTTCCCAGCCGAGTTTCTAAATTATTCACAATCTGTCCTCTATACCGGATTGTAGCAGCCATATAAGGAGGTTTGGGGAGCCATCTTTACTTTGTCTTTGGCATTAAAAAGCTAGAATAAATAAGAAAATTATAGCGAGGTTTAACACGGCTTACATTGATCATGTTGATGGACAGATCATGATTTCATATTGCCATTCAGTATGAATTTCCAAAAATGGATGAAGCAGTTTCGAGTCGTGATTTTTTTTTTTAGTATCAAAATTCAAGGTAAAATTTGGCAAATTTCCCACCATTTTTTTTTTTTTCATGAATGGCAGTGTTTTTGTACTAATATAGTATACTCGGTAATATATTTTTAAAATTGTCATTGTTTTCACATTTCCCATCAAAGTATTTGAACCTTCCGTGGTTTGGGCTATATATTTTATTATTTTCTTTGTAGCAGAGAGAGACTAAAACAAAGACGTGGGCCCACATTTGTCATTTTCATCCCCTCCCCCAAAGATTAAAAGTTCTATGAGCTGATTTGATCTCTATGATTTAAGATGGAAACTTCAAAATTAACCCTGTAACATTTTTTGTTTCCGTGTCGAAGTCAGCTGAATGAATTTAAAAGTATTCACAATTCCATGTTTGGAGAGTTAATTCAGATAGTCGATAAGGTGAATTGTGCATGTATGTCAGATATCCACATGTTCAAACTTTGCCAAAAAATGAAATTAGACACCGTACATGTGAAAATGGCATACAATAATTTTGAAAGTAGTTGCTCGTTTCAGACAATTTCCTCGCTGTTGTAGGTTGATGTAGTGGTGCCAAATACTTGACTAGGTGATATTTTTCTCCCTCTTTTTAAAATAGCTATCACAGTGAGTTTTTGAAATGTGTACCCTTACTGTAATTGGGGGGGGGGGGGGGGGTGGAGGGGTATGGTGCTTATACAGTGCGTCCGAGAAAAAAGTGTACAGTTTGAAAATTTCGTGCCATCTGAGCATTTGAAAATATTTTAAGGTAAGTTGCATACCGGAGAGCCCACGGATTCTTCTATCAAATCCTACCTAAACATCTCAAAAGAATTTGAGTGAGGGAATTTGTGAAAGGGTGTAAAATCCAAACTGGACAAGAATGGCTATTTGTGCCGTTTGCTAGCGGCAATGCGGACAGTAGTGCTATATGCGGAGGCTTACAATTTGGATATTCTGAGAGCTTTCTGGCGATTTATGGATATGCCTTGTTGTGCTTATGTTCTGATATATCACATCAACATGTCATGCTTGAGTGAGCAGTACTTAAAGGAGAATGCAACCCAGACATCAGTGTTCTTTTAGTGAATGGAGAAGAACAAGAAGAGTATACAGTGAAAGTTTGAGCAAAATCGAACAATCTGTTCAAGAGTTATGAGCTTTGAAAGTTTAAGTAAATCCTTATTATGGGGATGCTTAAATTGGCAACTTTGCCAGCATCTGTGATGTCATCGTGGACAACTCTCCATTCATTTTGTACACAAAATTCACCATTTTCTTTATTTTCAAGAAAAATACAAATTCTGTTGATTTCTTGTTTGAGTATGACAAGGCTATATCAATTCTGCAAGGATATTGGGAAGAATTATGTTGATTCCTGACTTGAAATTTCATATAAATCATTTTTTTTTTTTAAATTATGTACAAAATGAAGTGAGAGTTGTCCACGATGACAACACATATGCTGCCAATGTTGCCAACTCAAGGATCCTCATAATAGGGATTTACTGAAACTTTCAAACTTCATAACTCTTGAACAGATTGTCCGATTTTGCTCAAACTTTCACTGTTTGTTCTTCTTGGTCATCTTTATTCACTAAGAGCACACTGGTGCTTGGGTAGCATTCTCCTTTATTTGGTTGTTTATTAATGTTAACTTAAGGCAAAGTTCTTACTATGACATTTTTTTTTTATTTTGGATATCTGAGAGTACGGTCGTAATCAGCGACCGATCGAAATGCAACGACCCCTCCCTTCTCCCCCCCCCCATACATGCACACGCGCTTCTCTACTTCCGCTTCCTGCTAGGTCAGCTATACAGCGACCGATCCCTCTGGGCCTGACCAAATTTTGACGGCGGTGTAAAAAGCACGTCCGATCGGTCGCTGGGTGTGAAAGCAGTATAATACCGCTTTCATACCAAGGTACGGTCGCTGGGTACGGTCGCAGAGACTGTACTCAGCAACCGAAGAAACCATGGTTTGTTTGTTTGATTGATTTTATTTCTGCGTTCAAATGATATACGATACAAATATACATGTTTAGATAGGTAATACATAAAAGATCAATAACAATACAGTCGTAATATAAGGAATGAAAACAAATATAAAACAAAATATAATACTTTTCATTAAACAGAATATGCAATTCAAAGAACGCGGGAGACCGCGGGGACCTTCAAGAAGAAGTTACATGTACATAGGACTGTGACTGCTAAAAGTACATGTACATGTAAAGTTAATTGTACTGTAGGCTATACATGTATATACACACAAATCAAAACAGCTCCATGAAAAAGGGGGAAAAAAATCACTTTACATACCTGTACATGTAATGTACAACACCATTATGCAATTGTACATGTACAAGGAACAAGATACATGGTTAAGGGGGTTCAGAATGCTTCCTCTCCCCCTTTTCAAAAAGAGCAAAAAACCACACAAATATATGTAATAAAAATACACTGTATTTCAAAGTTGATTACTTTCTCTCAAATATCTCTTCAGAGCACACAACTACTAACGACATTGTTAGCCTTTTGCACAATGCACATTTGGCTGACATTTCACTTAAAAAGGGAACATAGACCAACATGGGTAGGTGATTGATTTGAATCGTAATTTCTATAAAAAGAAAAAATTAAATTCAAATGATTATTTCTAAAGCTTTAGGCTTTCAAAAAACTACAAGTACACTGTACATGTACATCTGTAACTGTCCTTAAAGTCTTACATGTACATATACATGTAATAACAGAGCAGCTTTGTTTTTAGTACGATTATCTTTCAGTCTTTGGTTGAGATGTTAAACTGAAAAAATTATAAAAGAGGACAAGAGGTTTTGAGCAAGTTTGTTCAATAAGTACATACATGTACATGTACATCTCCAATTGAAAAAATGCAAACACACGTACACGTACATGTACATGTACATGTACGTGTACTCTCCTCTCTGACCACTACAGCCAGCGTGACCTCATCCACATCACTCAGCTGAGCACTACGAGTGCATACTCTGAAAATCGCGTTTCCCCAAACTCTTCATCAACAATTTACATCAAAATGAGTCAATAACGAACACAGCCCCTTCAGTTATGTACAATGAAAGTCATTAAGTCAGGGCATTAAAGTCAAGTATTGTAAATGTTTACCAATCAGAACCAAACAGAGACACTGTACATGTACATGTAACATTGTATGTGTCTTCACTGACATTTTAACACTTTCCTGCTCCAGAATAGGCAGTTTCAGTGATACTTTATCTCTCTGAAATATCTGTCTTGTAGTCTGTACAAGGTACATTATTCCAGATGAGCACAGCTAACATTTGCTCAGTACTAACAACAGAAATTATTGGAGAATGAAATCTGCCATACATGCAGAATGTCAAGGATAACTACATGTAGAACTGAATTTGTCACTGAGATGAATTCATGTACCTGTAGGTGATCTGCAGATACTTATCATGAATTAACAGGAATAAAACTTCATGTTTGTATCATTTCTGTCACTGTCTGGGCTCAAACTGGTAACCTCTTGTGTTAGAGGTAAACATGAATACCAATAGACTACAACATATCCCTGCAGGCTTAACATGCAAAGCTTTGACAGCAATTCAGTTCAATTCCAATTCCAAATTTCAATTGAAAATTTCACCACGATCCACAAATCTGACAAAAAAATAATTAACAAAATGTTTACGATAACTGAGAGTCTCAGCTATAACATATTAAAATTTCAGAGAAAATTGACCAAGAATACATGATACACAGAACAGAATAAGGTCATGTCAATTCATGACTGGAAGAAAATTAACCTCCCACAGACATAACACTTCATATAAAAAAAACTTACATATCCCCTTTAATAGAAATTTTGGCCATGATGATGTCATCCAAATGAAACACAGTGGGCACATGAGTGAAATAGATTTGTCGCAGCTACATGTATAACATACTGATAGGAGAAAATCAAGAAAGGATAAGTGAGATATGCCCGAATGAATATGAAAATTTGACTTTTTGAATTCAGAGGCAATACTGTATGATAACGTCCTGATGCGCTGCTATAAGCACAAATAATACATCAAACTGTATCTACACTGTACAACTAATAATCTATTAGGTCATGCAAAAAAAAAAAAAAGGGTGCCACCGCACTGTCCCTCCATTCTATTACAAAAGTTATGGCCATTTCAAAAGTCACCCTTTTTCTCTACTCTTACACTGTATTTCCCCATGTGTGTGCGGATGGATTTTAACTTTTACCATGCTTGTTCCAGGGATGCTCATCCGGCATCCGGCAAATAAATCCCCGCTATCTCTATGGTTGATACAAGAACAAGAAGCATTTTTTTGTGGGTAATACAGGGAAATCCCGATATAACGAGCTCGGCTATAACGAGGTAACGGCTATAACGAGGGTTTTGTCACGGTCCCAAATTTACTTAAGTGTAAGTCTATGGCGGCATGAACCTGTTATAACGAGATCGGCTATAACGAGATATCGGCTATAACGAGCTAAATCCTGAACCCCTTAAACAAAGAAATACATTGATAATCATTCCCGTTATAACGAGCAAGCAAATTTCACTGCAGCTTTATCAACAAAACCCCCCGCTAAAATCATTCAGCAGAGATAACGGCACCGCTACTGGCACAAACAAGTCCCAGCTCGCTCAACTGGGCGGCCGATGCACGCAGATTACGAGTTTTTATTTGTAGTATAGTACAGTGCGTAACTTTTTTTTTCATATCGCAGAACAGGCAACCTCGATGGTGCGATGAACTTTCATGTTATCGGTAATTTTGGCGTCTGAAATTAGTAGTTTAAACACATTTTCAATATTATCCAGAATATTATCAGCTAGATCAGAGAATGATATTATTATCAATGTCTCTGTAGCTGCAAAATGAGTTCATAAGTAGCGGCAGCAGACCTCTGTACATTCATGTATGTACATGTAGTCCCATACATACACTTTTTTGTTTGTTCTGATATAACGAGGTAACGGCTATAACGAGGAAAACCCTTCGGTCCCGACGACCTCGTTATACCGAGTTTCCCCTGTAGTCGGATAGATTTCATATAAATTAGCATTAAATGATTTTCAGACAAAACTTCAAAGGTTCATATAGAAGTTCAGTGTACCAAATATTGCTCTCACAGATAAAAAAAAAAATACAAATTGGTCAACAAATGAAGGAGCAGCATTTTTTGTGATTTTCAAATAAATTTGGCATAGTTAATTTTCAAGTGGAAATTCTGTGTAGAAGTTTGGTGTAACTCCTGAAGCTCTGCCAGATGAAACAAAAAAAAATTAGAAAATGCTTAAAATGGCCTGAAAAGTGTCTAAAATATTTTGGAGTCATTTAGAACATTTTGCAATTTTTTGACCATGTGCACACAGACATACATGTACACGGGTATTACTTTACATGAAATGATTGACCCTGTCATGGATCATATCCGTGCCAATTATGAATTGAAATCTTATTTGCATACTAAGTGAGATACATGTATGACCAGAAATGTGATTTTACAAAATAGCGCCTACTGTAGATGAAATCACGTGACTGTGATGTCATAAATACGTTACATGTACACTTGTTGTACTTTTATATGGGCCTAACACCATTGTATAAATTTGAATTTTGACTGTGCCTTTTTTGAGATATTTCAGAACAAGAAATAAAAAGTAATAATAAAAGGATAGAGATTTTGATGAAATCAAGAGGACATCTGCAGGATGTGGCGATCACCTAATTACTCCAAATCCTCGGTGAGGGGAGGGGTTTGATGAATTACTTCTTCCTGCAATCTCTGGAAGAACGCAATATAATCATCCTTTTTCCCAGATTTTACGCTAGTGTCCCATTCGTGTAGGAGCAGGGTCTTGATGCTCTCGTCATCTAGTGAGCCGATTTTGTCCAGAATTCGCTTAGCAATAACAGCTTTTGTCTGGTTGCAGATGTTTGTGTGATGTTCTCTCTCCTGACGGGCTGAGCTGTTTGCCAATGCCCAGGTTTCAATTCATTATCCGCCTGCAGCGTCCCTGTTGGACTCACCTCAGCGATACATACACTTGTAACCACACTTGTCTTTACTTTGTTGTTATGTCTCACATGATAGGTTTTTCCGATCACCTGGTCGTTATCGAAGGCAACTAAGACATCTCCATCTGGAAAAGTGTGTGGTTCATGTGACTGTTCACGTAGCCATGATATTAAGTATGGGTAGCTACCTGCAGGAGAGTTGGCAGAGTTTATTTCACACGCTGCTCTGCTACCACTCACAGAATATGAAACAAGGTTTTCACCTAAGCATACTGGGAGAACAGCTTTACTGTTGCCTAAATGGTAGATGTGTTCGATTGTCTTTGCAACTTCACTTTCTGTTGAACCTTTGCCCGCAATCCCTTCTAGAAATTCACGGATAACAAGATTCCGATCACATACCCACTTCCTTAAATCACTTTCACAGAGGGATTCAATTTGGCTGTTTGATTTTTGAAGTTTCTGAATATCTTCTTTTATGCTATCTCTCTGTGTTCCAGCAATATGTTTGGCAATCTTCCCTAACTGAACCTCGTTACATTTTGCTAATTGTTCCAAGATGAGATCGAATGGACTATCGTCAGGGTGTGATTCTACACTTGATGCTTCCTGCTGCTGTGACTGTGTGTCCTTTTCCAAAGTTACACGATGTATGCCCCCTGGCCCTTTCTCATCTTCAGCAACTGTAGCTTCAGTCTCACTCACACTCTGCTCAGTGAAGTAATTATAACATGTCAAACATAAATGATACTGACGTTTGGCAGGAGCTTTCTTAAACCAAAGATTTTCATTCACAAACTCACTTTTTGTCCGAGCAGGTAATTTGGAAACCAGCACGTAGTTCGAGTTCGAAGGAGCGTCAACGGAGCCAGCAGCAGCAGCTTCGGAAGCCCCGAGCTTCCCGGTAGCCGAGGTACTAGGTTCCGCAGTGACAGTGTTCTCCTCAGTTTTCTGTGCGTGGTACAGATGAGACTTATTACAGCACCGGATCACCGAAGAAAATTTCCCACTAACTGATCTTTTCATATCATCAAACAAATTGCGCTTACAATAAGTAGGATATTATAGGATGGCTTCCTCGAAAAATAAAATAATACGTGGATATCAAGGCGTGTATTAGTAACTAGTTCCGTAGAAAATTTCGGAGCGCGAAGACGAAGTCTCAACTATAACCAGTGTTGCCAGGTCCAAGCTAAAGAAAATCCCCAAAAGGCACTTGAAAAATCCCCAAATTAGACCAAAAATCCCCAATTTTTTAAAATCACGATAGTTTTCAGAAATCAAGGCCAATCCGCGCTAAATCTCCTCCAAGCCACGACACAGGGTCTGAAAGTAGTGACGCACACAAAATCTCGCTGCACGCAAACCGCGGCAGAGGTTTTTTTAGATCATAAAATAGCATGAATTTTCCTTAAGTTTTGTTTATATTTTTGAAAAAGCTTGAATTTTACCTTTTTCACCTAAAAAGTCCAAAAATCCCCCAAAATCCCCAAATTGATTTTAATCCCCAAATCATTTTTTTCATCCCCAAAGCCTTCAAAAAATCCCCAAATTTTCAAAATTTGGGGTTGGAAATCCCCAAATGGCAACACTGACTATAACTAGCAGTGCATGCAGCAGCGGTACGATTGTTACACACATAGTACATACATTAGTGTACATCGCGTGCGGCGGAGAATCAAGAAACGTTGAACGGCTGAAGTAAAACTATCCTTGCGACAATTTGAAAAACATTCATCCAAATTTGTGTAATTTTATTTTTTGTTCAAAATGCCACGCGGTGGAAAATTAAGTAAAAAATTTATGTGATAGGAACATGTATTTTTTATGCCATTTAATTTTTTAAAAATTTTCCACCGCGTGGCATTTTAACGAAAAATTCTGGAACACAGGCATGTAAACTGTTGCCATTCACTTTGTACAGCCTCGCCGTGAGCGCTGAGCCGTGAGAGGCCTAATGAATTATGCATTTTTGCCCACGATCTTGCTTTTCCGGGATTTCGGCCAGTCCCCATAAAGCGGTACTTTCTCTGACTGGACAAGGAGGGGGAAACTAGCAGACTGCATGGAGTCAAAAGTGAGGAGGTAGAGAGGAAATCATGAAATAGGGCAAACCAAAAGATGACAATTGAGAAGAGATAGTGGAGGGGGACAAGGGGTTACACAACACGACATAAAACAGATAGACCACACAATGACAGAAAGACAGGCTGGCTCAGTAGATATCATTGACCCCACTTGGATTTTTTTCCCTCTCTCTCTTCTCTTTGATCGTTGGTCCGAGCGAGGCCACAGTGATAAATTACAGATGTGATGTATGTGCATGGACCTACTACAAATAAAGCAAGCCCTGGCTGGGGGGGGGGGGGGGGAAAACATGTTTACAGTCTTCCTATTTCCCCTCCTCTTTATCAAGCGCCATGGAGGCAGTAGATTTCCTAGAAAATGCTAATGTGATTTGAGTTGCTGAAAAAGATATTTTTTACATGAGATCTTGAAGCTGGTGAGAGTAGTCTTATTTTTAATTGCTGGGGGTAATGAATTCCACTGCTTTATACAATAAATGTAGAAAGAGTTCAAAGCAACATGAGTTCTGACATATGGCTGATGCACACAATTCTTCCGCCGTGTGTTATAGTTGTGAATATCAGAGTTAGAGACAAATAAATCAGTCAACAAACAAGGTTGTGGCCTAGAGAAGAGTTTGAACATAAACACGAGGCAACTCAAGGAAACCAGTTGATCGAAACTGTAGCTGAACAAATAAAGGGGTACTTGGATGTCTAAAATGAGAATTAGAAATTAATCTAATCACTTTCTTTTGCAAAACCTGCAGCTTATGTATATGTGTTTTAAATGTGTGGCCCCAAGCAACATTACAATATAATAAATGTGGTAATAAAATACTATTATACAAGGTTATTAACACTCTTTGAGGTAGAATGAATCTCAGTTTTGAAAGAACACCAACACCTCGTGAAATTTTAACACACAAATTGTTCAAGTGACACTTCCAAGTCAAATATTCGTCAATTATAACACCAAGAAAATGTACATTTTCACTATGCAAAACAACTTGGCCATTTATAAGTAAAGGATCGATATTTTCGGGTACCTTTCTACCCTTTGACCTGAAGATAACACTATTTGACTTTTTAGCATTCAGTAAAAGTTTATTACAACAAAACCATTCATAAAGCTTCTCCATCTCTTCATTTGCCAAGGATATTAAAATGCGTGGATTATTATGTGAGACCAATAAACTGGTATCATCAGCAAACAGGGAATATGAAAATAATTTTGACGAATTGACAATATCATTGATATATAATAAAAACAACAGAGGGCCCAAAACTGAGCCCTGAGGCACACCGTAATGTATGGTTGCAATCTGTGATTTACAACCTCCAACAACAACAAATTGCCTCCTATTACTCAAGTAACTATGAAACCAGTTTAGAGTCACACCTCGGATACCAAAATTATCAAGCTTTTTCAAAAGTATGTCATGGTCAATGGTGTCAAAAGCCTTTGACAGATCAAGAAAAATACCTAGGCAGTACTTGCCCCTATCAATTGCATTTACAATTGTACTTAATAAATTGAAAACACCCATACTAGTTGAAAAATTCTTCCTAAAGCCAAATTGTTGAGGAATTAAAATATCTTCTTTTGTTAAGTAATCATATAACCTTACATGCACCAATTTCTCGAGAATCTTTGAAAATATAGGTAACAATGCAATCGGTCTATAGTTTTCAATATTTTTACTGTCATTCTTCTTGTACACAGGAACTACTTTTGCTAATTTAAGATTAGCAGGAACTAAACCCTGTGACAGAGATTTATTAAATACATCACACAAAGGCTCCACAATATAATGAATGCAATCCTTCACAATTCTTGGAGAAACATCATCAGGCCCACTAGATTTCGAAGGCTTAAATTGTGAAACAATTTTGATAATTTCAAAAGTAGTTGTTGGTTTAAAAAACAAAGAGGAGTTGGATTTACATGGTTTCAAATATTCCTTAAAAGATCTCGGGACTGTGGGAATATCCTCACCTATTTTCCGAGGCAATTCAATGAAATATCTGTTAAAATAATCAGCTTTTTCCTTATTCGAAGTAAGCAAAGTATCATTGTGAGACATTTCCTCTGGAAGTAAACATTTCTTGCCCCTACCTAACAAATCATTTATGTAAGACCATGTCTTTTTCATGTCATTTTTTGCGTGTTGAAATAAATTACCATAATAATTTTTTTTAGATGTCCGAATAGAGCCTGTCAGAGTATTCTTATAATTTACATATTTTTCCCTATTTACCTCAGTTGGGTTTTTGATAAAAGTGGTATACAGTTTACGTTTGCGTTTAATTGACTTTAAAAGACTGTTTGTAATCCAAGGTTTCCCAGATCTAGCTTTACATTTCACTTCAACGAGAGGAAAATAAAAATCATACAGTTCCGAGAAGTCCCTCATGAAAGTATCGTAGGCACTGTCAGCATCATCTATGTTAAAAACATTCTGCCAGTTGATTCCCATGAGTTCATGTTTAAAACTTGATATTTTCTCATCAGTTATCACACGCTTGAAAGCTGACTGACCTTTATTCTTGAAATCAACAACCCTTCCCTGATTAAAACAGAAAATAGGCATGTGGTCAGATATATCTGAGCATAGAATTCCACAAGTAAATTCATTATGAATGCAGTTTGTGAAGATGTTATCGATTAAAGTTGCTGAAGTGCGTGCCACTCGAGTAGGCTTAGAAATCAGAGCTAATAAGCCATGTGAATACATGCAATTAACAAAGTCATTCACAGTATTATCAGAGTCCAGATTTAACAGATTGATATTAAAATCACCTAGCACATACGTATCCCTGTTGACCATATTAGTGTATGCCATCTGTTGCTCAAAATTTTCAATAAAAAGTTTAATATCACTATCCGGGGCTCTATACACACAGCCCACTAAGATCTTTTTATTTTTAATACTAATCTCAACAAATAAAGACTCATAGCCAGGTCTTGAACCAGATATATCTTCACAAATATTAAATTCAAGCTCTTCTTTAATGTATAAAGCAACACCTCCTCCCAATTTAGCAGATCTACAGACATGAATAAGGGAATAACCCGGGATTAAGAACATATTAATATCTGTCGTAGGTTTGAACCAGGTCTCAGAAATACCAATTACAGAGAACTCATAATCAAGACAAGACAGTTCAACCAATAAGTCATCATAATTCTTAGACAAACTTCTAACATTCACATGTAATAAAGAGAAATCCCTACCAATATTAGAATATCTACCAACAAAATCATCACAAGAAATATAATCGCATTCTCCAGATCTGTTAAGTAAATTGCGATCATCATCAACCAAATCATCCATAATTAGGTTTAAATAACATAATAGAAACGAGAGGAGCCAGTGCACACACAGAAACGACGCACACGTACAAACACAACACTAACCAAGTACATGTAGACATACGGGACAAAACACAGGGAGGGGATGGGAAAAAATAACAAGGTAATATGCACGAGGAATGAGGCATGACAAAATGGTAACAATTATAAACATAAAATAAAAGTAAAAGTAAATACCATGAGACCACAAGAGTTTGTCTGTGGTGACAGACTAAAAGTTCAAGTCAGTCAGTCTAGAAATATGGTTTTCGCGTGAAACCTTGATGCGCTCGCCAGTTGGTGTCTTTACGATGATAACCCCGTCTTGTGTCCATACTTTATGATTAGAATTCTTAGCTGCTCTTCTGATTTTCCAAAACAGATTAGATCTTTGACGTATCTTCCATCGGCAAAGATATATTCACATAGTCACATTCATAAAAGTTTAACATTTGCATTGCAGATTGCAGTTTTTCAATTGTGTCATCTCACTTGTCTTTTGGCTGGATTGAGTGTATGACTAGCTAACCGCTTTTCTGAATGATGAAAAGATTGATTAACTTTCTATAAATGATTGAATGATCTTTCTGCATGACCATTTGTGACATCTAAATCCTAAAATCCAAATCATGCCAACTGAGATGTTAAAACTTACCCCAAATTAGAATTTACAAAATAGTCAATTTGTCTACTCCATCGTGAAATGATAATAGGATATGTCATAATAAAAACATAATTCATATCCACTCATAAATCGCCAGAAAGCCCTCAGAATAATAAAATTGTAGGCGTCCACAGTTAGCACTACTCTCCACTTCGCTGATAGCAATCAGCACAAACACCAATTCTGGTCAAGTCTGGAGTTTGCGCCCTTTCACAAAATAGACGGTTTGACAATTTCCAAACTTAGAAAAATTCCTTCCGTCGAAGTTTTTTCATTGATTTATTGGGTTCCTATGTGGTTTATAAACATTCTTCAGTTTGGTTGTCCAAACAGCAACTGTTAACAATATGCATAATTTGTATAAATAGATATGGATACATGATATGCCACACAAGACAACTGAAGCAGAATATGTAAACTGAACTACGTACTAATTGTGTATGTGCTGTGATACGTTGTCAATCTCGTAAATTAACCTGTGAGGAAACGAAACTGGATACACTGAAGTGTGATACATGTACTTCCATAAGAAATACCGGTCAGGGCTTAGTACTGAAAATCAAGGAAATATCAACTTCGTTATCTACAAATTAATGATCGGAAACTTGGTCTTAAATTCATTAGTATAGAGATTTGTTTTCCTACAGCATCCATATTTTAGTCGGAATTATGTAGTGTTCACGCACAGAATCACACATCGGTGACTGAAAATATTTGGGCTCTAGCATTTCAACAAAATACAAAGTCTTATTATTGAAAAGATACATAATGTACATGTACACCATATTGCCCCTATAATGATTCCAACTATCGAACCATATGATTTTTTATTTTTTTACAATGTACAATTGAATTGGAAACAGGCTTGTGGTGTTAGTTGTTCGAATAGCGTGAATTTAATGTAAACGGCTAAATTTACACGAATATGTACCCCAAAAGGAACTTAAACAATACAAGGAGGCTGCCAATCTGCTTGCTTACATTAACATCGGTTCAGTAGGAGCAGGCCTACTCCCTTTCTAGGTTTAAAAAAATACAGCACAATTGTTCAAAGATAAGCAAGCTGAAATTAACAATGATTCTTTGTACAAAGGCATGATATCTAATTGCATAAATAACACTGAAATGATTTCCATGTCCCACAAACCCCTAATTGCATGTGCATCCATACCTCATTGTGTGCATAATTTAGGTCGTTTTGTTTTAAAGCAGGTTATATTCACAAGATGGGCAACACTACCAGAGTTTTGTTTTAAAGCAGGTTATATTCACAAGATGGGCAACACTACCAGAGTTCCTATCAGAGCACATACACAATTAGCACGTAGTTCAGTTTGAACATTCTTTGCGCTGTAACTTGGGATCATGGCGCCTGGGGCAATACAGTTGCGCCAACCCCCCCCCCCCCCCCCCCCCCCCCCTCCCTCAGTGCCCAAACATATCTACTTAACTGTACAATCGAGGGAGCGAAGCGATTCAAACGAGAGGCACTTTCTATCATTTTTAACTGTACCATACACAAATTCTTGCATATTTTAGCCAGGAAAGTTTGCAACTAACCACTGTAATTGAGCGGTTGAGAATTTTGAAGCTCGTACATTGATAAATGGTTTTTCATCCACTCCCTTCTAAAAATGGGAGTAAAATAAAACGAAACCCTTTGAGAAATAGGCCTTATAGGGGAAAATGGCAAGTGGACTGAACATTGAGATTCCTTGCTAATGTTGAATCTCTCAAATGCTGTTTCATAAACTTTATTCCATATTTGGGGGCACGCACTATTGAGAGGGAGATAAAACTTCTATGATAAATTGCAGGCAAATAAAGGCCAATTACATCTTTATACATGTTTATGTATTTCAAATTTTGAGCCCTTTACGAGCATATTTTGGTAAGACCGAAACGTTATATGGGTTGGGGGGGGGGTGAGATACCAGTTCCGGAAAGAAATATCTGGAAAGAAATATTTATGCTAGGGAACAGAGCGACCGAGCTTTAGAAATTTTCGCATTCTAAGCCCTCAGAAATTGTATTTCTAGTTCATTTGGCCAGCCGATGGGGGGGGGGGGGGGGTATGGTTGAAAGTTGAGAATCCTTTTAAATGCTGAACCTCTGCTGCAAATGCTGTTTTGTACAACTACAAAAATACATCTTTTTTCAAATTTGGAACCCTTGAAAAAGCTGTTGAAGAACTAAATACTGGGGTCCCGAAATTACAAGATCTTGAAAGAAGACAATCATTCGAGGGAGCAAAGCGAACACTGTTAGCTAAAACGACTGTCAAACCGAATAAAAGTTACTTTCGCTTGCTCATTTTTTATTTTTTAAATTTTTTGGTAGGATTCAATAGACGAGTCTTTGGGCTATCAATCAGCATGACAATT
>CM057163.1:6369680-6381275 GCA_029962745.1 Echinometra lucunter
GTTTTTAGCATAATTCGGCGGAACATACGTCGGCGGAGCAAATGTCGTTTTTAAGCATAATTCGGCGGAGCAAATGTCGGCGGAGCAAATGTCGTTTTTAGCATAATTCGGCGGAACATACGTCGGCGGAGCAAATGTCGTTTTAAGCATAATTCGGCGGAGCAAATGTCGCCGGAGCAAATGTCGTTTTTTAGCATAATTCGGCGGAGCAAATGTCGCCGGAGCAAATGTCGTCGTTTCGGAGCAAATGTCGGCGGAGCACTTGTCGGCGGAGCAAATATCGCCGGAGCAATTGTCGGCGGAGCAAATGTCGTTTTTAGCATAATTCGGCGGAACATAAGTCGGCGGAGCAAATGTCGTTTTTAAGCATAATTCGGCGGAGCAAATGTCGGCGGAGCAAATGTCGTTTTTAGCATAATTCGGCGGAACATACGTCGGCGGAGCAAATGTCGTTTTTAAGCATAATTCGGCGGAGCAAATGTCGCCGGAGCAAATGTCGTTTTTTTAGCATAATTCGGCGGAGCAAATGTCGCCGGAGCAAATGTCGTCGTTTCGGAGCAAATGTCGGCGGAGCACTTGTCGGCGGAGCAAATATCGCCGGAGCAATTGTCGGCGGAGCAAATGTCGGCGGAGCATATGTCGGCGGAGCATATGTCGGCGGAGCACTTGTCGCGGAGCACTTGTCGCGGAGCACTTGTCGCCATTATCGGAGCAGTTGTCGGAGGAGCAAATGTCGCCGGAGCAAATGTCGTGTCACCTCAATGGCCATGTGTTTTGACCACGTGTTTTGCTGTTTGATAAAAAAAGATGTCATGACGACAGCCCAAACTGGCCGTGTGAATTTATGACCTTTGTAACTGGCTAGACGAGAGAGCTAGATCAGAATGCCAAGGGGTTGATGATGTGATAAGCGAAAGTGAGAATGGAGTAAGCCAGTAGGCCTATTGAAAAAAAAAATGAGGGAATGATTAAACAATTTTTCAAAAATCCAAGAGGAGTGACAGAGATGATAACATGAACCTAATGAAAGACAAATGAGAGGGAGAAAATACGGAAGATAGTGAGGAGTACTGATAAGAAGATTGAGATACAACAGGATCGAGTTGAAGAGAAAACATAATCTGAGAGAATAATTATGGGAGATAATAAATGAAAGAGATACAAGAGGAGTGAGAAAGACAACATAATTCGAGAGAAAATACGAAAGGAAGTGGGAAGTAATGATAATATTAAATAGAAAGATACAATATAGGATTGAGGGAAAATAAAAAGAACCAACATAATCGAGAGAAAGAATAAGGCATACGGAAGAGAGTAAAATGACGAGCGATTTTTTTTTTCAAAGTGGAGGAACGGCGGTTGGTTTGAATGAGAAACGGTGTATTGCTAAAACAGGTGGAAGGTGATGAAGAGAAAGAAGAAGGAAATTTGAAGCCTATCTCTACCTAGTTCAGATTCTGAACGATTTTATTTTAAGAGCAATCTCCCCCAAACGCGATATCCCCTATATTCGTACCTGAAACATGTCACTTAAACATTCCCAAATCTGGCATACCTCTGACATTAATTTTTTACCTCTGACATTTTTACCTCTGACATTTTACTTCTGACATTTTACTCCTGACATTTTTACCTCTTACATTTTCAACCTCTGACATTTTTACCTCTGACATTTTCAACCTCTGACATTTTACCTCTGACATTTTTACCTCTGACATTTTTCCCTCTGACATTTTTCCCTCTGACATTTTAACCTCTGACATTTTCCTCTGACATTTTTACCTCTGACATTTTTACCTCTGACATTTTTACCTCTGACATTTTTTCCTCTGACATTTTTTACCTCTGACATTTTTACCTGGCACCCATAATTTCAGGTGTCGGATATTTACCTTTAAGTGTTTGCATGCATGAATTTATTTCTGCAGGTTATAGGCCTTTTGGGGTCTGCCCTTCTGCGCTGCTTTGACAAAGGAAGCAAGTGACGTGACATCTAAATTTCCCATAGATTTTAGTTGATATTTCATATTTCATCTAATATGAAAAATTAAAAATTAAATAATTCATTCTTATCATTTATGTTCATTCACAAAATAAAACATATGATATACAATGATATAGTGTATATGTGTTAAAACTAATATTGTTTGTTTGTATGATTATTTTCATGCAAATGAAATTGTTGGCCTACTTCTTTTGGAAATGAAAAAATATGATTTTGACAATTTAAATATGCTTTTCCTCCAGGTCAAATTTTATACACAAACACCTGCTTGTGAGATGTGTTAGATCTGTATGCTATGGTGTATATTATAATTAGTAGTAGTAGTAGTAGTAGTAGTAGTAGTAGTAGTAGTAGTAGTAGTAGTAGTAGAAGCAGCAGCAGCTGCAGCAGCAGTAGTAGTAGAAGTAGTAGTAATAGTCACAGTAGTAGTAGCCTGTTGTAGCCTTATTAACAGTAGTAGTCATATTACCCTGTAGTAAAAGATGTGATGTGGTGTATGTGGTTGCACTTTTGAAAACGAAAATAAAAGAAAACATCATTTTTAATTAAATAAATATGAAAATGATGTGGAGATAAGCAACCGATTGCAATCTTAAACTGCCTGATTAATCTTATATTCTGCTTTGGCAGAGAAGAGGTACTTTCTGAGCTGCCATCCTCTTTCTTTGTGTTTAAGCTGTTGTTGTTGTTTGTTTTTCGTTAAAGGCCTGTATGTTTCTGGTGGTATGATGTATATTTTGACTCGATACTTTTCCAGCGTTAGACTCCCCTCACTATGTACCACTCGTAGAAGCAACATCGATCCCATAGTTGGTTGAGAGCCAGAATTAAGAGCAACTGTTGTGCTTCTATTTAATGGCTTTCTGGCCCTCAGCAGAACATTTGAAATAAGTACTAGTAGTACTAATACAGAGTGATAGAGAGAGTGCGAGCACATTGGAGAGAGAGAGAGAAAAAAAAATGAGCATTATTGGAGAAAGAGAGAAAAATCAGTGTCTGCGCAAGCGCAACAAGTATCAGCGATAGGGTCTGCGCACGAAGACTACTAACAATCGTCAATGAGTCGTACGTGACAGTCAATGGGATTGCGTGGATTGCCTATGGAAAGGTCCAGCAAGAAAGCCAAGTCCACGCACATGCGCACAAGGAGGATTTGCGTTTCCATGTACGGAAAAAAAATTCGCCGCCCGCCCGCCCGCCCGCGCCCCTGCAACAGAGCCAATCGCGGTCAGCGCCCTTGCCTACCGCAGCAATGGCTCGCCGATAGAGGGCCAAATACATAAACCGGAGGTGAAATTTGTCTATATGCTTTCCCCTGTGACGTTTTTTTTAACTTTTTTAACTTAATTCAGAAAGAGCCTGAAAAATATCCTTTATTCTCGAAATTGAACTTTCATATTTAACAAATAAAGTCATGTCATCAGCGTACAAGACTTGTCGAATTTCAAAATCACCAAACTCTATACCTTTGATCACATTATCGTTTCTTATTGTATGCGCTATTATCTCAGTTAATAAGAGGAACAAATAAGGAGAAAGTGGGTCACCTTGCCTTACCCCTCGCTTAATATCAAAATACCCGGTCGAGACACCTCCATTCATCACACAACTACTTATTCCATTGTACATTGTTTTAACCCATGAACAAAGAGACGGACCAAAACCAAATGATTCTAGAACTTCGAAAAGGAAATTGTTGGAAACAGAGCCAAAGCCTTTTCAGAATCAACTGCTATGAAGAAAATAACCTGCTCATGACCATTGATACTTTGAAAAAATCATATCTATCAGACGCATTGCTTCTCCGATATATCTATTTTTCATATAACCCACTTCTAAATGAACAATTTCATCTAAGACATCTATTATTCCGGTTGCCATAAATTTTGCAAGTGCACCCCTCCCGCACCCCTCACACACACACACCTATATGCTTCAGTTGGGAGAGTTCCCCCCCCCCCCCCCCCCCCCCCCCCCCCCCCCCCCCCGTGAGGACCCCGTTTGCCCCAATGGGTCGTTATAGTGGCAGTCAATCTTCAAATTCCGATGGAATCAAATTAAGACAGAATTTTTCTCAATCATTTCATAAAAAGGGAAAGAAGAGGGAGAAAAAGAAAGAAAGAATGATAATAGATGGCCGGAGAGAGAGAAAGAGAGGGGGGGGGGGACCTGAAAAAAATATAGTCTATAGTGGCACCTTACATGATATCTGTATATTATCAATACATTTTTCTAAGATTCTAAGATTCTGATGGGGGGACTGCAAAAGATTATTCATCATATTTTGCAGGGCCGCAGTTGATTCTGGATTTTTAGGCCTACATAATACCGATAGTCCCCGGAGGGGGGGGGGGGAGGGAGGGGAATTACTGTCTCACCATCCGCTTATTAATCACTTTCTGATAAAACGGGGGATTACTAGACTCGATAGGGCGGAAGTAGGAGTGATTTTATACCCTAAACAGAGAAATAATGTATCACATCTCCGATTTAATACCCTAATTGGGATTTTATGCAAGGAACGCATCATAATCTCCTAATTCAATAAACTTTTTCCCAGACTTTCCTGATTTTGATACCCTTAATCGAATCCCCGTTTTCCCCGCCTCGCCTGGTGCTGAAAAGCAATTTTTCTACGTTTTTGTTTACACGGATGATATGTACAGGCGCGCCTCAATGAGATATATCCCCCCCCCCCCCTCCCCCGATCAATAACCTATAGTCAAAACAAATTTCAACCAATTTTGCCTTCAAATCGAATTTAAACCAACATTGTAATTTTGAACACAAACGATTTAAAATGACTAAAAACAGAAATTTGCCCTTTTCGCTGTAATTTTCGCAGGTTTTCCGCAGGTAGTGACTGTTTCGGCTCAAGGAAACCTGTCACACAGTCCCAGGGTCCAGCTGTTTCGATTTTCGCCCTGGTACAGGTGCAATTCGCTTTCCAAATTTTCCTTGCCAAGAAATACAAGATGTGGCCAATACTTGGTGTCATTGAACCATTGCACTGATGGTTTTTTGGCGCTGTTCATTTTGTGAGAAATGAGTCCTGTCTGTGTCACATGATTATACTCTCATGCAGACAATATTAATGCATGCCATGCATACTCAGCAGCAGAGTTCACACGCACTGCATGCACTGCAGCGTAAGAGAACATAGACATCTCAACTTGCCTTTTTCGAATTCAGTCTATTCGGCCAACAACACTAATTGGTAAGTCACCAGGAATGGAATTGTCTTTCCTTAATTTTGCAGTGATGTTAAGATATTTCGGATGAAATGGTTGCATTTTGAGATCGAATTCTCATGGAAAATACATACCTCTAATTGAACATCCTCAGCTCATTGCGATTTTCTTTTTATTTGCATGCTACCAAATTGGAACAACAGACCTAGACAGACACTGCATGCCAAATTAGAAATGCTCAAGTGTAACATAGGCGTCGGGCGTAAGCATTGGGACCGAAATGTCTAAGATCAGCTAGCTGTAAGTAGTTAGATCTATACAAAATACAAATCCAGTGCAGTGCTGTGACGACGATAATGCTGTGGCCTTTGGTTGTTTGCACGATTTTAATGAAGAATTCATTGAGATCAAGGACAAGGTCGCTTTGAAATAGCTTAAAATAAAAGGTAAGAACTACTCAGTGCTATTCTTTGGTCGTCCTTAATATAACACGCCGATCTTCTACTTCTACTTCTAGATCTAACTTGTTAGGCCTAGACTAGACTGAGTTGGTCATGTTGGTCTAGATCTAGGCTACATGACCAGATGACACAGGAATCTTAGTTACGTTACTCCGCTGGATCCATTAATCCAGGCAATATGATTAACTTGATCAGGGCCTAATGTCATGAATTGAAGTCAAGATGTTTGAAATGTAACATTTTAGGGAAAGACTTTCTTTTGCGACAGCAACCTGAACTTGCTAACGGAATAAAGCACACCTTGCATTTTGGGCATGTCATGCATGTGTTTGCCGCTGTTGGGGGACTGTCGGCAAAAGGAAGTCTTGCCATTTTTAGACTAAATTTTAGCCCTAACGTTTAGCGTTAGATCTACGTTAGACTAATGCAGAGCCAGAGGCTCTGAGTGGCAGAGCACTGAACGAGTTGACTCTGCATGACTTACAGAGATGGCCAAGTTTCCCCCAATTTTATGTGTGAGATTTTCATGACTCGGCGTCTCGGCGAGGGAGCGAAGCGATCGAGCCGAGGGGGGGAGGGTGTGGAGGGGGGACCCCCCCTCCCACGGTAGGGGGAGCTTTTTCAATTTTTAGCTCTTAATGGCTGCGATCTGGTGCATACTTAAGTGACTATTTTTTACTTATTTTGAAAGACAAAAGGTAAAAATACCTTCAATTGCAACTATCACTTAATCTTTTGAGCTATGCTCCTTATTATAGGGTAGACGGCGTGCGAAGGCGGTCGGCCAGTGCGTATAATCTAGCGAATAATGCTACTTTTTTTTTTTTCTGTCGGGTCCCGATGCGTGAGAAAAATGGGTGCCATGCATGAGATCGTGAGACGGACCCTGAATGCGTGAGTCTCACGCACAATGCATGAGACTTGGTAGCTCTGGACTTAGGGCCTGTTCCCGGGTGGGGGGGGGGGGGGGGGCAGGCACTCGACGCCAAAAGTGACGGGGATGTGCCGCAGGCGAGACAAAAAACGGGGGCTTTGGAACGGGCTTATTGTGAAAAGGAGGGTCTTCGGAACGGGCTTCGGAATGACAAATGTTTGTGAAAACGGGGGTCTTTGGAACGGTTCGCCTGTGTGTGAGTGCGTAGGTATCCATGTGGAACGGGAAAGGTGGCAATATGCAGCTAGCTCCGGGGGGCAACGGGCACCGGGGTGCCGCTCTTCCGCAGAGCTAGAGCTAGAGGCGATGGATCAGGTCGGACAGCGCGCACTGGCTGGCCTACGTGCGAAACGGTTGCGGGCCGCTTTTCACAAAAAATGAAGCTCATTAAAACAGAGCAATGCCGGCCGGAACGGCGAAATGAAAAACATTGCTGCTCTGGAATGGATTTCTTTCTTCTTTTTTCTCGATAAGAAGAAAATGCTATGCTTTGGAACGGAAAGTTTGGGAATGAGAGCAGGAGTTGGTCCTGTGACACAGGTGACCATGGTGACTCCAAGCCCTTATTAACAGACCTTGTCCGGATATAATGTGACAACGTCCGGGCATTAAACTCATGGTAACATTCCTCAATTAGGCGATTAAAAACACTATGAGCCACTAAGCACCACTTACCATCTTATCAGACATGCTGAAATTATGAAAAAATTACCCTAGCAGATTTCCATAGCAACGTATACCTGATTGGGGGTCGCAGCAAGTTTCAAGCCAAATGCGGGAAATGCGATCTTCGTTTTGCGTGCGCTGTAACTGAAATCATGATGGTCTTTTGCATGTGCGTCTTGTCAGCTTCTGGTGTTGGGGCCGAAAATTACCTCGAGCGCATTTTAACAGGAGGGTTATCCAGATGTTGTCGGGACATTGTCGACTCTGTCGAGCTAATTCTGGAAAGTTACCCTAGGCGTGCTAGGGTAGAATTTTATGCAAAGTTGTCGGACAACATCCTGACGACACCCCGTGTATGAAGTGTCTGAACAGGCAGGGTAACAAAAAATTGTCCAGACATGTCCGGACAATTTCAGTTTCAGAAAGGTCTGTTAAGACGGGGGCTCTAGTCTGTGGACACTGGGTTAATTGTTACTAATTTTCACACAAGATCAGTCAAAACGAACCGCTGATTGTGATGCCTGATGGTGCCACATACCACCGTATTCCTTGCCATTGGGAGAAAACATGGCTACCTACATGTAATTTCATAACTCAGGACATCAGGCCAGAACAAAGACTATCATCAACCGCTGCAGTGGCTTGGTGTTACCATTACTTTAGAGGGCTCGAAGCAGTAGGCAAAGAATGGTAAAACCCAGGGACCCTAAGCATAATTTTGTACCTGAGTATTAGGGGCAGAAAATTAAATGACATTGCCTGGAAACAGAAAAATTTCATGCGAATTCAGGAAGAACTTGGAAAACGCAATATTTTAGGCAAAAAAAGAATTGATTTGTAAGGCCAAAAAAATTGAATTACGTAAACACAGCTATAAAGACATAACAAAAACAAAGCAAAAATCCAATAATGAAAAAAAAAAATGTGCATCTGGATCAAACCAGTTCGCAGTGTGTAGTAGGTGTTCGCGAAGCTTTAGTTGTGTCTGCATTACATGTATATTGTAGTGCTTATAGTTACGCTATTGATTTTTTTAAATAGATTTCTACTTTTACAATACTTGTCATAATTATGATTGTACTGTCACCAAAGAACACAGAATTTGAAGTCTAGAAAACTGAAGAACACAGCATTTGCATTTTTAAAATGGAGGAACTTTAGCCGAGAAATGATCTGTTGACCTGCATTATCACGGAAGACAACAATTTTATGCTCAAAATGCAATATTTCGAGCATGTTTAATGGCAGAAGGACATAGCATATTAACTCTTCAGCGTTCTCTTTGCATATACATGTACCCTGTACATTAGACTACTAACGTTACATAAAACACACAAAAAAATGGATATCATAAAAAACTAGTTTACATAAAACACACCAAAAATGGCCATAAAACTAATGTTACATAAAACACACCAAAAATACCATAAAACTAAGGTTACATAAAACATGCCAAAAATACCATCAAACTAATGTTACATAAAAACACATGAAAAAATACATAAAATTGAGGGCAAAGAGAATCGTTTGTCAGTCTTACCAGGCTTCATAAGGTTCACTGTTACTCTTGCTCAGCTGCGTTATGGTTGGCAGCGGCAACCGGTGCCGATTTTTCCTGTGTTAAAATTGACTGGGTTTGTTCACCTACAGGTTGTATCAGGAAAAATCTTATGCGTAGAATGGCCAGTTTAAAGAGTCACACACATTGACTTGCACAATGCACCATCATCATGCACGTGTCAAGATGGTTTAAAATTACCATTGCAAGTAATCAACAAAATAGATGGAAAAACCTTTTTTTTTTCTCAACTGTACATGTACGTAGGATGATATAATCTTGTAATATCAGATCAATATCTTCATCAGGTGAAGTCAGACTGTTATGGACCGCCAATCTTGCTCCTTTGAAACTCACACATGAGTTGCCTATTGTCAGCAATCGCACTGAATAGACCTACATTGTACTGTATATGTATGCTTGTGCAAGGTTGTTTCGTCTCACGTGTGAGTGGCTCAGAGTTACATTTTTTTCTTAACTTTTTGCTACATTGTACATGTACATTGTACAGTAGGTCTAGTAAGAAGAAAACGTGTAATTATTTTGTTTTGGTATGTTGTAGATCATGGGCAAATTGACATGTGATTGTCTCAACATCAACATCCATACTAAGGGAGACAACCCAAGACCGTTGGACCCCACCTTACTAGGTCTGTCCATCGATCAGCTGAGGGTGCCCTTCTTTGAACGGGACATCGCAGAGGTGCAGCTAGACTTGGGTGGAGTCACTGAGGTACAGTAATTGATGAAGTGCAGGCATAGAGATGGCCAAAGTTGGGCATGTCAAAGTAGTTTGGTCATTTGGTGTCACGTACATGTACCAAGTGTCAAGTTGCAAACATTTGTTGGCATCATACGTCATTTTTACTTCCTTATTCTGTTCATATGAAAACATTGATTCATTACAATATCAGATATACAGTATTTATGTTGTGGATAAGATACATGATAAAATATATGTATCTCATTAGACTTGGCCATTTATGGACTTCCCCCCCCCCCAAAAAAAAAAAACCTGTGGAGGAACTTTCCTTAGAATATCAAACTTTCTGTAATTTTTGTTTTCATCTTGTGATTTTGTGAAAAACTAGTTGACAATAGTTAGTCATTTTTGTCACTGACGCTGTCTTATGGATGTGGGAATATGTGTTTCAAATGGAAAAATTCAAGTGCGCTCCATTTCCAGTTGATAATTAATCTTCAAAAATATGTGCATATCTTTTTATGCATACATGTGCATTGCCGTAGAGGAGAAAGTGACATGGAAGTTCAATACTGATATCCTGTCTGGCTGCCATATGTTCATGTCGGACTGTGAAATATATCACCTTTCTGTTAGATCCATTATGCTCTTCCTCTTGTGTAAAGTTTGTATTAAAACTGGCATGTCTGGTAAAATTTAGAGGGATCTTTATCCTAAGATTGCAGACATTTGGAATACATCCATTCAAATACATCTACATCTAAAATTGTACATCTACATGTACACTGTATAGACATTTCATTTGCCTCAAATGTTCTAACTTTCTAGTTGAATTGATGTTATTGATGTTCATTTAATCATTTACATGTACGTACATGTAGTTTGTAATTGTCAAACCGTAGTAGTCAAATCTATTTTTTTTTTATACATCCCATATATATGTAGTTTGTCAGTCAAATGTGCTGCAGCAGTGCCCCCTGTCCACACTTTCTCCCAGTTTCTATATTGCAGTGTTGCGCATTGAATAAGTGTGTATTCATGTACATGTAACTAGAATCTGCACAGTTGCACAGGGGGGGGGGGGGGGGGGGGGGGACATGTGATGTCACGATCTGTGTACAGAAAAAATATTCACGGTTATATTCATGGTGTATGACATCACAGGCAAAGTGTACTGTATTGTGATGCCATAAATTTTGGGTGCATCTAATGTGTTAGCTGTAATGATGTCATTTTCATAATTTTATGTGTGCTTGCATTCGAGCAATGCAAACACTGCCTGTAGTTCTTATTTGTGTGAATGAAATAATACATTTAAATGTATGCTCTCTTGCTTTGTGCATTTCAAAGATGACAAATATATTGCCTCTGTCGAGAGAGTGCCAGATGGTTAAAATGTGGAGCCCTTAGGACTAAAATGCCACTTTTTCCTTGGGGGCTGCTGCGCCTGTCAGGAAATAGTCACTTTCATGTCATTTGGATTACCCTACATGTAGCTACCAACCAGATCCGACTTATAATTATTTGTATACTGTACATCTACTAAAATTTTCTCAAAGAAAATCCGTCTAAAGGACCATGTTTCTTCCTCTGTTGAGTAGTCTTTAAAATTCCACTGCTGTATCCTGTAAGCCCCACCCCTCCTCCTTGAAATTCTGTTATGTACACTTATCAGTATCACACATTTCTGTCTCTTTATACCACAGGAGCAGAAGTACTGGTGCACAAAACTACAGTTGGTGACTGGTGTATAAGGACCTGTGTTAACTGCAGTACACCGGCGTTATGCCATCCATGCCACCAAGGGTTTGGAAAGGGTGCTAGTCAACACCAGACTTGTTGTAAGTGTTGAGATTTATCATCAGTTTGCTGGGGATGTGAGCAATGAATCTGTAACATGACCTGCGTTAAACAGATATTAGCACCAGCATACATGTATGATATTATACTTCCATGGAGGGCAGAGAGAGTGCTACATGTAGTTAACACCAGACTTGTGATAATTATATTGAGTATTCTTTGTAGCTTAGGGTTAGTGTAATATTGATTTTTGATCACAGAGATGGTTGCCTGTGAT
>CM057163.1:6381775-6408475 GCA_029962745.1 Echinometra lucunter
AGTGCACTCCCATGGTAAAGGAGTTTTTTGCCGTATTGATGGTTTGCAACTCTGTAAAAGAACACTATTTGGGACTGTAAACTTAAAGCCCGTGTCTAGATTTGGTAAAACTAAGAATATTCATTATTGAAGTTTGAATCCATTGTCAGATAAACAGATAAAACCAAGTGTTATATCATAAAACACATTAGTATTGATATTATGCGTGTTTTCAGCCTTGCTATGCATGCTATTTGGAAAATTGTGATTGCATTTACTTAACAGTAGAAAGGGAGTCTAGGGAGAAGTAATGAAATTCGTGTGATAACACTTATATAAAATTGAAAATAAACCATGGTTGAAATTTATTTGGGGGGGCTGCTGCCCCCCCCCCCAAGCCCCCACTCCAGTACGCCAGTGGTTCCTATGCAGTTGAAAACCCCCCTTGGATTTTAGACCTTTATAACACGCTTGTCTATGGGGATATGGAGTTAGCCGATCTTGGGGCAAAACCAGCGCCTGCCCTGCTTGCGCCCTCTTAGCCTGTGGAGCCGGGAAACCTCTGGCCCACAACTCAGGAAAAAACCACAATAAATAGCCCCTCCCCTTATAACATTGACGCTTATGGGATTCAAAACATCCCATGATTTGGGGGGCTTTTATCTCTTTGGGGATATGGAGGGAGCAGAGCCATGCAGACACCTCCCGCGCCTGCTCTTGGGGCCGGTTGAGCTGGGTTTGCCGCTCGGCAACCAGTGGAGAAGCCAGCCATGAACCACCTCGCATTATACCATGGGTGTCTATGGAGTTGAAAAACCCCCTTGGATTTTAGACCTTTATAATGGGATTCAAAACATCCCATGATTTGGGGGGCTTTTATCTCTTTGGGGATATGGAGGGAGCAGAGCCATGCAGACACCTCCCGCGCCTGCTCTTTGGGCCGGTTGAGCTGGGTTTGCCGCTCGGCAACCAGTTGAGAAGCCAGCCATGAACCACCTCGCATTATAACATGGGTGTCTATGGAGTTGAAAACCCCCCTTGGATTTTAGACCTTTATAACACGCATGTCTATGGGGGGTTTCATGACATTTGCTCCGGCGACATTTGTTCCGGCGACAACTGCTCCGATAATGGCGACAAGTGCTCCGCGACAAGTGCTCCGCGACAAGTGCTCTGCCGACATATGCTCCGCCGACATATGCTCCGCCGACATTTGCTCCGCCGACAATTGCTCCGGCGATATTTTCTCCGCCGACATTTGCTCCGGCGACATTTGCTCCGGCGAAATTTGCTCCGGCGACATTTGCTCCGCCGACATTTGCTCCGAAACGACGACATTTGCTCCGGCGACATTTGCTCCGCCGAATTTTGCTAAAAAACGACATTTGCTCCGCCGACGTATGTTCCGCGGAATTATGCTAAAAAACATTTGCTCCGCCGACATTTGCTCCGCCGAATTATGCTAAAAAACGACATTTGCTCCGCCGACATTTGCTCCGCCGAATTGTGCTCCAAAACGACATTTGCTCCGCCGACATTTGCTCCGCCGAATTGAGCTCCAACACGACGACATTTGCTCCGACGACATATGCTCCGCCGAATTATGCTCCAAAACGACATTTGCTCCGCCGACATTTGCTCCGCGGAATTATGCTCAGCCGAATTATGCTCCAAAACGACATTTGCCCCGCCGACATTTGCTCCGCCGAATTGAGCTCCAAAACGACGACATTTGCTCCGACGACATATCCTCGGCAGAATTATGCTCCAAAAGGAAATTTGCTCCGCCGACATCTGCTCCGCGGAATTATGCTCCAAAACGACGACATTTGCACCGCCGAATTATGTTCCAAAACGACGACATTTGCTCCGCCGAATTATTTATAATCATCAATAAATTGATAATAATTTTACTCTGCTCCGACAATTGATGATGGTTATGACAATTGCCTCGTCGCGATTTCTCCACCGAAATGTTTTGGAAACCACGACACTTGAACCTTGCCCCCACGACACCATTCCAGATTCCGTGAATTTGAGGGCATGCCTTTATCATGTTTATCATTACAGGTCACTCTAAATAATCTACGTAATCTGAGTAATCATTGTAAATCAGAGTAGATCTAAACAAACTGCAAAGTAGTTTGCAAAGATAGAAAAACTGCCGTATTTCAAAATTGCCCCTGAAAGGTGTTTTTTAAAGAGAATGTAATGTATGTTTTTAAGCCTCCGCCCACCGAAGGTAGGTCCTTCCCGTTTTCCTTTCTCGCGAAGAACTGTTTGACGAATCAAATTCGAACTGGGCTCAAGATGCATATGGAGGGACAATGATCCGAATAGATTTGGGGGTTTCAAGGTCAAAGGTCATAGAGGTCATTGTATAATGAAAATGAAGCTTGTTCGTGCGATAACTTAACTCTGTGACAGTTTAGTTTCAAACTTTGATCATGTATGAATATGGGAGGGACAATGGTCTGATTAGTTTTGGGGTCACAAGGTTAAAGATGTCATTGTTTCGGTGAAAATAATAAAAATAATAGATATGAATGTGAACTATACTTTTGATATGTTGATTAGATAATTTTCTCCAGTTTCAGGTAGGCTAATTTTCTACAAGCATTTGGATATTTCTGCCATTAAAGCGCTCTTCTCATATTTTTAAACATTGTAATCTCTTAATTAATCTAAATGCATGTTTACAAATATTTGATAACAACACACTAAATCTATATTTTCTTAATATTCTTTGGATAATCTCAGAGGTTCGTTTGAGTTTGCAATTGCCAGTTTCTCAGCTTGTTTGTCACATTCATTTACAGTTTTTATGTCGATGCATCCCATCTATATTCATCGTATTGCTGTTTTTTTTTTAACTTTATTGCAAGTTGTTTAGCTTGTATTTTGCGAATTTAGTTATTACTGCAAAGGATTTAATTCATCTATTTCCCCCCCCCCCCCCGGTTAAGTTTTCTCCAAAATGTTCACAAACTTGTTTGTTTGTTTGTTTGTTTATTCATATTTTTTTACTATTTTTTTTACCGGCATGTGCAATTAAATCAATCTAACAATGTTCATAATTCATTTTTACATCTAGCACTGCTCCTTGCATGTATCTTATTTCAGTTTTCAGTCTTATCTTGTAAATACGATGAGTCTTCGGACTTTTGTCATGCACGATTTTTTTCCTTTAAGCATAAAACCGAAATAGAATTGAATTGAATCGAATTTCAAATGAATTTATCTTGCAATGGCGGAGGCATAAAAACTTACAGGAGCAAACATGCAGATACGATGACGCGACATGTGCTTCTGCGATAATAGCCCCTCTTTTAATTTTCCGAAGGATTAATTATATTAGTGTTATGTTTCCTCGGGAGCAATTGTCATGGAACCGCACATACACACACACGAGCGTACCCTCCCATTCACACCCGAAATAGATCGAACATCGTAAAGTTGAAATTACATGGCTCTATGATTATGCTCCGACGTTAATTGCTCCGCCGAAATATGCTTCGGAATAGACGACACTTGCTCGGCGGACAATATTTGCTCCATCGTCTTCTCATCCGGAATTCCCGAATTTTAATAACACCTCATCTCGTCTTCTTGTCTTCAAACAAGTCATTTTGCCGAGGTCCAAAATTTCGTTATGTCGTTTTCTATTGGGTCTCCTCATAATCTCGGCCTGATTTTTCTCGCAATTTCGGTGGCACTTTTACGATCAACATTTTTTTTGTTTCAGTATCTTAAAATATTGCATGAATTACAGTTTCAAGTAATTATCAGGTGAAATGTACGCACTGGGGTACTGGAGGGGGGGGGGGGGGCTGGAGGAGCCAGCCCCCCCCCCCCCCCCCCCAATAAATTTCAACCATGGTTTATTTTCAATTTTATATAAGTGTTATCACACGAATTTCATTACTTCTCCCTAGACTCCCTTTCTACTGTTAAGTAACGCATTCACAATTTCCCAAATAGCATGCATAGCAAGGCAGAAAACACGCATAATATCAATACTAATGTGTTTTATGATATAACACTTGGTTTTATCTGCTTATCTGACAATGGATTCAAACTTTGATAATGAATATTCTTAGATTTACCAAATGTAGACACGGGCTTCAAATTTGCAGTTCCAAATAGTGTTCTTTTACAGAGTTGCAAACCATCAATACTGCAAAAAGACTCCTCTACCATGGGAGTGCACTTGTGTAGCCAGGGTGGGGGGGGGGGGTTCGATGGGGACAGTCAACCCTCCAAAACACCAACAAAAAAGAATGAAAAAGTAGAAGGAAAAAAAAGCAGAAGCGAGAAAAGAAAACAGGTAAGGGAACGTAAGAAGAACGGGAGCAGACAAGGAAGAATTCAAAGAAACGTCGGAGCTTCCGCGCTTCGCGCGGGAGGGGGAAAACTCCCCTCTTACTGGACCCTCCTCCCTCGGGAGCGCGCTTCGCGCCCTCACAACTGCCCCACTCAAATGAAATCCTAGCTACGCCACTGTGGGAGTGAAACCTTGGTACCCCACCGTTTCACACCCTCTCCATGTTCGTCCTTTTTATATCATAGTGTCTTTCTATTATTATCATAAGTAATAAAGTACTTTGTGTAACGCTGGCATTTGTTTGAAACTTAAGATTATTTGGGCTGCATGTTTTCATAATCATGTTTCCAAGTTCATGAAACAATATCCTTTTCTGGTCGGTAGATTCATGACACCTTTATCCATAACAGTACATGTCATCAAACGTCGGAGCTTCCGCGCTTCGCGCGGGAGAGGGGAAACTCCCCCTCCCTGCACCCTCCCCCCTTCATTAAGTGATTCACACGCTTCGTGTGCTCACTACCGCCCCTCTGAAATGAAATCCCTTTGTTGGAAATGAGAGAAATAAAAATTGAACAGAACTCAAGTTATTGCAAATTTAAGTCGAAAAAATGAAAAAGCTCCGTATCGTGAAGGGAGGGGGGGGGGGGGGTACCCCGGATCGGTCGCTACACTCCCTCAGGGTTGGTCGCTTCGCTCCTCGCAAAGATTGAGGCCCCCCAAATATTTTGGCTCATTACGCCACTGAATATACGACACTGGTGCTAATGTCGATGCAAACAAAAAGAAAAGAAAAGAAAAGCAATCCTTTAATGAGGATAATAAAGATTTCCACTTGTTCTTTTTCTTTGAGTCTACTCTTTATAAGGTTTATCAAATTGCAACTTTTCGACTTCTAGAAATTTGTTGTGCGTTAATCCTTCAATGAGAGCCTACTACACGCATTTTTCTCCGAAAATGATTAAGTCTTCCAGCACATAAGTTCTTGATTAATGAAATTGTGCAACATAAGAAACATAAATTCAAATGTATATTCGAAACGGAAGGTTCGACAAGAAATAGAACGTGTGGAAGAGAATTTAGATTAAGTTAAGGAATAATTTTATCCCACAGTCAGCATGGTGAGATAATATCATAGACACATTATAAATAAGATAGACGCTTCATCCCACTTTGAGAATACGTTGTCATATTTCTTCTTATTTTTTTTAAATGTGTGGAGTACATCACTTCATTCATTTGCTCATCTTCAGAGGCACTGGTAGAAAAGTACAAAAGTACAATTTTCCTTTAAACACATCTACCCACGTAATATCCCATCTTGACCCTGATTTCGTGTAATAACGTAAACTCAACAGAATATGTAACGGATGCAGTTGCTTCGAGCATTTAGGCCTAATCATCATTAAATAGTCTCCTCCTCTTTCATTAACTTACATTGCCTAATTTCACTGAAACTCCTATATCTTAATCATTAACTTTATTTATTTGATATATCTATTTTAAGGGTAATCTGTTTCATGATCTTGCGCATTTGATGTTTAATGTGAAAAAAAGAAATATACTGTAGAAATACATAAACATTGAACTTTCAACCTTAAATGTAGGGCAATTCTATTCTAGCAAAAAAGGGATGTTTTTCTATTGAAGCAGAGCATTTTTAAAAAATAAACAAAAGGTGAAAGTTCTAAAGAAAAGGAACGTAAATTTATTTATCACTAGAATTGATGTGTTGATTGAAATCAGTTTTCCTCCGGGAAGCTCGTCCTCGGGGGGTATTGTGTTCCCCAGGAGCTGTCATCGTGGGAGCCATCCTCCGAAGGAAATGTCCTCTGAGGGACCCGTCCTCCGGGGAAGTTGTCTTCGGGGGCGGGAGGGGGGGGGGATGGGCTTGTCCTCCAGGAGAGTTGTTCTAGAAGTTCCACTTCTCATGTAAGTCACTCCTTATGCTGATTTTTAGTGTGCAAGAAGTACTGTTTTTATGCGCGAATTTACAAAGAATCTCTCTACCGTGGGTGGGGAATACCCCGCCATGCCCCCCCCCCCCCCCCCCCCGTTATATGCCACTTCTCATATCAGTTTCCCCTAATACTGCATTTTTACACGAATTTTACACGATTTTTTTAAAAAATCTTCCTACCATGGAAGGGGGAATAACCCTCTCCAACAGCTTCCCCCCTCCGTCGCTTCGCTCCCTCGCCTTGCCTCCCTCTCCCGTTGTTGAAAATTCTTGGCTACGTCAAAGAGTATGCTCTCGCATTTCATTTTGTGGCATCGATGGAGCAATATTGTCACCAGTTCAAGTGTAGTGTCTTCGGAATTAATTTGGCAGAAATATGTCGGTGGGGCAGTTGTTACTTTATTGTGGAAATAATTCGGCGGAGCATATGTCGGCGGAGCATATGTCGTCGGAGCAAATGTCGTCGTTTATAGCATAATTCGGCGGAACATACGTCGGCGGAGCAAATGTCGTTTTTAGCATAATTCGGCGGAACATAAGTCGGCGGAGCAAATGTCGTTTTTAAGCATAATTCGGCGGAGCAAATGTCGGCGGAGCAAATGTCGTTTTTAGCATAATTCGGCGGAACATAAGTCGGCGGAGCAAATGTCGTTTTTAAGCATAATTCGGCGGAGCAAATGTCGTTTTTTAGCATAATTCGTCGGAACATACGTCGGCGGAGCAAATGTCGTTTTTTAAGCATAATTCGGCGGAGCAAATGTCGTTTTTTAGCATAATTCCGCGGAACATACGTCGGCGGAGCAAATGTCGTTTTTTAGCATAATTCGGCGGAGCAAATGTCGCCGGAGCAAATGTCGTTTTTTAGCATAATTCGGCGGAGCAAATGTCGCCGGAGCAAATGTTGTCGTTTCGGAGCAAATGTCGGCGGAGCACTTGTCGGCGGAGCAAATATCGCCGGAGCAATTGTCGGCGGAGCAAATGTCGGCGGAGCATATGTCGGCGGAGCACTTGTCGCGGAGCACTTGTCGCCATTATCGGAGCAGTTGTCGGAGGAGCAAATGTCGCCGGAGCAAATGTCGTGTCACCTCAATGGCCATGTGTTTTGACCACGTGTTTTGCTGTTTGATAAAAAAAGATGTCATGACGACAGCCCAAACTGGCCGTGTGAATTTCTATGACCTTTGTAACTGGCTAGACGAGAGAGCTAGATCAGAATGCCAAGGGGTTGATGATGTGATAAGCGAAAGTGAGAATGGAGTAAGCCAGTAGGCCTATTGAAAAAAAAAAATGAGGGAATGATTAAACAATATTTCAAAAATCCAAGAGGAGTGACAGAGATGATAACATGAACCTAATGAAAGACAAATGAGAGGGAGAAAATACGGAAGATAGTGAGGAGTACTGATAAGAAGATTGAGATACAACAGGATCGAGTTGAAGAGAAAACATAATCTGAGAGAATAATTATGGGAGATAATAAATGAAAGAGATACAAGAGGAGTGAGAAAGACAACATAATTCGAGAGAAAATACGAAAGGAAGTGGGAAGTAATGATAATATTAAATAGAAAGATACAATATAGGATTGAGGGAAAATAAAAAAGAACCAACATAATCGAGAGAAAGAATAAGGCATACGGAAGAGAGTAAAATGACGAGCGATTTTTTTTTTCAAAGTGGAGGAACGGCGGTTGGTTGAATGAGAAACGGTGTATTGCTAAAACAGGTGGAAGGTGATGAAGAGAAAGAAGAAGGAAATTTGAAGCCTATCTCTACCTGGTTCAGATTCTGAACGATTTTATTTTAAGAGCAATCTCCCCCAAACGCGATATCCCCTATATTCGTACCTGAAACATGTCACTTAAACATTCCCAAATCTGGCATACCTCTGACATTATTTTTTTACCTCTGACATTTTTACCTCTGACATTTTACTTCTGACATTTTACTCCTGACATTTTTACCTCTTACATTTTCAACCTCTGACATTTTTACCTCTGACATTTTTACCTCTGACATTTTCAACCTCTGACATTTTTACCTCTGACATTTTTACCTCTGACATTTTTCCCTCTGACATTTTTCCCTCTGACATTTTAACCTCTGACATTTTTCCTCTGACATTTTTACCTCTGACATTTTTACCTCTGACATTTTTACCTCTGACATTTTTTCCTCTGACATTTTTACCTCTGACATTTTTACCTGGCACCCATAATTTCAGGTGTCGGATATTTACCTTTAAGTGTTTGCATGCATGAATTTATTTCTGCAGGTTATAGGCCTTTTGGGGTCTGCCCTTCTGCGCTGCTTTGACAAAAGGAAGCAAGTGACGTGACATCTAAATTTCCCATAGATTTTAGTTGATATTTCATATTTCATCTAATATGAAAAATTAAAAATTAAATAATTCATTCTTATCATTTATGTTCATTCACAAAATAAAACATATGATATACAATGATATAGTGTATATGTGTTAAAACTAATATTGTTTGTTTGTATGATTATTTTCATGCAAATGAAATTGTTGGCCTACTTCTTTTGGAAATGAAAAAATATGATTTTGACAATTTAAATATGCTTTTCCTCCAGGTCAAATTTTATACACAAACACCTGCTTGTGAGATGTGTTAGATCTGTATGCTATGGTGTATATTATAATTAGTAGTAGTAGTAGTAGTAGTAGTAGTAGTAGTAGTAGTAGTAGTAGAAGCAGCAGCAGCTGCAGCAGCAGTAGTAGAAGTAGTAGTAATAGTCACAGTAGTAGTAGCCTGTTGTAGCCTTATTAACAGTAGTAGTCATATTACCCTGTAGTAAAAGATGTGATGTGGTGTATGTGGTTGCACTTTTGTAAACGAAAATAAAAGAAAACATCATTTTTAATTAAATAAATATGAAAATGATGTGGAGATAAGCAACCGATTGCAATCTTAAACTGCCTGATTAATCTTATATTCTGCTTTGGCAGAGAAGAGGTACTTTCTGAGCTGCCATCCTCTTTCTTTGTTGTTTAAGCTGTTGTTGTTGTTTGTTTTTCGTTAAAGGCCTGTATGTTTCTGGTGGTGTGATGTATATTTTGACTCGATACTTTTCCAGCGTTAGACTCCCCTCACTATGTACCACTCGTAGAAGCAACATCGATCCCATAGTTGGTTGAGAGCCAGAATTAAGAGCATTTGTTGTGCTTCTATTTAATGGCTTTCTGGCCCTCAGCAGAACATTTGAAATAAGTACTAGTAGTACTAATACAGAGTGATAGAGAGAGTGCGAGCACATTGGAGAGAGAGAGAGAAAAAAAAAATGAGCATTATTGGAGAAAGAGAGAAAAATCAGTGTCTGCGCAAGCGCAACAAGTATCAGCGATAGGGTCTGCGCACGAAGACTACTAACAATCGTCAATGAGTCGTACGTGACAGTCAATGGGATTGCGTGGATTGCCTATGGAAAGGTCCAGCAAGAAAGCGAAGTCCACGCACATGCGCACAAGGAGGATTTGCGTTTCCATGTACGGAAAAAAAAATCGCCGCCCGCCCGCCCGCGCCCCTGCACAGAGCCAATCGCGGTCAGCGCCCTTGCCTACCGCAGCAATGGCTCGCCGATAGAGGGCCAAATACATAAACCGGAGGTGAAATTTGTCTATATGCTTTCCCCTGTGACGTTTTTTTAACTTTTTTAACTTAATTCAGAAAGAGCCTGAAAAATATCCTTTATTCTCGAAATTGAACTTTCATATTTAACAAATAAAGTCATGTCATCAGCGTACAAGACTTGTCGAATTTCAAAATCACCAAACTCTATACCTTTGATCACATTATCGTTTCTTATTGTATGCGCTATTATCTCATTTAATAAGAGGAACAAATAAGGAGAAAGTGGGTCACCTTGCCTTACCCCTCGCTTAATATCAAAATACCCGGTCGAGACACCTCCATTCATCACACAACTACTTATTCCATTGTACATTGTTTTAACCCATGAACAAAGAGACGGACCAAAACCAAATGATTCTAGAACTTCGAAAAGGAAATTGTTGGAAACAGAGCCAAAGCCTTTTCAGAATCAACTGCTATGAAGAAAATAACCTGCTCATGACCATTGATACTTTGAAAAATCATATCTATCAGACGCATTGCTTCTCCGATATATCTATTTTTCATATAACCCACTTCTAAATGAACAATTTCATCTAAGACATCTATTATTCCGGTTGCCATAAATTTTGCAAGTGCACCCCTCACGCACCCCTCACACACACACACACCTATATGCTTCAGTTGGGAGAGTTCCCCCCCCCCCCCCCGTGAGGACCCGTTTGCCCCAATGGGTCGTTATAGTGGCAGTCAATCTTCAAATTCCGATGGAAATCAAATTAAAGACAGAATTTTTCTCAATCATTTCATAAAAAGGGAAAGAAGAGGGAGAAAAAGAAAGAAAGAATGATAATAGATGGCCGGAGAGAGAAAAAGAGAGGGGGGGGGGGACCTGAAAAAAATATAGTCTATATAGTGCACCTTACATGATATCTGTATATTATCAATACATTTTTCTAAGATTCTAAGATTCTGATGGGGGGACTGCAAAAGATTATTCATCATATTTTGCAGGGCCGCAGTTGATTCTGGATTTTTAGGCCTACATAATACCGATAGTCCCCGGAGGGGGGGGGGGGGATTATGTCTCACCATCCGCTTAAATCACTTTCTGATAAAACGGGGATTACTAGACTCGATTAGGGCGGAAGTAGGAGTGATTTTATACCCTAAACAGAGAAATAATGTATCACATCTCCGATTTAATACCCTAAATTGGGATTTTATGCAAGGAACGCATCATAATCTCCTAATTCAATAACCTTTTCCCAGACTTTCCTGATTTTGATACCCTTAATCGAATCCCCGTTTTCCCCGCCTCGCCTGGTGCTGAAAAGCAATTTTTCTACGTTTTTTGTTTACACGGATGATATGTACAGGCGCGCCTCAATGAGATATATCCCCCCCTCCCCCGATCAATAACCTATAGTCAAAACAAATTTCAACCAATTTTGCCTTCAAAATCGAATTTAAACCAACATTGTAATTTTGAACACAACCGATTTAAAATGACTAAAAACAGAAATTTGCCCTTTTCGCTGTAATTTTCGCAGGTTTTCCGCAGGTAGTGACTGTTTCGGCTCAAGGAAACCTGTCACACAGTCCCAGGGTCCAGCTGTTTCGATTTTCGCCCTGGTGCAGGTGCAATTCGCTTCCAAATTTTCCTTGCCAAGAAATACAAGATTGTGGCCAATACTTGGTGTCATTGAACCATTGCACTGATGGTTTTTTGGCGCTGTTCATTTTTGTGAGAAATGAGTCCTGTCTGTGTCACATGATTATACTCTCATGCAGACAATATTAATGCATGCCATGCATACTCAGCAGCAGAGTTCACACGCACTGCATGCACTGCAGCGTAAGAGAACATAGACATCTCAACTTTGCCTTTTTCGAATTCAGTCTATTCGGCCAACAACACTAATTGGTAAGTCACCAGGAATGGAATTGTCTTTCCTTAATTTTGCAAGTGATGTTAAGATATTTCGGATGAAATGGTTGCATTTTGGGATCGAATTCTCATGGAAAATACATACCTCTAATTGAACATCCTCAGCTCATTGCAATTTTCTTTTTATTTGCATGCTACCAAATTGGAACAACAGACTAGACAGACACTGCATGCCAAATTAGAAATGCTCAAGTGTAACATAGGCGTCGGGCGTAAGCATTGGGACCGAAATGTCTAAGATCAGCTAGCTGTAAGTAGTTAGATCTATACAAAATACAAATCCAGTGCAGTGCTGTGACGACGATAATGCTGTGGCCTTTGGTTGTTTGCACGATTTTAATGAAGAATTCATTGAGATCAAGGTCGCTTTGAAATAGCTTAAAAATAAAAGGTAAGAACTACTCAGTGCTATTCTTTGGTCGTCCTTAATATAACATGCCGATCTTCTACTTCTACTTCTAGATCTAGACTAGACTGAGTTGGTCATGTTGGTCTAGATCTAGGCTACATGACCAGATGACACAGGAATCTTAGTTTACGTTACTCCGCTGGATCCATTAATCCAGGCAATATGATTAACTTGAATCAGGGCCTAATGTCATGAATTGAAGTCAAGATGTTTGAAATGTAACATTTTAGGGAAAGACTTTCTTTTGCGACAGCAACCTGAACTTGCTAACGGAATAAAGCACACCTTGCATTTTGGGCATGTCATGCATGTGTTGCCGCTGTTGGGTGACTGTCGCAAAAGGAAGTCTTGCCATTTTAGACTAAATTTTAGCCCTAACGTTTAGCGTTAGATCTACGTTAGACTAATGCAGAGCCAGAGGCTCTGGAGTGGCAGAGCACTGAACGAGCTGACTTGCATGACTTACAGAGATGCCAAGTTCCCCCCAATTTTATGTGTGAGATTTTCATGACTCGGCGTCTCGGCGAGGGGAGCGAAGCGACCGAGCGGGGGGAGGGTGTGGGAGGGGGGGACACCCCCCTCCCACGGTAGGGAGCTTGGCAATATCGTGTTTCAGGCCCCACCTCTAATATAGTTTGAATGTGGGGCTGATTCCCCCACGAAGTATTAGGCCTACATTTTATTATTCGTTCAATAGTTGATCGATCATGAAACTCATTTTTACATTTTCACATTTTCACATTTTTAACATTACTGGATTGACAACTCCCTAATATATACTCGTGTTTACGGCCCCACCAAACGGGATTATGAATTGATTATCACGGCAGTGGGGCTGATGGGCATCAGCCCCGCTGCTGTGTTAATCACGTTTGGATCCCGTTTGGTGGGGCCGTAAACACGAGTATATATACTGTGCTCATCAGCCCCGATGCTGTATTAATAATATTTGAATCGCATTTGGTGGGGCCGTTAACACGAGTATATATAAGAGAGTTTTAAAAGAAGATGATTAAACATGATGATCGATTAACACATTCTTTTTTTTTTTTAATGTGAAAGTCCGTCGTCTTCTATTTCTGTATTTCTGTCCTAGTTAGCTGTTGTGGTCTAAGTTAGGTCAGAAGAGATAATCGATCATGATGTATGTGGGCATCAGCCCCACTCACCATGCATTAATTGAGTGGGGCCTGAAACACGATTATGCCGGGAGCTTTTTCAATTTTTAGCTCTTAATGGTGCGATCTGGTGCATACTTAAGTGACTATTTTTTACTTATTTTGAAAGACAAAAGGTAAAAATACCTTCAATTGCAACTATCACTTAATCTTTTGAGCTATGCTCCTTATTATAGGGTAGACGGCGTGCGAAGGCGGTCGGCCAGTGCGTATAATCTAGCGAATAATGCTACTTTTTTTTTTTTCTGTCGGGTCCCGATGCATGAGAAAAATGGGTGCCATGCGTGAGATCGTGAGACGGACCCTGAATGCGTGAGTCTCACGCACAATGCATGAGACTTGGTAGCTCTGGACTTAGGGCCTGTTCCCGGGTGGGGGGGGGCAGGCACTCGACGCCAAAAGTGACGGGGATGTGCCGCAGGCGAGACAAAAAACGGGGGCTTTGGAACGGGCTTATTGTGAAAAGGAGGGTCTTCGGAACGGGCTTCGGAATGACAAATGTTTGTGAAAACGGGGGTCTTTGGAACGGTTCGCCTGTGTGTGAGTGCGTATGTATCCCTGTGGAACGGGCATGTGTGCATATGCAGCTAGCTCGGCGGCACGGGCACCGGGTGCGCTCTTCCGCAGAGCTAGAGCTAGAGGCGATGGATAAGGTCGGACAGCGCGCGCTGGCTGGCCTACGTGCGAAACGGTGCGGGCCGCTTTTCACAAAAAATGAAGCTCATTAAAACAGAGCAATGCGGCCGGAACGGCGAAACGAAAAACATGCTGCTCTGGAATGGATTTCTTTCTTCTTTTTTCTCGATAAGAAGAAAATGCTATGCTTTGGAACGGAAAGTTTGGGAATGAGAGCAGGAGTTGGTCCTGTGACACAGGTGACCATGGTGACTCAAGCCCTTTATTAACAGACCTTGTCCGGATAATGTGACAACGTCCAGGCATTAAACTCATGGTAACATTCCTCAATTAGGCGATTAAAAACACTATGAGCACTAGCACCACTTACCATCTTATCAGACATGCTGAAATTTATGAAAAACTTACCCTAGCAAATTTCCATAGCAACGTATACCTGACTTGGGGGTCGCACGCAAGTTTCAAGCCAAATGCGGGAAATGCGATCTCGTTTTCGTGCCTTTACTGAAATCATGATGGTCTTTTGCATGTGCGTCTTGTCAGCTTCTGGTGTTGGGGCCGAAAATTACCTCGAGAGCATTTTAACAGGAGGGTTATCCAGATGTTGTCGGGACATTGTCGACTCTGTCGAGCTAATTCTGGAAAGTTACCCTAGGCGTGCTAGGGTAGAATTTATGCAAAAGTTGTCTGGACAACATCCTGACGACACCCCGTGTGAAGTGTCTGAACAGGCAGGGTAACAAAAAATTGTCCAGACATTGTCCGGACAATTCAGTTTCAGAAAAGGTCTGTTAAGACGGGGCTCTAGTCTGTGACACTGGGTTAATTGTTACTAATTTTCACACAAGATCAGTCAAAACGAAACGCTGATGTGATACCTGATGGTGCCACATCTACACCGTATTCCTTGCCATTGGGAGAAAACATGGCTACCTACATGTAATTTCATAACTTCAGGACATCAGGCCAGAAGAAAGACTATCATCACCGCTGCAGTGGCTTGGTGTTACCATTACTTTAGAGGGCTCGAAGCAGTAGGCAAAGAATGGTAAACCCAGGGACCCTAAGCATAATTTTGTACTTGAGTATTAGGGGCAGCAAATTAAATGACATTGCCTGGAAAACAGAAAAATTTCATGGAATTCAGGAAGAACTTGGAAAACGCAATATTTTAGGCAAAAAAAAGAATTGATTTGTAAGGCCAAAAAAATTGAATTACGTAAACACAGCTATAAAGACATAACAAAAACAAAGCAAAATCCAATAATGAAAAAAAAAAACGTGCATCTGGATCAAACCAGTTCGCAGTGTGTAGTGTGTGTTCGCGAAGCTTTAGTTGTGTCTGCATGTACATGTATATTGTAGTGCTTATAGTTACGCTATTGATTTTTTAAATAGATTTCTACTTTTTACAATTACTTTGTCATAATTATGATTGTACATGTCACCAAAGAACACAGAATTTGAAGTCTAGAAAACTGAAGAACACAGAATTTGCATTTTTAAAAATGGAGAACTTTAGCCGAGAATGATCTGTTGACCTGCATTATCACGGAAGACAACAATTTTATGCTCAAAATGCAATATTTCGAGCATGTTAATGGCAGAAGGACATAGCATATTAACTCCTTCAGCATTCTCTTTGCATATACATGTACCCTGTACATTAGACTACTAACGTTACATAAAACACACCAAAAAAATGGCATAAAACTAAGTTTACATAAAACACACCAAAAAATGGCATAAAACTAATGTTACATAAAACACACCAAAAATACCATAAAACTAAGGTTACATAAAACATGCCAAAAATACCATCAAACTAATGTTACATAAAAACACATGAAAAAATACATAAAATTTGAGGGCAAAGAGAATCGTTTTGTCAGTCTTACCAGGCTTCATAAGGTTCACTGTACTCTTGCTCAGCTGCGTTATGGTGGCAGCGGCACCGGTGCCGATTTTTCACTGTGTTAAAATTGACTGGTGTTGTTCACCTACAGGTTGTATCAGGAAAAATCTTATGCGTAAAATGGCCAGTTTAAAGAGTCACACACATTAACTTGCACAATGCACCATCATCATGCACGTGTCAAGATGTTTAAAATTACCATTGCAGTAATCAACAAAATAGATGGAAAAACCTTTTTTTTTTCTCAACTGTACATGTACGTAGGATGATAATATCTTGTAATATCAGATCAATAATCTTCATCAGGTGAAGTCAGACTGTTATGGACCGCCAATCTTGCTCCTTTGAAACTCACACATGAGTTGCCTATTGTCAGCAATCGCACTGAATAGACCTACATTGTACTGTATATGTATGCTTGTGCAAGGTTGTTTCGTCTCACGTGTGAGTGGCTCAGAGTTACATTTTTTCTTAACTTTTTGCTACATGTACATGTACATTGTACAGTAGGTCTAGTAATAGAAGAAACGTGTAATTATTTTGTTTTGGTATGTTGTAGATCATGGGCAAATTGACATGTGATTGTCTCAACATCAACATCCATACTAAGGGAGACAACCCAAGACCGTTGGACCCCACCTTACTAGGTCTGTCCATCGATCAGCTGAGGGTGCCCTTCTTTGAACGGGACATCGCAGAGGTGCAGCTAGACTTGGGTGGAGTCACTGAGGTACAGTAATTGATGAAGTGCAGGCATAGAAGATGGCCAAAGTTGGGCATGTCAAAGTAGTTTGGTCATTTGGTTTCACGTACATGTACCAAGTGTCAAGTTGCAAACATTTGTTGGCATCATACGTCATTTTTACTTCCTTATTCTGTTCATATGAAAACATTGATTCATTACAATATCAGATATACAGTATTTATGTTGTGGATAAGATGCATGATAAAATATATGTATCTCATTAGACTTGGCCATTTATGGACTTCCCCCCCCCCCCCCCCCGAAACCCTGTGGAGGAACTTTCCTTAGAATATCAATTCACTTTCTGTAATTTTTGTTTTCATCTTGTGAATTTTGTGAAAAACTAGTTGACAATAGTTAGTCATTTTCGTCACTGACGCTGTCTTATGGATGTGGGAATATGTGTTTCAAATGGAAAAATTCAAGTGCGCTCCATTTCCAGTTGATAATTAATCTTCAAAAATATGTGCATATCTTTTTATGCATACATGTGCATTGCCGTAGAGGAGAAAGTGACATGGAAGTTCAATACTGATATCCTGTCTGGCTGCCATATGTTCATGTCGGACTGTGAAATATATCACCTTTCTGTTAGATCCATTATGCTCTTCCTCTTGTGTTAAAGTTTGTATTAAAACTAGCATGTCTGGTAAAATTTAGAGGGATCTTTATCCTAAGATTGCAGACATTTGGAATACATCCATTCAAATACATCTACATCTAAAATTGTACATCTACATGTACACTGTATAGACATTTCATTTGCCTCAAATGTTCTAACTTTCTAGTTGAATTGATGTTATTGATGTTCATTTAATCATTTACATGTATGTACATGTAGTTTGTAATTGTCAAACCGTAGTAGTCAAGTTTGTACATGTGTAGTAAAATCTATTTTTTTTTATATACATCCCATATATATGTAGTTTGTCAGTCAAATGTGCTGCAGTGCCCCCTGTCCACACTTTCTCCCAGTTTCTATATTGCAGTGTTGCGCATTGAATAATGTGTATTCATGTACATGTAACTAGAATCTGCACAGTTGCACGGGGGGGGGGGGGGGGGGGTGGGGGGGGGGGGGGGGGACATGTGATGTCACGATCTGTGTACAGAAAAAATATTCACGGTTATATTCATGGTGTATGACATCACAGGCAAAGTGTACTGTATTGTGATGCCATAAATTTTGGGTGCATCTAATGTCTTAGCTGTAATGATGTCATTTTCATAATTTTATTGTGTGCTTGCATTCGAGCAATGCAAACACTGCCTGTAGTTCTTATTTGTGTGAATGAAATAATACATTTAAATGTATGCTCTCTTGCTTTGTGCATTTCAAAGATGACAAATATATTCTGCCTCTGTCGAGAGTGCCAGATGGTTAAAATGTGGAGCCCTTAGGACTAAAATGCCACTTTTTTCCTTGGGGGCTGCTGCGCCTGTCAGGAAATAGTCACTTTCATGTCATTTGGATTACCCTACATGTAGCTACCAACCAGATCCGACTTGTAATTATTTGTATACTGTACATCTACTAAAATTTTCTCAAAGAAAATCCGTCTAAAGGACCATGTTTCTTTCCTCTGTTGAGTAGTCTTTAAAATTCCACTGCTGTATCCTGTAAGCCCCACCCCTCCTCCTTGAAATTCTGTTATGTACACTTATCAGTATCACACATTTCTGTCTCTTTATACCACAGGAGCAGAAGTACCTGGTGCACAAAACTACAGTTGGTGACTGGTGTATAAGGACCTGTGTTAACTGCAGTACACCGGCGTATGCCATCCATGCCACCAAGGGTTTGGAAAGGGTGCTAGTCAACACCAGACTTGTTGTAAGTGTTGAGATTTATCATCAGTTTGCTGGGGATGTGAGCAATGAATCTGTAACATGACCTGCGTTAAACAGATATTAGCACCAGCATACATGTATGATATTTATACTTCCATGGAGGGCAGAGAGAGTGCTACATGTAGTTAACACCAGACTTGTGATAATTATATTGAGTATTCTTTGTAGCTTAGGTTTAGGTGTAATATTGATTTTTGATCACAGAGATGGTTGCCTGTGATTGGTGTATCAGGGTGTATTATATTCTACATACTAAGGATCTGGCTGTAGGATTGGTCAAAAGTTAATCATGTGATAAAGCATAGTTTTGCCTGTCAGTCACCTCACAAAGAAAAGTTCATTGTACTCGATGGTGATAGTACATTCTTGTTTCGCTGATCCCTTCAGTCCATAGAGTCACAGCACGCTGCCACTTAATATGTTTGAGTGTGTGTGGAATTAAAGTGCGTTGCACTGTGTGAATTCAGACTATCAACGCATACTAAGCTTGTTGTAGATGTACATGTACATATCCGTACCATCCAAAATGTGCCATTTTGTGGTTTGCGTCATGTCACAGTAAGATTTCTTGCTTTGCTTCTTTAGTGATGTCACAATTAGCTTTCGCAGCATGCATATATTCACTTGTTGATCTGAGGCAAAGTAAATTGCGCACACACTACATTATCACAAGATAACAAAGTACACGCTACAAACAGGCATATGCAGTAGGAACTTCTTTCTGTGTTTTTAAACCTTGATTTGTAAACCATAATTCTTTCTCGTATAGAAGTAACTATTCTTTTCATTCTATACAATTACATATAAGTGGTTTCAGATATGGAATATAAAGCAAATAATCACTTTTTGGTTTCAGGTGATAAGACAAACTATCACTTTCTTAACGATCGGAATGTCTTTCCTCAGCTTCCCTTCTGAAAGATAATTACATCCACATTGTCTCGAAAGTGATAGTTTGTCCCATCTTCTTCACCAATGTTGATTATTTCCTAACCGTATGTCACTCAAGCCTGCTATTGCGAAACTACATGTACATGTATATTGTCCATCAATATAGTCCAGGACTCCAGGGGTTTTTAATAAAACTGTTCGTAAAGTTAAGCATGACTTTACGGAAGTTTACGAAAACTTGAATATGAAGTGCCAAATGGGATGCATAAATTTTTTCCCAACATTTTAACAAAGTGTGACTGCATTTCCCATAATCGCAATTGAATTGTGGCAAAAAATATACTTTGCAATAAAAAAATTGTAAACAGTAGTAATGTAAATCTACATGTATGTCTGCATAATTTCACTTTTAATTAATGCAATGTACATGTACATGTATAATGTTAGAGAATCCCATTTGGCTTCGAAAGGAGAGAAAGAGTATTCAGACTATTAAGGTGCTTTCACACATGATGCGACAGTGTGGTACCACACTGTGGCGCCACACTTTTTTGTGTACAAGCCTATGGGGTATAGGGCGACAAAAAAATGTCGCCGAGGCAGGACACACTTTTTTTTTTGCCGCCTAGATACACAAAAAATGCGCACCAATCTAATTTCTAAAAAGTTTGCACAAAAATTGAATCCATGAGATTGCTTGCGCAAGTTTTGACAATATGCTCTCTTATTGAGAGTTGACGCGTTAATGCGCGTTTATTAGCATATGTGGTGACACATAGTCCCACCATGTGTGAAGACGAAACAGTGTGGTACCACACTGTCGCATCATGTGTGAAAGCACCTTAACAAATTCCTATTTCTTTGTCTATCCTATCCTGGGATTTCTATAACACCAGAAACGTTTGCATGCAGGAAATGCATGTATTTATGCATGTAAAGTGAGCAAGTGGTTGAAATGCATGGCATAATGTTGAATTGCAGCTGACATACATGTAACACTGGATCTTTGAGATTCACAGTTTTTCTTTCTCAGTGAACATCTTTTGGTTTACATAGTGCAAAATCTTCATATCATAAAAGTTCCTTTTTTGTGATATGTACATGCACATGTAGGATTGAAGACACTGATAAATGCCCATGTACATTGTATAATGTAGTTGTATGATGTTATAACTTATTAAACAAAGTATTTTTTAATCTCCTCTAAGAGCGATGAAAGGAGACAAGAAAATATCCAGTCCTCTGGTGCATTTTCACCACTTTACAAGGTGATCTTGAGGGACAGTACAGCAAAATCGAACAGTCCTTCACTAGGTAAGTGGGTTTGGGTTATTGACGAGTGGCTTGGGAGGGTGTGCTGGAGGGGGGGGGCCTAACAAAATATTTGATAAATGCGACTTTGTCATCCTGAGGGATGGGATGATGAAAAACAACATTTTTTATGAAAGCAAAAAGGCAAACAGCAGCTCTTCATTAGGTTTCTGTCACTGAGTATATGTAGAGCAGTGGATTGTAGGGGGGGGGGGGGGGGGGGGGGTGTGGTGTGTTGATGAATAAAATTCTGAACAGAAATAGGGCAGTATATAATGACATGAGCTTGAGGAGGGGGGGGAGAGATGTAAAGTACACATTTCATATCCTGTGTATCTCTATTAAGTAGTTCACATTCCCACATAAAGTAAAGTTCATTGTTGTAATTGAGCAGTGGTATCTGTTATGATGCAACCCGTTATATTTATTTTTGAACTTTTCAGTACATCCAATGACAGGCAACCAAGAAGTGATCAGAAAGACAGTGGCTCAGCTTCAAGATCATCTCAACAAATATATCAGCAGAGAAAAACTAGCCATGGAAGAGAGAATAAGGTAAGAAAGAGGAGAGAGAGAGGAGAGAGGAGAGAGGAGAGAGAGAGAGGAGAGAGAGAGAGAGAGGGAGAGGGAGGAGACAGAAAAAGAAAGAGAGAGGGGGAGTAGAAGGGGCTAGGGAAGGAAGAAAAGGGGGAGGGTAGGACACCCTAGAACCCCTGAAGGTAAGCCCTTCAGTGCAATTGTATTTGTGATTTGGAAGAAATCAGCCAGTGGAATATTTGTTGTTGCTTTGTGAGGCAAACCCTCGCCAAGAATTTGAGTTGCCCAAGGCAGCTTGTGCAGGAAGCATGCAAAAATTGGGATGCACAAGCAGGCAGGTCTTTTCATTTGCATGTTAACTGTAAACACCTGTGGAAAACATGGGTTGTTTTTTTTTTTTTTAGTTTGAAAATCCCCAGGATTTTGTTTTGTCTAGACTTGTATATCTTCTTTACAAAACAAAGATGTTTACAAGGCCTCCTAGAAGTTAACCCATATGTTACCAAAAGTCCAGTATGTGATTTAGGGGGTGTACATGTACGTTGTATATGAACTTCTGATGTTGTTGGGGTTTTAATAGTTAAGGAGCAGGGCATCTGACAGATACAGTGTAAGTGGTTTTCTGTAGTTGTCATTGTATTGTAGGCTATATCCTGAAATAGAAACAACTCGCTCTTTTCGGCTGTACTTACTGGGTGCAAAGCTTATGGAGGTAGAAAGAAGATATCTTCATTCAACTGAACTGGAAATGGATGATCAAAACTAAAATGGACTTGAAGAAGCTCATCATCTCTCAGGATTACCTGTCTGTGTCACTCTGTATAAAGTATTCTTAATTAGTTTTAGATCTGTTCTGAAAACGTTTTTTTTCTTTCCTAGAGGAAAAGCTTTTAATGCAGACCCTTCTGCAGTGAGATAGATTTTAAGAGCTGTACTTTTCTCCTGATGACGGACAGTCGAGCTGTTGGAATGTAGAGCCTTCTCTCCTCATCGCCTTCTCATCTGGTTTACAGTTCTTAACAGGACTTAACTCATTCTCAAGAAAGATACTCTCCACTCTCTCTTACTCTCTGTCTCACCTCTCCATTTCTTCTCTCTCTCAACTTTCCTCCCACTTTCCCTCTTAACGGTCCTTTTCAGGACTCACCACATGGTGAACAGTGAACCTATCCAAACCATACTGTTCTTAGGCATCTTATCTTTATGTCGTTGTGCAAAAAAATGAAAAAATAGAAATTATTGAAAATCTGATTTTTTCAAACAATGATGATTTTACAGGTAGCATGTAGACCTTGTGAATATATATATAAAAGCTTCTTGTGGCATGATCTTTGCTAGAATGCTATTCCAATATGTCAAAATAGACATTTTCATTTTTGCCTTTTTGTATTTTCCGTTCCACGCACGTTCTTTCGCACAACAACATAAAGATAAAACGCCTTAATTTCATACATGTAGGTTTTAACTGCCATGCTTACATTTCATTCTTTAGGAGATACAGTGAAGAACAAAAATCAGCATTCAGCCAACTGCAGAAGAGAGCGTACCAGGATAAAAATATTATGGTCGGGTAAGTTTGAAAGCTAAAACTGCTGTCAATAAAGTGGAAAATACATCATTCATGAACTATTCGCTAATGAGGCTTTGTCCATTTCAGCCATTATCAGTTGCAGAGGTAAAAGTTTCAAAAAGAAATTTAAAATTCATGGGGAAAAAATGCACCTACATTTTTAACGTGCATACACATTACCATGTGATTCGTTGAGGGCCATTGCACAATCATGTGCATGTATTTTGAATAGTGTCTGATTATCTGAGAAATTCTGTAAAGAATAGTCACGATACTGTCCATATGCGGGTCTGGTCAGTTTCACTGAGAGTTGACAGCCAAGTTTAAAAGATGTAATTAATACATTAATTGGATTTTTGGGGGGGGAAAATACATTTATGTGTTTTTTTGCGGCTATATAATGATTAGAGTCTTATTTCCATGCAATTCCTTCACCTGACCTTTACTCACACTGAACAAGTGAAATTTTGAGACTGCATTGGCCAGCGATCTTGCTCCTATCCTGTGAAACTCAAAGCTCAGGAACACCATTTCCTATTGTCGTCAGTCGCAGCAGTGCGGATGTGAGTATAATGTAGCAATTACAGTATAGGCATGTGGTGGCCCTTAACTTCAAGTTGAGTTTCACAGGAACAAGATCACTGGCTAGTAACAATTTCAAAATTTTGGTGTACCGTCATCTCATAGTTTCCATGAGTGCCCCTGTGGTGATACATCAGGAAGAAGCTCTCACAATGATTGTTCTCATTTCACTTCAGTGTCATCTTGAATGCGGAGGAGAGAAACCTGGAAAGAATCACTATCAGATGCCATGTTGGATAGTACGCTGACCCCACCTACCACGCCAAACACAAGGCCTGGGACTGTGCAAAATAGATGTGAGTATCGAGTGAAGTGCATGGCAATTACAATTTGATACCTTGAAACAATAAATGGTTGCAAATTTTGGAGTGGTTCAAGATTTGCTACATTGTCATAGTGCCCGGGATTGAATGGCAACCCTTGACTGACTGCATGTCAACAAAGGTTCTTGGCAAAAGAGGCGGCATTAAGAAATCATAGAATTTATGGTTGACAGCATTGTTCCTACTATGGGCGTCTATGTGAATAAGATCTTTGTGTGTCGTGTCCCTAGACCATTACAACCTGGGACCAGTTTTCTTGAAACTCATAAGTCTAACGTTATTCCATTGAAACGTGTGTTGTAGAAATTAACACACGTTTCAATAGGATGTCCAGGAACTTAGACTTAAGACAGTTTCAAGAAACTGGCCCCTGATTTAATGAAGATATGATAGCTTGATCTATTAAACGTTATTTTTTTTTCATTAAAGCATAATAATTCCTTATCACCTCCCTTCATATAAAAGTAAATGATGAAATTAAAGACTCTCTTTATTTTAAATCTGTCAACATCTTTTTTCATGAAAAATTGTGCCAGTACTTTACAGACCTCTCCAATGATTTTGAAGTACATGATGGGCATAGTGCAAGTAGAGCTAAGTGTGATTGTGTGAGCTAATACACACGTAGCAATTCACATTCTTCAATTTTACAGATATCTTTCACTTGTGATCAGTATCCATAACACAGAGGCAGCATTTTTTTTTTTTTTTTTTTTGGTTGAAAAGCTCTATCGGCTTAGATCAGCTTTGGCATTTCAGTGATATGGCAATTTGAAGTATATGAACTCATAAATTATGACTTACAACAACATTATTCTTCAGTGTGATATACTATTAATTTTTTGGTGTTTATTGTTTGCAGTGTGCAGTTTGTTTGTCTTGTTTTGTTTTATTGTTTAGGTATTTATTTGAAACATTTAGTTATTGATGTTGATTGTTTGTTTATATCTTTCAGCATCAGACAAACTTGCCTCATCTGTACCAGCATCTAGAGCTCCCATTAGTAACTTCACTCCGTCCGTACCAAAGAGCAGACCCATCCCACAACAGGCTCGTAGAGTGCAGGTATGACCATGCTCCAGGAATGATGATGACGATGGCGATGATGATGATGATGATTATGGTGATGATGACTGAAGATTATACTGATGATGATTGTGGTTGATGATGATGATGATAATGATACTGATGATGATGTTGATGATAATGATTGTGATGATGAGGAGGTGTGATGATGATGATGATAATGTTGATTGTGATGAAAATGACAATGATTATGATGATGATAGTGATGATCATAATCATTGTGTTGGTGCTACTGATGATGATAGTGATATTAATGATTGTGGTGGTTGTGGTGCAGCTGCTGCTTATGGTGATGTTGATAAGGATGATTGTGATGGTGCTGGTGATGATGATGTTGATGTTGATGATTGTGCTGGTGATGATTTTGATAGTGGGTGGTTGCTGTGGTGTGGTGGTAAATGATCGTTGTTGGTAATCATCGACTTTATGTACACAATTTCTACGGTGTTTGCATTGCTACTGAGTGTTGATTAAACCTATTTGAGGTAACATTCTTGATTTGGGGATTCTTTAGGTATTTCCTGAATTAGAAATTTGTGATCAATTTTTTTTAATTTTTTTTTATGAAGAAATAAGAAATACATATTTAAGAATAACATTGGTACAATTTTGTATTAACCCATAGCACCTTGCCAGTTCAGTAAGATATTTACGAGCCACAGTACTTCAACAGTAGTAGTAGCATGTAGTAGTATATTTGGTAGCGCTTAATACGTGTTTCTAAGTGCTTTATGTATATTACCCAGATGTTGTATCAGTCACTATCCACCATTAGTGCACCCATCCTCCAATCCCAGGCGGGTGTTACAGCCAGGCGCGCATTTTAAAAGCGCACATGCCAACTAGCAACGTTGACGTTCACATCCTCTGCGGATTTCCATTTACACACGTGGGTGAACTTAAGAATGGCAGCGTGCGGTCAACGTCTTACCAAAAGACGTTATGGGCGGGCAGAGATTCGAACCCCAACTCTTTGATGGAGAATACTTGAGTGAATCACTACACCATGACACTCCAGGAATGATGTAATGATGTTTTCTGTATAAAATTTCCTTTTTGCAGCAAGCAGTGTTGCCAGATCAGTACCTGCCCACGCAAGTCACCGTGAAGTCACTAGACAGTTCTGATGCAGACAGTAAGTGTTCGACTTTGAATGAATTTGCAGCACTAGCTGATATAGGATTTGAAAATAACCCCATACTTCGTACAAAAACAGGCTTTCATAATTTTATGTGCATACTTTATTTGCCTATGTACAATAAGAGTAAATGCAGTTCAATCATTGAAAAATCAGTGAGTTAGACACTTTTATCGTCGTTAATGGTTAATTTAGTATGTGCACAAGTTTATCGTTACTCGTTATTTGTTATATCTGACCACCGCCTTGTTGCATTTGATCTTTCTTTAATCAGGAGGAAAGAAACACAGGGAAATGTATAGGGTTTAAGAGACTTGTATTCTCAAAGAGATTTTTGAGAAGGGTAGTGACGAGGAGCCATATTAGGTAGCTTAAATCAAAAGTCACGTCCAACGGTTTTCATCGGCTGCTCCGCGCCAGGGTATTCACATCGGCTTTCCAGATCCCCATTGTTTTGTCGATACAGAAACGGGAGGATTAGAAGGGAAAAGATGCTTAGCAGAAATCCTACTGTAGGCTGCGGTCAAATTGGGCTCTGACTTATGATAAGCCTTTTTTGGTATTCAGAGATAGCTAATGGTAGGCTCAAGGTCCTGCATTAAAAAGAAAAAAATCCTTCAGTAAGACCAAAAAGTTGTCATAATCCATGTCTTGTCTTTCAGCCATGTTTGATCTGGAGGGGTTCACCCAGGATGAAGAACCATTCTTTGAATCGGATGAA
>CM057163.1:6408975-6442768 GCA_029962745.1 Echinometra lucunter
TGTCCAGACATTGTCCGGACAATTCAGTTCAGAAAAGGTCTGTTAAGACGGGGCTCTAGTCGTGACACTGGGTTAATTGTTACTAATTTTCACACAAGATCGTCAAACGAAACGCTGATGTGATACCTGATGGGCCACATCTACACCGTATTCCTTGCCATTGGAGAGAAAACATGGCTACCTACATGTAATTTCATAACTTCAGGACATCAGGCCAGAAGCAAAGACATATCATCACCGCTGCAGTGGCTTGGTGTTACCATTACTTTAGAGGGCTCGAAGCAGTAGGCAAAGAATGGTAAACCAGGGACCCTAAGCATTAATTTTGTACTTGAGTATTAGGGGCCAGCAAAATTAAATGACATTGCCTGGAAAACAGAAAAATTTCATGGGAATTCAGGAAGAACTTGGAAAACGCAATATTTTTAGGCAAAAAAAAAGAATTGATTTGTAAGGCCAAAAAAATTGAATTACGTAAACACAGCTATAAAGACATAACAAAAACAAAGCAAAATCCAATAATGAAAAAAAAAAAGTGCATCTGGATCAAACCAGTTCGCAGTGTGTAGTGGTGTTCGCGAAGCTTTAGTTGTGTCTGCATGTACATGTATATTGTAGTGCTTTATAGTTACGCTATTGATTTTTTAAATAGATTTCTACTTTTTACAATTACTTTGTCATAATTATGATTGTACATGTCACCAAAGAACACAGAATTTGAAGTCTAGAAAACTGAAGAACACAGAATTTGCATTTTTAAAAATGGAGCACTTTAGCCGAGAATGATCTGTTGACCTGCATTATCACGGAAGACAACCAATTTTATGCTCAAAATGCAATATTTCGAGCATGTTAATGGCAGAAGGACATAGGCTATAACTCCTTCAGCATTCTCTTTGCATATACATGTACCCTGCTACATTAGACTACTAACGTTACATAAAACACACCAAAAAAATGGCATAAAACTAAGTTTACATAAAACACACCAAAAAATGGCATAAAACTAATGTTACATAAAACACACCAAAAATACCATAAACTAAGGTTACATTAAAACATGCCAAAAATACCATCAAACTAATGTACATAAAAACACATGAAAAAATACATAACATTTGAGGGCAAAGAGAATCGTTTTGTCAGTTCTTACAGGCTTCATAAGGTTCACTGTACTCTTGCTCAGCTGCGTATGGTGGCTAGCGGCACCGGTTGCCGATTTTTCACTGTGTTAAAATTGACTGGTGTTGTTCACCTACAGGTTGTATCAGGAAAATCTTATGCGTGAATGGCCCAGTTAAAGAGTCACACACATTTAACTTGCCACAATGCACCATCATCATGCACGTGTCAAGATGTTTAAAATACATTGCAGTAATCAACAAAATAGATGGAAAAACCTTTTTTTTTTTCTCAACTGTACATGTACGTAGGATGATAATATCTTGTAAATCAGATCATAATCTTCATCAGGTGAAGTCCGGACTGTTATGGACCGCCAATCTTGCTCCTTTGAAACTCACACATGAGTTGCCTATTGTCAGCAATCGCACTGAATAGACCTACATTGTACTGTATATGTATGCTTGTGCAAGGTTGGTTTCGTCTCACGTGTGAGTGGCTCAGAGTTACATTTTTTCTTAACTTTTTGCTACATGTACATGTACATTGTACAGTAGGTCTAGTAATAGAAGAAACGTGTAATATTTTGTTTTGGTATGTGTAGATCATGGGCAAATTGACATGTGATTGTCTCAACATCAACATCCATACTAAGGGAGACAACCCAAGACCGTTGGACCCCACCTTACTAGGTCTGTCCATCGATCAGCTGAGGGTGCCCTTCTTTGAACGGGACATCGCAGGAGGTGCAGCTAGACTTGGGTGGAGTCACTGAGGTACAGTAATTGATGAAGTGCAGGCATAGAAGATGGCCAAAGTTGGGCATGTCAAAGTAGTTTGGTCATTTGGTTTCACGTACATGTACCAAGTGTCAAGTTGCAAACATTTGTTGGCATCATACGTCATTTTTACTTCCTTATTCTTTCATATGAAAACATTGATTCATTACAATATCAGATATACAGTATTTATGTTGTGGATAAGATGCATGATAAAATATATGTATCTCATTAGACTTGGCCATTTATGGACTTCCCCCCCCCCCCCCCGAAACCCTGTGGAGGAACTTTCCTTAGAATATCAATTCACTTTCTGTAATTTTTGTTTTCATCTTGTGAATTTTGTGAAAAACTAGTTGACAATAGTTAGTCATTTTCGTCACTGACGCTGTCTTATGATGTGGGAATATGTGTTTCAAATGGAAAAATTCAAGTGCGCTCCATTTCCAGTTGATAATTAATCTTCAAAAATATGTGCATATCTTTTTATGCATACATGTGCATTGCCGTAGAGGAGAAAGTGACATGGAAGTTCAATACTGATATCCTGTCTGGCTGCCATATGTTCATGTCGGACTGTGAAATATATCACCTTTCTGTTAGATCCATTATGCTCTTCCTCTTGTGTTAAGTTTGTATTAAAACTAGCATGTCTGGTAAAATTTAGAGGGATCTTTATCCTAAGATTGCAGACATTTGGAATACATCCATTCAAATACATCTACATCTAAAATTGTACATCTACATGTACACTGTATAGACATTTCATTTGCCTCAAATGTTCTAACTTTCTAGTTGAATTGATGTTATTGATGTTCATTTAATCATTACATGTATGTACATGTAGTTTGTAATTGTCAAACCGTAGTAGTCAAGTTTGTACATGTGTAGTAAAATCTATTTTTTTTTATATACATCCCATATATATGTAGTTTGTCAGGTCAAATGTGCTGCAGTGCCCCCTGTCCCCACTTTCTCCCAGTTTCTATATTTGCAGTGTTGCGCATTGAATAATGTGTATTCATGTACATGTAACTAGAATCTGCACAGTTGCACGGGGGGGGGGGGGGGGGGGGGGGACATGTGATGTCACGATCTGTGTACAGAAAAAATATTCACGGTTATATTCATGGTGTATGACATCACAGGCAAAGTGTACTGTATGTGATGCCATAAAATTTGGGTGCAATCTAATGTCTTAGCTGTAATGATGTCATTTCATAATTTTATTGTGTGCTTGCATTCGAGCAATGCAAACACTGCCTGTAGGTTCTTATTTGTGTGAATGAAATAATACATTTAAATGTATGCTCTCTTGCTTTGTGCATTTCAAAGATGACAAATATATTCTGCCTCTGTCGAGAGTGCCAGATGGTTAAAATTGTGGAGCCCTTAGGACTTAAAATGCCACTTTTTTCCTTGGGGGCTGCTGCGCCTGTCAGGAAATAGTCACTTTCATGTCATTTGGATTACCCTACATGTAGCTACCAACCAGATCCGACTTGTAATTATTTGTATACTGTACATCTACTAAAATTTTCTCAAAGAAAATCCGTCTAAAGGACCATGTTTCTTTCCTCTGTTGAGTAGTCCTTAAAATTCCACTGCTGTATCCTGTAAGCCCCACCCCTCCTCCTTGAAATTCTGTTATGTACACTTATCAGTATCACACATTTCTGTCTCTTTATACCACAGGAGCAGAAGTACCTGGTGCACAAAACTACAGTTGGTGACTGGTGTATAAGGACCTGTGTTAACTGCAGTACACCGGCGTATGCCATCCATGCCACCAAGGTTTGGAAAGGGTGCTAGTCAACACCAGACTTGTTGTAAGTGTGAGATTTATCATCAGTTTGCTGGGGATGTGAGCAATGAATCTGTAACATGACCTGCGTTAAACAGATATTAGCACCAGCATACATGTATGATATTTATACTTCCATGGAGGGCAGAGAGAGTGCTACATGTAGTTAACACCAGACTTGTGATAATTATATTGATATTCTTTGTAGCTTAGGTTTAGGTGTAATATTGATTTTTGATCACAGAGATGGTTGCCTGTGATTGGTGTATCAGGGTGTATTATATTCTACATACTAAGGATCTGGCTGTAGGATTGGTCAAAAGTTAATCATGTGATAAAGCATAGTTTTGCCTGTCAGTCACCTCACAAGAAAAGTTCATTGTACTCGATGTGATAGTACATTCTTGTTTCGCTGATCCCTTCAGTCCATAGAGTCACAGCACGCTGCCACTTAATATGTTTGAGTGTGTGTGGAATTAAGTGCGTTGCACTGTGTGAATTCAGACTATCAACGCATACTAAGCTTGTTGTAGATGTACATGTACATATCCGTACCATCCAAAATGTGCCATTTTGTGGTTTGCGTCATGTCACAGTAAGATTTCTTGCTTTGCTTCTTTAGTGATGTCACAATTAGCTTTCGCAGCATGCATATATTCACTTGTTGATTCTGAGGCAAAGTAAATTGCGCACACACTACATTATCACAAGATAACAAAGTACACGCTACAACAGGCATATGCAGTAGGAACTTCTTTCTGTGTTTTTAAACCTTGATTTGTAAACCATAATTCTTTCTCGTATAGAAGTAACTATTCTTTTCATTCTATACAATTACATATAAGTGGTTTCAGATATGGAATATAAAGCAAATAATCACTTTTTGGTTTCAGGTGATAAGACAAACTATCACTTTCTTAACGATCGGAATGTCTTTCCTCAGCTTCCCTTCTGAAAGATAATTACATCCACATTGTCCTCGAAAGTGATAGTTTGTCCCATCTTCTTCACCAATGTTGATTATTTCCTAACCGTATGTCACTCAAGCCTGCTATTGCGAAACTACATGTACATGTATATTGTCCATCAATATAGTCCAGGACTCCAGGGGTTTTTAATAAAACTGTTCGTAAAGTTAAGCATGACTTTACGGAAGTTTACGAAAACTTGAATATGAAGTGCCAAATGGGATGCATAAATTTTTTCCCAACATTTTAACAAAGTGTGACTGCATTTCCCATAATCGCAATTGAATTGTGGCAAAAAATATACTTTGCAATAAAAAAAATTGTAAACAGTAGTAATGTAAATCTACATGTATGTCTGCATAATTTCACTTTTAATTAATGCAATGTACATGTACATGTATAATGTTAGAGAATCCCATTTGGCTTCGAAAGGAGAGAAAAGAGTATTCAGACTATTAAGGTGCTTTCACACATGATGCGACAGTGTGGTACCACACTGTGGCGCCACACTTTTTTGTGTACAAGCCTATGGGGTATAGGGCGACAAAAAAATGTCGCCGAGGCAGGACACACTTTTTTTTTTGCCGCCTAGATACACAAAAAATGCGCACCAATCTAATTTCTAAAAAGTTTGCACAAAAATTGAATCCATGAGATTGCTTGCGCAAGTTTTGACAATATGCTCTCTTATTGAGAGTTGACGCGTTAATGCGCGTTTATTAGCATATGTGGTGACACATAGTCCCACCATGTGTGAAGACGAAACAGTGTGGTACCACACTGTCGCATCATGTGTGAAAGCACCTTAACAAATTCCTATTTCTTTGTCTATCCTATCCTGGGATTTCTATAACACCAGAAACGTTTGCATGCAGGAAATGCATGTATTTATGCATGTAAAGTGAGCAAGTGGTTGAAATGCATGGCATAATGTTGAATTGCAGCTGACATACATGTAACACTGGATCTTTGAGATTCACAGTTTTTCTTTCTCAGTGAACATCTTTTGGTTTACATAGTGCAAAATCTTCATATCATAAAAGTTCCTTTTTTGTGATATGTACATGCACATGTAGGATTGAAGACACTGATAAATGCCCATGTACATTGTATAATGTAGTTGTATGATGTTATAACTTATTAAACAAAGTATTTTTTAATCTCCTCTAAGAGCGATGAAAGGAGACAAGAAAATATCCAGTCCTCTGGTGCATTTTCACCACTTTACAAGGTGATCTTGAGGGACAGTACAGCAAAATCGAACAGTCCTTCACTAGGTAAGTGGGTTTGGGTTATTGACGAGTGGCTTGGGAGGGTGTGCTGGAGGGGGGGGGCCTAACAAAATATTTGATAAATGCGACTTTGTCATCCTGAGGGATGGGATGATGAAAAACAACATTTTTTATGAAAGCAAAAAGGCAAACAGCAGCTCTTCATTAGGTTTCTGTCACTGAGTATATGTAGAGCAGTGGATTGTAGGGGGGGGGGGGGGGGGGGGGGGTGTTGATGAATAAAATTCTGAACAGAAATAGGGCAGTATATAATGACATGAGCTTGAGGGAGGGGGGGAGAGATGTAAAGTACACATTTCATATCCTGTGTATCTCTATTAAGTAGTTCACATTCCCACATAAAGTAAAGTTCATTGTTGTAATTGAGCAGTTGGTATCTGTTATGATGCAACCCGTATATTTATTTTTGAACTTTTCAGTACATCCAATGACAGGCAACCAAGAAGTGATCAGAAAGACAGTGGCTCAGCTTCAAGATCATCTCAACAAATATATCAGCAGAGAAAAACTAGCCATGGAAGAGAGAATAAGGTAAGAAAGAGAGAGAGAGAGAGAGAGAGAGAGAGAGAGAGAGAGAGAGAGAGAGAGAGAGAGGGAGAGGGAGGAGACAGAAAAAGAAAGAGAGAGGGGGAGTAGAAGGGGCTAGGGAAGGAAGAAAAGGGGGAGGGTAGGACACCCTAGAACCCCTGAAGGTAAGCCCTTCAGTGCAATTGTATTTGTGATTTGGAAGAAATCAGCCAGTGGAATATTTGTTGTTGCTTTGTGAGGCAAACCCTCGCCAAGAATTTGAGTTGCCCAAGGCAGCTTGTGCAGGAAGCATGCAAAAATTGGGATGCACAAGCAGGCAGGTCTTTTCATTTGCATGTTAACTGTAAACACCTGTGGAAAACATGGGTTGTTTTTTTTTTTTTTAGTTTGAAATCCCCAGGATTTTGTTTTGTCTAGACTTGTATTATCTTCTTTACAAAACAAAGATGTTTACAAGGCCTCCTAGAAGTTAACCCATATGTTACCAAAAGTCCAGTATGTGATTTAGGGGGTGTACATGTACGTTGTATATGAACTTCTGATGTTGTTGGGGTTTTAATAGTTAAGGAGCAGGGCATCTGACAGATACAGTGTAAGTGGTTTTCTGTAGTTGTCATTGTATTGTAGGCTATATCCTGAAATAGAAACAACTCGCTCTTTTCGGCTGTACTTACTGGGTGCAAAGCTTATGGAGGTAGAAAGAAGATATCTTCATTCAACTGAACTGGAAATGGATGATCAAAACTAAAATGGACTTGAAGAAGCTCATCATCTCTCAGGATTACCTGTCTGTGTCACTCTGTATAAAGTATTCTTAATTAGTTTTAGATCTGTTCTGAAAAACGTTTTTTTCTTTCCTAGAGGAAAAGCTTTTAATGCAGACCCTTCTGCAGTGAGATAGATTTTAAGAGCTGTACTTTTCTCCTGATGACGGACAGTCGAGCTGTTTGGAATGTAGAGCCTTCTCTCCTCATCGCCTTCTCATCTGGTTTACAGTTCTTAACAGGACTTAACTCATTCTCAAGAAAGATACTCTCCACTCTCTCTTACTCTCTGTCTCACCTCTCCATTTCTTCTCTCTCTCAACTTTCTCCACTTTCCCTCTTAACGGTCCTTTTCAGGACTCACCACATGGTGAACAGTGAACCTTATCCAAACCATACTGTTCTTAGGCATCTTATCTTTATGTCGTTGTGCAAAAAAATGAAAAAATAGAAAATTATTGAAAATCTGATTTTTCAAACAATGATGATTTTACAGGTAGCATGTAGACCTTGTGAATATATATATAAAAGCTTCTTGTGGCATGATCTTTGCTAGAATGCTATTCCAATATGTCAAAATAGACATTTTCATTTTTGCCTTTTTGTATTTTCCGTTCCACGCACGTTCTTTCGCACAACAACATAAAGATAAAACGCCTTAATTTCATACATGTAGGTTTTAACTGCCATGCTTACATTTCATTCTTTTAGGAGATACAGTGAAGAACAAAAATCAGCATTCAGCCAACTGCAGAAGAGAGCGTACCAGGATAAAAATATTATGGTCGGGTAAGTTTGAAAGCTAAAACTGCTGTCAATAAAGTGGAAAATACATCATTCATGGAACTATTCGCTAATGAGGCTTTGTCCATTTCAGCCATTATCAGTTGCAGAGGTAAAAGTTTCAAAAAGAAATTTAAAATTCATGGGGAAAAAATGCACCTACATTTTTAACGTGCATACCATTACCATGTGATTCGTTGAGGGCCATTGCACAATCATGTGCATGTATTTTTGAATAGTGTCTGATTATCTGAGAAATTCTGTAAAGAATAGTCACGATACTGTCCATATGCGGGTCTGGTCAGTTTCACTGAGAGTTGACAGCCAAGTTTAAAAGATGTAATTAATACATTAATTGGAAATTTTTTTTTGGGGGGGGGGGGGAAAATACATTTATGTGTTTTTTGCGCTATATAATGATTAAGAGTCTTATTTCCATGCAATTCCTTCACCTGACCTTTACTCACACTGAACAAGTGAAATTTTGAGACTGCATTGGCCAGCGATCTTGCTCCTGATCCTGTGAAACTCAAAGCTCAGGAACACCATTTGCCTATTGTCGTCAGTCGCAGCAGTGCGGATGTGAGTATAATGTAGCAATTACAGTATAGGCATGTGGTGGCCCTTAACTTCAAGTTGAGTTTCACAGGAACAAGATCACTGGCTAGTAACAATTTCAAAACTTTGGTGTACCGTCATCTCATAGTTTTCCATGAGTGCCCCTGTGGTGATACATCAGGAAGAAAGCTCTCACAATGATTGTTCTCATTTCACTTCAGTGTCATCTTGAATGCGGAGGAGAGAAACCTGGAAGAATCACTATCAGATGCCATGTTGGATAGTACGCTGACCCCACCTACCACGCCAAACACAAGGCCTGGGACTGTGCAAAATAGATGTGAGTATCGAGTGAAGTGCATGGCAATTACAAATTTGATACCTTGAAACAATAAATGGTTGCAAATTTTGGAGTGGTTCAAGATTTGCTACATTGTCATAGTGCCCTGGGATTGAATGGCAACCCTTGACTGACTGCATGTCAACAAAGGTTCTTGGCAAAAGAGGCCGGCATTAAGAAATCATAGAATTTATGGTTGACAGCATTGTTCCTACTATGGGCTTCTATGTGAATAAGATCTTTTGTGTGTCGTGTCCCTAGACCATTTACAACCTGGGACCAGTTTCTTGAAACTCATAAGTCTAACGTTATTCCATTGAAACGTGTGTTGTAGAAATTAACACACGTTTCAATAGGATGTCCAGGAACTTAGACTTAAGACAGTTTCAAGAAACTGGCCCCTGATTTAATGAAGATATGATAGCTTGATCTATTAAACGTTATTTTTTTTTTCATTAAAGCATAATATATTCCTTATCACCTCCCTTCATATAAAAGTAAATGATGAAATTACAAGACTCTCTTTATTTTAAAATCTGTCACATCTTTTTCATGAAAAATTGTGCAGTACTTTACAGACCTCTCCAATGATTTTGAAGTACATGATGGGCAGTAGTGCAAGTAGAGCTAAGTGTGATTGTGTGAGCTAATACACACGTAGCAATTCACATTCTTCAATTTTACAGATATCTTTCACTTGTGATCAGTATCCATAAACACAGAGGCAGCATTTTTTTTTTTTTTTTTTTTTGTTGAAAAGCTCTATCGGCTTAGATCAGCTTTGGCATTTCAGTGATATGGCAATTTTGAAGTATATGAACTCATAAATTATGACTTACAACAACATATATTCTTTCAGTTGTGATATACTATTAATTTTTTGGTGTTTATTGTTTGCAGTGTGCAGTTTTGTTTTGTCTTGTTTTGTTTTATTTGTTTAGTATTTATTTGAAACATTTAGTTATTGATGTTGATTGTTTGTTTATATCTTTCAGCATCAGACAAACTTGCCTCATCTGTACCAGCATCTAGAGCTCCCATTAGTAACTTCACTCCGTCCGTACCAAAGAGCAGACCCATCCCACAACAGGCTCGTAGAGTGCAGGTATGACCATGCTCCAGGAATGATGATGACGATGGCGATGATGATGATGATGATTATGGTGATGATGACTGAAGATTATACTGATGATGATTGTGTTGTTGATGATGATGATGATAATGATACTGATGATGATGTTGATGATAATGATTGTGATGATGAGGATGGTGCTGATGTTGATGATGATAATGTTGATTGTGATGAAAATGACAATGATTATGATGATGATAGTGATGATCATAATCATTGTGTTGGTGCTACTGATGATGATAGTGATATTAATGATTGTGGTGGTTGTGGTGCAGCTGCTGCTTATGGTGATGTTGATAAGGATGATTGTGATGGTGCTGGTGATGATAATGATGTTGATGTTGATGATTGTGCTGGTGATGATTTTGATAGTGGTGGTTGCTGTGGTGGTGGTGGTAATGATGTTGGTAATCATCGACTTTATGTACACAAGTTCTACGGTGTTGCATTGCTATGAGTGTTTGATTAAACATATTTGAGGAACATTCTTGATTTGGGGATTCTTTTAGGTATTTCATGAATTAGAAATTTGTTGATCAATTTTTTTAATTTTTTTTTTATTGAAGAAATAAGAAATACATATTTAAGAATAACATTGGTACTAATTTTGGTATTAACCCATAGCACCTTGCCAGTTCAGTAAGATATTTACGAGCCCACAGTACTTCAACAGTAGTAGTAGCATGTAGTAATATTTGTGTAGCGCTTAATACTGTGTTTCTAAGTGCTTTACGTGTAATTATTACCCCAGATGTTGTATACAGTCACTATTCCACACATTAGTGCACCATCTCCACTCCCAGGCGGGTGTTACAGCCAGGCGCCATTTTAAAAGCGCACATGCCAACCTAGCAACGTTGACGTTCACATCCTGCTGGGTACCCATTTAACACCTGGGTGAACTTAAGAATGGCAAGCGTGCGTCAACGTCGTACCAAAAGACGTTAGTGGGCGGGCAGAGATTTGAACCCGCAACTCTTTGATGGAGAATTACTTGAGTGAATCACTACACCATGACACCTCCAGGAATGATGTAATGATGTTTTCTGTATAAAATTTCCTTCTTGCAGCAAAGCAGTGTTGCCAGATCAGTACCTGCCCACTCAAGTCACCGTGAAGTCACTAGAACCAGTTCTGATGCAGACAGTAAGTGTTCGACTTAGAATGAATCTGCAGCACTAGCTGATATAGGATTTGAAAATAACCCCATACTTGGTACAAAAACAGGCTTTCATAATTTTATGTGTACTTTATTTGCCTATGTACAATAAGGATAAAGGCAGTCAATCATTGAAAAATCAGTGAGTTAGACAACTTTTATCGTCGTAAATGGTTAATTTAGTATGTGCACAAGTTTATCGTTATCGTTATTTGTTATATCTGACCACCGCCTTGTTGCATTTGATCTTTCTTTCCAATCAGGAGGAAGAAACACAGGGAAAATGTAGGGTTTAAGAGACTTGTATTCTCAAAGAGATTTTTGAGAAGGGTAGTGACGAGGAGCCATATTAGGTAGCTTAAATCAAAAGTCACGTCCAACGGTTTTCATCGGCTGCTCCGCGCCCGGGTATTCACATCGGCTTTCCAGATCCCCCATTGTTTTGTCGATACAGAAACGGGAGGATTAGAAGGGAAAAGATGCTTAGCAGAAATCCTACTGTAGGCTGCGGTCAAATTGGGCTCTGACTTATGATAAGCCTTTTTTGGTATTCAGAGATAGCTAATGGTAGGCTCAAGGTCCTGCATTAAAAAGAAAAAAATCCTTCAGTTAAGACCAAAAAGTTGTCATAATCCATCTTGTCTTGTCTTTCAGCCATGTTTGATCTGGAGGGGTTCACCCAGGATGAAGAACCATTCTTTGAATCGGATGAAAGCAGTACAGATGGTAAGAATGATACTAGGATTATTAGTCGTGGTGTAGCATGGGTCCAAGCATTGGGGGGGGGGGGGCGTTGGTGTCATGTTTCTGCTGTTTGTGTGTGTGTGTGTGTTGGGGGGAGGGGGATAGCACTGGTTGGACCTAGCTGGGGAAAAACCCTGTTGGACCAATTGTAAGGGCACAAAATCATCAAATAAGAGAATTTGTAGGAGGGGTCATATTCATCCCTGCTACTTAATTTTATGATGCCTTCTCCCCTTTTCGTTCTGTTCCTTTTTCGTAATAATTTGTTGATGAAAAGCATTTTCCACCCATGATGGGAATGCAAACCTCCATTCTTATCTCAATGCCCCCCCCCCAATGTCTCAGTAAGGCCTGTACATCATCAGCGACTACAGAAAAGCACTCGAAAGATTTGAAGTAAGAGTGGTTTTGATACTCTAAACAGGGAAACCCGTCTAACATCTCTGATTTTTATACCCTTATAACAGGGATTTATATATTGCATGGTATTTTACACCCTGTTCAAGAATGGCCTCATCTGAATTTGATACCCTTTTTCTTGATTTTTGCTGTTTTAGATACCCTAAACGTGTAACGCGCGTTACGTGCCTGATGCTAAAAAAGTACTGTTTACGACTTCTCATGTGCGCGGATGATATGCAGGCCTCAGTCAGATATCCACAGGGCAGTGCCCATATGTCTAATGATCATCTCTATTCCTCCTTTTTCCTGTCAGATAACTCCCTGAATGATGAGAATCTTGCCCCGCCCGTGACGAGAGTACATCATGAGTATGCTACCTCTGTTCCCATCTCCATGCCCATGTGGAAGAAGGAGAAACAATCCTTTGAAGAAGAAGCAGAGGAGAAGGTATGACAAACTGAAGCAGAAATATCACTTAAGGCTTGTTCAGATATGACACGACAAATGCCCATGGCAATCCCCAGTGGTTTTTTAGTAGTAAGTGAATGGGATATGAAGTGGCCAAAAAATACACAGAGGTAAGAAGCATATTTTTGCCTTCCAGTAGCAGAAAAGTGGACCATTCACATTCTTCAAAAGTTAGCTCAAAGTGGCCAAAAAATACACAGAGGCAAGAAGCATATTTTGGCCTTCCTGTAGCAGCAAAGTGGACCATTCGAATTCTTTAAAAGTTAGCACAAATTATGACGTAATGAGCTTATCTGCACAAGTTTGACAAAGATCACTTTTACAGTTTTCACGTGTTCATCTGTGGTCATTGATATGATCGGGATGGTTTGTCTCACCATATCTGAACACTAGAAATGTCAGGAGGGGAGGGGGGGAGGGGAAGTTGTCGCAGAGGTTTGTTGCACCATATCTGAACAAGCCTTTAGTATACAATTATTGACTGCGTTTAGGGGCACTGTTGAAGCAATAGCCCATCATATCTGAACAAGCCTTTAGTATACAATTATTGACTGCGTTTAGGGGCACTGTTGAAGCAATAGCCCATCATATCTGAACAAGCCTTTAGTATACAATTATTGACTGCGTTTAGGGGCACTGTTGAAGCAATAGCCCATCATATCTGAACAAGCCTTTAGTATACAATTATTGACTGCGTTTAGGGGCACTGTTGAAGCAATAGCCCATCATATCTGAACAAGCCTTTAGTATACAATTATTGACTGCGTTTAGGGGCACTGTTGAAGCAATAGCCCATCATATCTGAACAAGCCTTTAGTATACAATTATTGACTGCGTTTAGGGCACTGTTGAAGCAATAGCCCATCATATCTGAACAAGCCTTTAGTATACAATTATTGACTGCATTTAGGGGCACTGTTGAAGCAATAGCCCATCATATCTGAACAAGCCTTTAGTATACAATTATTGACTGCATTTAGGGGCACTGTTGAAGCAATAGCCCATCATATCTGAACAAGCCTTTAGTATACAATTATTGACTGCGTTTAGGGGCACTGTTGAAGCAATAGCCCATCATATCTGAACAAGCCTTTAGTATACAATTATTGACTGCGTTTAGGGGCACTGTTGAAGCAATAGCCCATCATATCTGAACAAGCCTTTAGTATACAATTATTGACTGCATTTAGGGGCACTGTTGAAGCAATAGCCCATCATATCTGAACAAGCCTTTAGTATACAATTATTGACTGCGTTTAGGGGCACTGTTGAAGCAATAGCCCATCATATCTGAACAAGCCTTTAGTATACAATTATTGATGTGACGTTCTACTTCTAATTCCTTCCTTAATGTACAGGAAAACCTGAAAAGTCATTGAATATGACTCCCAATATTTTCCGGGCTTTGAAAGTAGTGGAAATACTGAAAAAAACGGGTCATGGAAATTCAAGGATTATCAGAATGCGTAGAAATTAGAGCGTCACTTCCTACCACACAGAAATGGAAACGAATGAAGATATTTTGATTTGGATGAAAATTTGGACTTTTTTGCAATGGTTTATTTTCATGGAAATCATGGATTTCTGACTCGAGAGGCCATGGAAATTATAAAATTTGAAACTGGAAAAAAAAAGAGTATGAAGCGAGGCATTCATTTGTTATGTATGCTGTTAAAAATGCCCTTCGATTTGACTACCTGTTTTGGCTCAGATTGTATTACTGTAGTACAAGCACTTGAAGGTTTTCAATACATGTATACGTCACTCATTTTTAGGTCCCAATGCCAGAGCCTGAGCGGATGGTTGCCAGCATGAGGGCGCTCTCCTTCAGCGTCAACGACGGGACGGAGATGTTCGGCGACCTCCCGAGGCCGAGACTAAACACTGCCGGCGAGGTGCAGACGAAGAAAGGCCCGCGTAGATTCTAGTACGTAGATAGGATTTAGATTATATAGTTTGTAGATTGTAGAACATATAGATTATATTGATTATATCATCACGCATTGAGACCCAAAGAGGCATTATTAAACTTTGTACATCGATTATTCTATCAAACTGATAGCCCTACTGAAGCTGAAACAAATGAAGAATACGTTCGTGGAGTGGCACTTTGGAGTGGTAATGTTACGGTCGGGCGGCTTTACAAATCTCAGCCAATGAGATATCCAGATTCTTTTCATACAGATCAGTGATGCAAGACATGTCTTGAACTAAACAATGCATACTGTTGCTTCAATCGTTTACAATCTGGACATGTCTCTCCATTTTGACAAGTTGCCTTCAACAGAAAACATGTTCCTATTGACTCCAGCAGTCAGTTGAAAATGTTCTGTTATAAAGGTTTTGGGTCTTAAAATTGCATCTTGGAATCATATCTTCAAACGTCTAGAATGGACTGAAATACTCTGAGTAGAAGTAGTGAATAGTAGTATATTGTTAACGATAAAGCACAAGTAACATTGTTTGCAATGTATGGGACTGAGCTAGAAAATGTGAAATATCAAAGGTTTGTGGGTCCTCCTTACAAATATAAATTAGGAATATTTGTGACATGGCAGTTAGGCACATAAACAGAGGGATTCCGTTCAGAGTGGTGAACCAAATGTAGAATGCAAAGAACTTTAATAGGATGAAGTACCACAAAAGTTTGAGTGGAGCTGGAGGGCCTCTTTAGGTTTTTCCTGAATATTCTGGTTGAAATTGAATATAGATCTTGGTTGCTGTATATGCCAAAATCACTGAGCAGCTGTCCGAATTGAATGTGTTCAGTGTTAAACTTGTTTGGCACTTTGACGAGGAAATCCAAGCAATTTTCATGATGGTAACTGTCATGTGTTTATTCCGAATGGCGTGTATGTGTGCAAGCAGATGCTGAAAAAAATCAAATGTATTGTGCATTATTCAAAATTGTCATGCTGGTCTATGATAGGGCTGTACAGGTAATAAAGGGCAGTCAAATTTTGCTAGTCACAAACTTTCTTTATCTTAGATTTGTTTTCTTGGAATCCTTGTGGAATATATTGATATCATTCTCCATGTATGATTTTTACACTTGTTATCATGCATGCATTTATACATAAGTTGGTGTATTAGAAATGGCTTTCTACTTTATACCAAAGTGTGCACAGATTTTACGATATTACATTATGTTAAAGTTCCTATGGGATTAGTGTTGCATGTATGGTGAGTTATATGTTAGCTACCTGAGTGAAACGGCTTGGTACAGAAAGATGTGTAAAGAACACAAATGCATAATAATAGTTCTTTGTTTACAAATGCCAATATATTGTTTGTGTTCCATATGCATCTTTTCTCACTAGTCTGCTTCATTAAACTTTGGAAGTACTGTAAACATGGAATTTTCATGCGATTAATTTTTTCGCACTCGGCCAAATCAAATACAATCACACATTGTTTATTTTTCGGAGACAGGATAACTGTATTCACATGCAAAATAAACAAAATATTTTGCATGGTTTAATTTTTGAGCAAGTGTCATGCCGCGCAAAATGCCCGAAAATTTCCAAGCAAATTTATCAAGCAAACCATTGCGGAATAGCATTAGAGACATCATTATTTTTCTTCCAAACTTTAAATTTCCTTATAAAAAAATTACGGTTTGGGTTTGTTTCAATATTTTCTTCTACAAAATCTCTTTAAGTGCCTAGTCTCAATCAGTGTAGTGTCATTTTTTGAGGTATTTATTTGTTAGGGAAACACTTACTCATCATGGCCAGTATTTCTTGTGTTACTCATGGAAACGGAGTTAATTTTTTCATCTAACCTCAAGGCTTTACACTAACGGCACACAGGATACATGGACACCCAAAATCTAAGTTTGGACCCCAGGGCCGCTATTCAGTTCAATACTTGGATTAAGTCACAATTTTACTAAGTATTTTGCTTGGCTAAGAAATTTGCTTAAGTCGTATTCAATTCACTACTTTGAATTTTACTTTAGTAAGCCAACTTTAAGCCAAAATTCTTACTGATAAGCATTGTGACGTCATATTTTCAATGCGCAATTAACATGTCGCATCAAATACGCTCAAATACGCTATGATATCATTCTGCGCAGCTTATGATGACTGCATATAGAAACCTATGCCTACCAGTCAAGGCCTCCAAAATAATTGGCTTAAGTCTCCTAGATAGGTGTCATAGATTTAGAGTAAATTGCTTAGCCAAAATATTGAAATTGAATACCAAAGTTTGCTAAGTACTTTATCTAAGTGAAAAACTAAGGAAAATACTCTTATTTCTGACTTAAGTACTGAATCGAATACCAGCCTAGAATTTCAATTTTTTTCAAGAAGGCTGTTACATAAAGCCACTTGTTAGCTCAGTCCAGACCAATTTCAAAAAAATTGTTTTGGAGTCCTGAAATTCTATACTCACAGTTGTCTCAATGACTTAAAATGTCTGAATTTTTGGTGTTTGTGGTGTGCCCTCTGTTGGTCAAGGTAGGTAACATCTTTTTTATTGTTGGGCATTGTGGCATGCGCCTGTAATCCAGCTAACAGTGGAAGTTATAAACTGTTTCAGCAGCCCCGGGTTCAAGTCTTAGTCACGTCTTTCGGATGGTGACGTAAAAGGTCAGTCCCAGAGGTAAATAATCAAATTTTGATTGATACACGTCTGTAAAAACCCAATTCAACAACAACAAAATTTGCGCAGTGGCAGACAGACCATTTTCAAAACAAGCTTTGGAGGGAAGAAACTGCAGAAATGAGACATAGATTCCAGATAATTATAATCTCAAGAAGTTCTGTTAATCTGGTGTCACCAGGGTGGGGTGGGGGTGAGGGAAGTCCTGAATACTCATTGTGAGTTTATGGAAAATGGATTAATTTCAAAGCAAACTTATCTTCTCATAGATGACTCCAAAAATGAGAAAATGAAGAAAATCGCTACCTTGATGTAATCTATGGACTGGCATCATTTTGTGGTTTATGTTTTGACACTTTCATTAAGATAGTATATTACTCGTACGTACATGTACTAGTCTGGGTGAAGGTTGAATTCTGTGAAAGGCATATCATGTAAACAGTCAGTAGTGGGAGTAGTATTATTCCATTAATGACAGGAATTGTTTAGAGCCTTATTAGCCTGTCTTCTTGACATCTTATAAAAAGTAATGAAGCAGAATGGACAGTCGGTTTTTAAAAAGTTTGCAATTTGCATGGAAAAACAGTGATTTCGAACTTTCCATCATGTTGCCAATTTAAGGATTTTAGCGCTCATTTTCCTTTGAAAATTTGTCAGCAGGAAACGGTAAATACTGACTCTGCCATAATGGGGACAGTAAAAAGTGCAGAAAAAAATTGCTTTTTCTGCTCTTGTATTTGTTATGTCTTTTGGAGGGACTGCATCACAAGTTACTGGGCCACAACATAAAAATGGCAACGTCTGTCAAGAATCGTTTAAATGGCTGATATTGCTATATTCTTGAGGTGAAAGCCGATACATGTACATGTATACATAAAATGCATGATTTGATGTTAAAGTCTTCTTGTACATATATCTGCATACATGGTCATGTGAATTTCAATGTAATTATGCATTGTTACAAGTGATTTGTGATTTAAATGATGTGTGTTTTGTAGCACATAAATTTGCATCTGTAGTATTACATGTACATACAAAGTCACAGCACTTAAAGAAAAGGATGAAAAAACCTGCCAACTTACTGCGGAGAGATTTTAGAAAAAGCATTATAGAGAGAAATTGAAATATTGCGAATGTTTTTGGCTTTGATCTGACAATAAGAGGATAATGATGGGGAATAATTTTTGTTGAAAAGACACAGTGGATATAATCCATTTAAAGTGAGAAGAGGATAAAAATGTCATGAATAAAAAGAAAAGTTGAGAGCATTCTTAAAACCAAGGAAGAATGCAGGATTCAAAGGAACGGAATGGAAAGGGAAAAGGAGAGATGATGAAAATGAAAAGAAGATACAAAGGAGAAGTAGGCTACATGTATTAAGAAAAATGATTTATGAATTATTTAAGAAAGGAAATATGGTTTGAACAGCGATGGGATGATTTTTTTTCCTATGTTAGATAGTTTAATTTCGAAATTTATGCCTGTTTTATTGCACTCCTGATTGTTTTCATCATTTGTAATTACAAAGTCACACCTGTCTAGGTGGCTTTTTGTAGACAGGTGTATGATAAAGAGACATGGCTATTCTACTGTTAATGGTTGAACCTGTCTATGTGGCTTTTGTAGACAGTTTTGCGTTATGCAGACATGGGTACTCAGCAGGTTTGACTGTTAGTGGTCGAACATGTCTTTGAGATGAAATCAATTTTCAGGTTTTCTTAGAAAGGGATTTGGACCAAGTCTGGAGTAGGCAGACTAGTTGTTCCTCTGCCAGGAGGTTGGGTTTGTTTTTACCCACCCTACGCTAGGCTCAACCAACACATCTGCTTACAGCTAGAAGGGCATTAACTCGTACTTAATGGCTTTATAACTCTCAAAAAAAGACAAGTCAGTGGAAAATGGGGAAGGGATGAAATACTGAGCATGTTCTGCTACCCAGACTACTATAGTAGTTATCCTTCTGCTTATCTTGTTGATTTTTTACCTTTTGGCAAGTCTTTGAAGCTGCAGTTATGTAAGATAGTGAATTACAACGTTGTGAACTTATTTTGCTCCTTTATTATTTTGTGCCTTGAACTATTATGTACTATTGACAAAAAAAAATGTGGATATGGTATGTTTTTGAGGACTGTTTATGAAATGATCTTCACATCAGTCTGTGTTTGTATCAAGAATGAAAGATATTAAAATGGCCATATATGGTGTTTTATTTGCAATAATACATCATCTGGTATTTTCTCTCTGTGTTTGTGAAGTTCATGATTTGATCTAGATGGGCAGGATTCAGGTACTAAGGTGGGGGGGGGGGGTGAAAATAGAGCATAGAAGAGGTGTAGAAACAGTTGAGGTAAATAAGAATACAGATTATAGGGAAACAGGAGGGGGGAGAGCTAGAAAGGGGTAGGAAAGAGAGAGAGGAGAGAGAGAGGGGAATAAAAAGAGGGGAAGGGAGAGAGGGAGAGAGAGAGAGAAAGAAAGATGGAGAGAGGAAATGAGAAAGGAGAGAGATGGACAAGGATGAAAAAAAAAACACGAGAGATAAATGTCGGAATGAAAAATAATTTTTAAATGTGCATAAAAGACAAAAAGAAGGAAATGTAACGTAATAGGTGATACCATTTAATAAGGGAAAAAATATTTTCATTTCGAAACACAAATAGACATTGAGTGCTTATAATTATATACAAAATACAATAATACCTCCCATTCGTTTTATGGTAGTACACTTATTCATTCAAAAAAATGAGATTATAGTGAATCGATTACATACAATACTCTCCAATGGACTGTCGCTTCATAGTAATTCTGTATCTATAAGGTGGGAGGAAAAAACCCAAACAAACCCAAAATAAATCAGAAGAGACTATAAAATGATAATAATTCCGGATAGACAGGCTGAATTCCTTACCAAACCAACATAATAACGTTCAAGTGTATTATAAAGAAAAATGTAAAAGGAAGAAAAAACTGCATATACAGTGAATATGTTTTCAGTAATGTCAAACCGTCACCAAATTTTTTCTGATAATATTTTTTAATCCGTCATTTCATATTTTCCTTTCCCCGCATGTCTGTAAAAATGAACTGTTGTTGTTTGGTTGTTTTAAAATGCGTTGATACGTTCTCAACTCAATTAGGCGGAGCCCCTTACACCCCGATTCAAAACGACGCCTTGGACAACATAGTTGGTAAAATATCGGCCCTCTGCCATTAAACTGATCGGGGGGTGGGGGAGGAAATGGGGCATCATAAACTTCCCATTCCGCTGTAGGATGTTATGTTTTAGATCTTTTCTATTGTGTTCATTTCGCCAAGCGCTGTACTGTTAACTGACGTACTCAAATCAGCAAAGATTGAGTGAGTGCCGTAACGGCGTCCCTTCCCACCACACATTTGTCGGAAAGCCTTCCTGAAGCCTGGACTCCGGGCAGCATAGATGAAAGGATTGGCGCAGGAGTTCACGAAGGCGAGGATGACGAGGCATCGGTAGAGAGGACTGAAAAGATGGGTGAAATCGACGACGCCGAGATTGAAGACGAGGAAGCCGAACTGATCCGGCGTCCAACAGATGATGAAGGTGATGACAACGATGAGGAGCATTTGCAGGACGCGACGTTGCGCCGCTTTGAGCTTCGGCGACATCGCCTCCTTCCCATTTGAAGACTGACCTCGTTGTCGGAGGCTGTATAGCGTCATCAAGTGGGCGATGATCATGATGATGATCGGGACGACGTACTCAATAATGAACAACGATACCCCGATGAACGCCTGGAATTCTGGAGACGGGAACCGCGTGACGCAGACACCGCCCTCTACGAAATGGACGTATAGGCTGAAGGTGTTAATGATAAAGGACAGTATCCACAAGACAACGATGAGGATGGGAAGACGTGTAGGAGAGAACAGACGCTGATGTAGGGAAGGATACCTGACGGCCGCCAACCTCTCTAATGAAATAGTAGTCAGGGTGAAGATTGAACCGCAGATAGAAATCCACATCAACACTGAGGAGTGGATTATCCTGCAGTAGAACTGTCCTCCGGGAGTGTCCGGAAGAGTCTTGACGCGTTCATGAGGGATGACAGTGATGATGAAGATGGATGTGAGGAAATCGGCCACGGCCAAAGCACCGATGAGTGTATCGGTCGCGCATCGGCGATGTCTGGGTCGGAGGAGAACAATCATTACCAAGAAGTTTCCTAGGATACCCACCACAGCCAGGATAAGCTGAAGAATTTCCCACCATTCCAAGGGCACAGGTGCCCACGTCCAAGTGTATTCAGACTGGTCCGTTGGACCTTCAGTGGAATTCGATGTGGTATTTTCCATGGTTTCGTTCCAAACTGTCGTCCCCAGCAAACTGCTTACCTTACGTGCCTGATCAAGAAAGTTCGGGAAAGACAGGATTGTAAAATAGGAGAGAGGAGAGGAATACGAGAGAGAGAGAGAGAGAAAGAAAGAAGAAAGAAAGAAAGAAAGAAAGAAAGAAAGAAAGAAAGAAAATGAGAGAGAAGGTGAATTAAAGCATTAAATTTGCCAGCTCATGCCTATTTCCATATATCCATGTCCTTATAGACATGATAGAAGACAGTATGTAATCATTTTCTCGGGTGCTTCAACATATATGTGCTCCATGTATTTCTTTTCGTCAGAGATACAGACTAGTTGTAGGACGAGGGTTGCAAAGGGTCAGGTCGTGTTAGTTTGGCCTAGGGTAACCATAGTAACCTCGTTTTGTCCAGGGTTGATTGAAGTTTGGACAAAAAAATGGAAGAAAAAATGAAGAGCAGAAATTATTATTGTCGCCGGCAGGAGCATTTTGGAACAAAATATCTCAACCTAGCCATGAGAGTCCTTCATATAAAATCACAGCATAAGTTGGCCACAAGGGAAAATGAGTAAACTTTTAACCCTTTGCCAAAGTACTGTCGACTATTGTCACAGTCGTACAATTAAATTAAACAATTGTGATAATTCGTCACTGCATTATAGTTTATTAATAATAATAATGGTGGCCTGTTATATTATGAAGCGCCCTGGTCTCTCAGACGTGACGCTCATTGTGATACATGCAAATAAAAATGCAAATACAATATGCAGCATTAATCTAAAGCATTAAAATACAAAATTGTGAATATAAAACTATGTTTATGGGAACAAGGAGAAATCATGTAACATAAGATACAAGTTTATTACTTCTTATACACTAATCATGCAAATAACCTTTATTCAAAGATGTCTTTAATATAGACAATTGAGACGAATCTAATAGAAAGCATTCATAGAACTACAGAGTGAGTCAGAAAAAATGTTCCATCATTTTGAAGTTGTCTTGTTTCAGGTATGAACATTTAATCACGGGTTTCATGATATGTCTTGGTAGAGTTATCCTCCCAGCATGTATTGGTACCCTTTTCATTTGGATCTTTGCATACATGACTGAATAACAGACAATCTTTAGAAGGCTGCAAAATATCACTTGCACCAAGTGGCTGGATGAAGATTAAAACAATTTTTAAAGAAGTTATAACTTTATGTGCACACACCCACACAAAACGCCACATCCACCCTCACACAACCCCCTCACACACACACACACACACACACACGCACACCCTCACACACTCACCCCCACCACCCTCAACCACACACACAGAGCAAAAAACTCATAATGCAGTGAACATTTTCCTTTTCAGATTAAGCATTGATTTTTTTTTTACCAAGCATCGCTGAATATTTAAGTGGTGATTCCCTAACAATTTTTACCACCACCACCAGCACGACCATCATCATCATCGTCATTATCATCATCATCGGCAGCATCATTATCATCATCATCATCATCATCATCATCATGATGATCATCATCGTCATCATCACCATCATTATCACCAAGTGCATATTAATCCAATGTGCTATCTAACATGTATCTCGTTGGTTATGACTTTTGTTTGTTTGTTAACAATGGCAACAATGGAAATCTGTGTCGTTGTTGTACTTGCCTACAAAAGGCCTTGCCTGATTTGGCAGCAGTTACTTATGTTCAGCCCTTTGTAAGTAGCACAAATATTTTGGTTCGTCCTCAGTTTTATTCTTCACCCATCCACTTGGCGCAAGTGATATTTTGCAGTCTTCCAAAGATTGTCTGTTATTCAGTCATGCATGCAAAGATCCAAATGAAAAGGGTATCAATAAATGCTGGGAGGATAACTCTACCAAGACATAACATGAAACCCACCCTTGAATTTCATACTTCAAACAAGACAACTTCAAAATGATGGGACATTTTTTCTGACTCACTCTGTATAGCAGGTATGCACTGTAAAAGAAACAAAAAACAAACCAAAAAAAAAAGTGGGTAGATTTTGCCCATCAGCGAATCACTGATCATTGTGTCCGACCAAATTTAGGACATTTATTTTTTTTCCCTCAACTTCGGCAATATTCTCCCCGGTTTGAAGTAATCATATCTTTATTGACCCTTATTGGACAGTTACTTTCAAGTTGGTACAATTGGTCGGACGCTCCAACAGTACTTTCCTGTCCCTTTAACAGTGTAAAATATATAACTAAAGTGAAAGAACCGGTAAACATGGTAAATATACTCACCAATTAACAATATCATCCCCTGAACATACAGACAACACAGATCCGATTGTGTAACTCAATGGTATGGGTTCCAAATTCACACAAAATACCAGTCGTATCGCTTTAGTAAGTTGTGATGAAAAGCAAGTGCACCATTGAAAAAGAAAAAGAGATCGGTGTGTATATCTGTACACCAGGTATTATGGTCATATACAAGTAGGCAGTTCTATTCTTCTGTGTCATCCATACAAAACCCTTTCAGATAAAGAAGTTACTTTGCATGGCTGAAATGCAAACAAAAGATTCTTTTTGTCACAACTATCATCTGCGAAAAAAAATCTTTGTGCGAAATAATAAATAGGTCACATATCTATATGGCGAGAAAAGAAGAGCTATTGCTTTAGGCACACTGCATCCATTTGAATGCATGCACTCCATAGGTCAGGAAAGCGGAAGGAGGGGGGGGGGTGAGGGTGTGGGGAATAAGACTAGTAACATGAAATCTACATGTGAGGCGATCATAATTATTTAGCGCCCCAACAAACTAGATGAAGAAAGGTCCCTTGATTAGAAAATTATAGGAACGCAACTCTGGACAAGACACCCCTGACAATTAACTTCTGAGGACACTCTAAATCATTGTGCTAGCTGTAGCCTTTCAGAGAGAACCGAAGCGGAGGTAATAAGTCATAGGATAATCGCCCTTGGTGTAATTGCATTGGGGTGGTTGTCCTGGGGTGATTATCCAAGGGAAGGGGCTGGCAATTTTCTGGGGGATTGACAGAGGAATATTGCCCTAAAGTGTCCTTAATGGAGGGGTAATTGTCAGAGCCTCAGAGGGGTAGTTGTCGTGACCGTAGTTCTCTAGAGACGTATACCTTTCCCAGGCCAGACGTCATCCCATACAGCAAGAGGCGTCCATCCGTTTAATTATTTTTTGTTTCAGGGGGGGGGGGGTATTAGAAATTTTCCGAAGGATGTCTTCTTCTCCCAAATACGAAAACTCGCTAAATAGACCCCCTTCAAGTCCTCGGCCGCTTTTCAGGTGTATTTTTTTACCCGAAAATTCTGTAACAATCTCTTATACGAAATGACTTCCATAATCTCCCACACTTTTTTTTTTTTGGGGGGGGTGTCCCCCTGCCCCCCCCCCCTCCGGATTAACGCCTTCTAAAGCTACTATGATAACGGACTGTCATTATAGTATGGAATGTCTTATTTCATCCAGCGTGTACATGGTTTCATCAGCCTACACTTGGGTCAAGAGTTGGGGATGCCAGTCAGTATGATCCCAGTACCGTGCGTGTGACCAAGGGTTTTTCAAAACCATTATAATAGAGTTTTATGCAACGGTCAATATCATTCCGTTTTTCGATTTTTTTTTTCTTTTTTGGTCTGTTTTTTAGCCTCTTCCGAAAAATTCACCCCTAAACGAGTTTAACCTCCTCGGTACCCCCTAAACAGGGGTCTTTGTTTCTCTCTCTCTCTCTCTCTCTCTCTCTCTCTCTCTCTCTCTTCGTTTTCAGAAGAGATTCGTTCAATGCGAGGTTACACAAAGTCCAGAACTTAAGGATGGGCAAAATGATAACGATAAAAATGAAAAACGAGTGTTGGAATTCTCATGAAAGCATACCCTGTCAAGTTCCTGGCCTGGTTTTTGGCCCATTTGGCACTCTAAACGCCTTAATCCGCAAAAACTGCCCTATTCACGTGTTTTTCAAGTCGTGCGTATGTAAGTTGACTGTCAGCTCCCCCCCCCCCCCCACCCCCTCCCCCGGCCAAGGCCTATTTATATATGGAGAAAAAATGTCCATGAATGTATATTGAAGCACCCAGCAAATTTCAAATACAACACCGTCGTGGTCTGGTGGTTCTGACTCTCGTCTTTCAATCAGAGGGTCGTCGGTTCGAATCCCAGCCATGGCGTTAATTTCCTTCAGCAAGAAATTCATCCACATCGTGCTGCACCCAACCCAGGTGAGGTGAATGGGTACCTGGCAGGAATTCGTTCCTTGAAATGCTTGCGCGCTGTAAAATGCTGCCGGGCTAAAGCTGGGGTAATAATATCCAAGTCCTTTGGAAGCGCATAGAGACGTTATATCATAATGTGATATGCGCTATACAAGAACTGTATATTATTATTATTATTATTATTATCTCTCGATCGTAATGACAGTTTCTAACCTTTCAAGTGCATCAAATAAATGAAAATCTTTTTCTCCACTAAAAAGCACTAAAGATCATCACTTTCAATGCTAATCTAAGAAGAAACTTTAAGAAAGAACTTGAGGGAGAGAGGGGGGGGGGATTAGAACGGAAAGGAAGAGACTTGTAGATCTCCCACCAAAAAGCGCTATAGAAAAAGGGAAAATCCATAATTTATTGACAAATTGTGGTTCATGTTGGTTTCATGCAGTTCAGGTTTAATTAATGATTAGAGTTTTGGGGTTAGGAAAGAGTATCAATTCGAGTACGGTTAATCCTGTTCATGACAAGACATTAAAAAAATAGAATAACTACATTAATTTTTAACCACAGAGGATTTAAAAAGAAACAAATCAAGACGAAACAAAAACAAAACAAATTAAAATTAAAAATAAAACCAAGGATATTTTTCTCTGTATCACTCCTTGGGTGTTCAAACATGATCAGAGGCAATTCTCTTCAACTTCGGAGATGATTACTTTTTTGTTTTTAATCGTTTCGTTTCGTTTTGATTTTTTAAACGATATTTTCATGTCATTCCACCTCCACATAAGTTCATGCCAATGAGATGCCAATGTAGAGTATGATTTATTGACTATTACACAACACTAACATGAACTACATATCGTGCTGCATTATTGATATTATTTTTGTTTTCTTTTGTTTCTTTTGTTTCTATGTCCTACTACAAATTTTTTTTTTGTATGTGGATTATTTCTAGACTGATTTTCTTGGATTCATGCATGTAATGTACATAATGTTTAATTTTAGTCTTTTATATATTTTATATACATACAAAACCTCTGTAGGCCTAAACACTTATTCACCTCTTGATTCTTAGTGTCTAACTGCTTAAAAATCCTCTTAGTGATATTTTAGTGTTAATGATAGATCTGTTATTTATTTATACTCACTGCAGACAACTGGATTAGTACCCCCCCCCCCCCTTGTATTGTCATGTGTACTTACCTTCCTCTGTCTTACTCTAGTTAGTTGTTGTTTTTTTCTTATGTCATTACTGTATATATATATATGTATTTATATATATTTTTTTTTTTTTTATCTGCATTTTTTTTTTTTTTTTTTTTTTGCTTTTAATGCAGATGTTTAATTATATTATATCATGCATATTTTGTTGTTGTTACAAAGGTGATCAGTGCTTAACAAGCCTTGCTTCTATACAGACCACCTCTTTCCCATATTTTCGATATTTTCAGCTCTTTCCCGCTCTTTGTTCATAAGTTTTATTCTTGTTGTTTTTTAACGTTATTGATATTGTACATGTATGTATCGTTTTCTGGTTATTGCGGAAAGAAATAAATGAACTTGAACTTGTGAAGCGGGTGTCCTTCGACCACCCCCAAATAGAACGCCAATACCGAAAAATACGGTAACCAGTACGCGTTGGTGAATCCCTGGATACATCACGACAGGTGCATACATTGTACATGATTACGTGTATGCACACATGAGTATATATATTGCGACTGGCAGGATTTGAAGACGGAGGAGTGCTAAGAAGTTTCTGAAGTCGAGGTATGAATTCCACTTTCTAAATTCTTATTTCGTTGATGAAAACAACATACATGACATACAGCGTCTCTATGCTTGGTCTAAGTTAGCTTAACTTTTACAGTAGTACCCGAACAGTGATCTTAATGATTCCATTTTTTTTTTTTCATCCAACGAGTGTGGCCCCATTTCGGTTTCATTTGTGCAGACCACGGTCCATCTGCATAGATGCGCTAGCGCCAGTGGTGCAGGGCAAGAGAGTGAAACTGCATAGAAAGCTCATTTGCAAAGGTTACTTGTACAGTGCACGGTGAGAGTGAGGCGTGAGTGATCTGAGGCAGTGACTTGTAGGCCTACTAGGATCCAGGTAATTTGCTATGTGATTGGATTTGTTTATTAGCATGGTAGTGAAAGAGGCAGAAATAACTATTTGATGTAAATTATACGGGGAAAGACTTTGTGTCCCTCGAGCCCTAACCTGGCCAGATCGACGTAGCCCCACGCATGAAAATTGAAATGGGGATGTAGACCGGCCCCTCTACATGCTGGAGAATGTGACCGATGTGTATTATTTACCCCTCCTCCCCCTCCTCCCCTCCCCCCCCCCCCCCCGAATCGACGTAGCCCCAACTTAAGCCTAAGTTAGAGCCTAACACTATGAACATGACGGACAAAGAAAGCGGACAAAATAAGCAACCTCTCATTCTACCCACCACAATGGTTCTGGTAGTCAAAAGAACATCCCTTCACTGCTATTATCTGAAATATGTGGGGCAGGTGTCACGTGCATATTCACCTGGAACTACTGATTAAACATAATAGCTGTGAAGGGATGTTCTTTTGACTACCAGAACCATTGTGAAGGGTAGAATGAGGGGTTGTTTATTTTGTCCGCTTTCTTTGTCCGTCATGTTCATAGTGTAATAACCTTAAACTTAACCCTAACCTACAAATTAAATATTAACTTCAACTTCATGGGGGATAAGAAAGTCTCCCCTGTATCCTGTGTAATAAGGATTTTGCAAGAGGTAAGCTTACCATTAAGCCTTCATATTTGTGCCATTTGATGCATTGTAAGATACTTGGCGGCTTAGTAAGATAGCAGGATGTCATTTGGCATTGTTATGAAAATATGTAGCTTGTGTCATGGTGATGATTCCTGTGATAATATTGATATAGCACTTTGATGCGACCATAAACATTAATTTAAAGTAGTATCCTTGTTGGTGTAAGTTGTCAACTGTGAATTGAAAATATTTTCTCAGGATATGTAGCTTTTATCTCTTTATGTCTGGAATAGATGGAGAGGGAGATGCCTAGTTGAGCCACTGCTCAAAGTGTTTTAAGAAGTTTTATTCATTCATGAATTTTTAGCTTCTTCCAATTGTACATATATCCAATGTAGCAAGCAAATATAGAGAGAGGGAGAGAGAGAAAGGGGAGAAATAAAAAAAAACTAGAGCAGGGGACACTTAGTAACCGTAAAATCTCCACACAAGTTCTATTATAAATGAAATAAGCTACACTGTGTAAAGGATAAACATATATTAAAATATCTGTGCTCAAGGAGATTATTTTTTTATTTCATGGACATCCTCATTCCTCACAGATCAGAGCTTCTGTGAATTAAAATGTTCTTTCTAGATTTCAAGTTTGTATCACTTTTGAAAGGTGGTGATGTAAGCTTACATTTACTCAAATGTACTACTACTTGTTCTATTCTCACAGGGAATGAGCAGGCTGGGGGAATTATGGAAGTAGGAGAATGGGGGGGGGGGGGGCAAAAATTGTTTTAACCATGTTTATGGAAATTTTTTGGTCCAACTGTGCATATGTTCACAGGGCCTACATATGAAAGTAGAATCAACATTCAGGATATGATTTCAGAGAAGATTGCAGTTTGTAAAATAAAACCTTGAGAAGTAATGACAATTACAAGGAAATGAAAATGTACATTTGTAAACGAAGAAGCACAAACAAGAGAGTCACGGGATGGTATTATTGTTTTATGGTGATGACCATGATCTATACAAATAAACAAATCGTTCAAAATTACTTGATACTAGGTGATTTTAAAAGTCAAGTGGTATTTTGTAAAAGTTCCTCAATTTTACATTTTGTTTAAATTTATTTGATAAGAAAATATCATATTTGTTTATATTTAAAAAAATCATTCCCATGTTTCAGGAAATAAGAGTGTGATATTCTGTATTCATTTGTTTAAATCAGATCAGTTATTTTTTTAGGAGGTACATGTATGGTATTTTTGACCCATGTGATAGGGTAGTACATGTAGATTTTTTTTTTTTTTTATAGAAAATATTCTTTCAGTTTGAATGCATATTACATTTTAAAGGCATTGGTTAACATTGTTATGATTTAAAAAAATCTTGCTTTTTTACTTGAAAATGGGATTAACATAAGGGTTATAGTGTAAAAATACCAGTCTGAAAGTTCCAAAGTATAATATCCACAGGAAGTATTTTAAATATAAAAAATGTGAACCAATGTTTGAAAAATATACGAGGGTCGGTTGCACAGAATAGACATATGGAGCGTGCATGCGCATATGACTCACCTTACCGTACTGTGTGTATTGGCGAATCACGCGGCGGGAGGCACATAACGGCATTTTCAAATTCAAGCGAAGTGGTCCTCTTAGTGATTGTCTCATGAGACAAAGGATGATAAAATTGCTGTTGCATCTAACTTACACATTTTCATTCCACATTATGGTTGGTTTCAGGGTTTTTGAGTACAAATACAAGTACTCATACACATGTTTCATCTTAGTTTGAGAATTTTTTAAATCGACTACTCACAAAGTTAGCCAATGCCTTTAAGGCTCTAACAGCAATCTTAGTACCTTGGCAATTTCATATATTTAAAGTAAACCTTTGCTGATTAGGCCTACATGTATGTGGGTTCGGTATACTACACAAACATGTTTTAGTAGATGCAAACTAAACATAATTTTGACAGAGCCCTTTAAAAGTCCTTCTTTTCTTTCTTTCCTTTCAGTCATTAGATGTTGGTAGAATCCTCTGTACTGCTTAGTGGTATAAAAATGTTTCTGCATAGACAGCTTGAAAGGATTCTGACAAATTGCTCTTTCCAAAGATTGACAAAAAAATTCATTGAAAAGATTACCTACTTCAAATAAATTGGATTGTTCCTGCTGGTCATGTGCATTTAGTACATGTAGTTTTTTAACTGTTTATATTCTCATTTGTTCTCAATTTCTCCTTTGAAGCTGTGCTCCTTTGTGATCTTTTGTAAATATCTTCTTTTTTTACATGTACATGTATATCCTGTAAATAGTAATATGTTAATAAAAACAAAAAAAGTCAAACAAAAATAAAATTAATTATATGGGTATATCGTTTATTGAGAACAACAAGTATGTTGTTATAGAAATACTCAAAATAAATGTATTTGAAAAGAAAAAGAAAATGAGGAGAAATATAATGGTTTATTGGTGCTTCACCTGATGTGCTCTCCCTGCTTATTCTAAAAAAAGTGAGATATCTTGTTTCTCATCACAAGCTCTTTTTTAAAGACTGCTTTCATCTCCTCTCTTCCTTCTGTCTACAAAATATATGGAAGGGAGGAAGGGGAGGGGCTTAGTAACTAGATCAAGGTGAAGTGCTTGATTAGTACTACATAAAGTCAAAGAGGATTTAGGAAATTAGAACCTGGCACTTCTATTCACATCAAACGGTGCCCCTTCCTTCTCACAATCTCAGTCATTGAATGTTTGTTTAATTCTGAGTGGGTAGTAGAGGAAGTTGAATTTCCTTTCGTCTCCTTTAACACCCACCATCATAGTCTAGCATACAGACCTTCTCATGTCGGGATTAATTGCAGCAAAATTAATGTACGCAAAATGCATGCTGTTGTCTGTATTAATTGTTTGCATTCCAGGCCCCCGTTTAATAAAACTTGTTATCAGTATAGCAACTGCCACATTTCTGTGACAAATTTGCTCTCAGCCAATCAGATGCAAGGATTTCACTAGCTTTTAACAGTTATTGCAACTTGTTATTGATAACAAGTTTGATGAAACGGGGCCCTGGTGTCATTTCATGGCACTCCATTTTGCTACATGTATGCTACCCAAATTAAGCCTTTCCCCATCCAGAAAATTTAAAAAAGTCTTTCCCTTATAAATTATGAATTTTCATTGCATTCACATATCGTCTGTGTGGAGCCAGAAGGCCATAATAAATCTGTACAAAATGATATGAGTTAACTTAATGCCCTTCTGGCTCTGAAAAGACGATATGTTCATTCGATATACATGTATATTAAGCATCTTTGAGTGATAGAAAAATATGAATAATGAAAATCGGAGGAGAGATTGGAAATGTCCTTTTTACATGGAGTATAGTCATATCATGGCATGTTGTTTCTGACTTTGACTTTAAGAAAGGGGAAGATAATTTATAAAATCAACAGTGCTTCCTTTAATTCCATGTGATGAAGTCACTGAGTGTTCATAACCAAAAATAGGAATCTACTACGTCATTGTGAGTTTCATTGACGCTAGTTGCTTTTCCAGTTTGTTTGTCATTTCCATGGTGATTCTCTTTTGCTTTCTCTCTGAATGCCTCTTCTGATCACATTTTTCTCTACATGTATATTCCTGTCACTGTATCTCTTGCTTGTTTTCCACTCTTTTAGCTCTTCCTCTCACTTGGTCTTTCTACTTTTTTTTTCTGTATGTATTTTATTGTCCTCTCTCTTTCTCTCTCTCTCCCTCTTTCCCACTCTCACCTTCCTAACTTTTTTTCTTAGCCCTCTCATTACTTCTTCCCCTCTTTACCCCTCTCTCTATTCCTTAAACTCTCTTTCCTACAGTCCCCTCTGTACCCCCCTCTCTATCTCTCAAACTGGTTTAAAGGAGAACTCTAGGCGATTTCTGTAAGCATGGATCATAAAGAGAACAAATTCAGCAGCTAGAAAATGTCTTCCTTTACACAACATACATGTACCTTAGGATTACAGAGTAATCAACAATTAATTTTTATAAACAGTAGTTCTAGTACGAGCCCATTTTCATCCAAAATACAGTTCGCACCCCGGCCCAGTGACGTAGCAGATGCACCGCTAAGCATGCATATGATGATGCGAGTGCAGTGATAGTATAGTGCGTGCATGGCGCAAGAGTGAATCACTGTGGTAAAGGTAAACATTGTTTGTTTCATCTCATATTGTGCCGTAGTTCCTTTTTTTTTTCTTCTGAATTTTATTAGATCTACAGTCATATCATTTCTGATTTTATTAATGCTTCTTGTGCCTACTTGTTAGCCTCAGAATGTGTAAAGACCATTAAATCTGACCATTTCTATCGACGGGAAGACCTTTCAATTTCTCATGGGCTCGTAGCCCACCACTTCGAACGCCCACATCCTATCCACTGCCACCTGCCAACATCCCTGCTTGAAGTGGTCTTCGCACACTTTCATTTACTACGAAAATTAGTAAGTTTTGATGTCGAATTTGTCCGTTCTAATATCATTAATCCATCGGCACACCTCTCCTTGTCCGTCAGGGGATTTGGGATTGCAAAAAACTTCTCTTAGGAACAGAACTGGTGTGATTTGTACACCCGAAAGCTAGACATCTCAGCATTTTGCATAGAGAATGTGCAGAGAATAAGTGCGCATGCGCAGTGCAAATGCATCGCCTACATCACGCGACCAATGACCATATTTGGGTTTTGGTGGGAAATCAAATTATTCGGAGTAAAAAAACTAACACTTAATCGGTATTTAAAAATCACAGAAATCACTTTGATAAATGAAAGTAGCATTATCTGTTAGCTTGAATTTTAAAGGAGAATGCAACTCAAGCATCAGTGTGCTCTTAGTGAATAAAGATGACCAAGAAGAACAAACAGTGAAAGTTTGAGCAAAATTGGACAATCTGTTCAAGAGTTATGAATTTTGAAAGTTTCAGTAAATCCCTATTATGAGGATCCTTGAGTTGGCAACTTTGCCAGCATCTGTGATGTCATCGTGGACAACTCTCAATT
>CM057163.1:6443268-6604329 GCA_029962745.1 Echinometra lucunter
TTTACTCGGCCACACATGTTCTCAGGGTGAACTTCCCCTTTAAATAATTAATGGGGCTAGACTAGACAAGCTTTGCTTTTTCTAGCCCCGTCCACATTATGCTCTCTTTTTCTCCCCCCTTTTCTTGTATAATTCGATGTAGATTCTTGTTCTCGTTTTATTGCTTTATGTGTCTGAATCTGTGATTTGCTTTGTATTGTTTGTATAATTTTCTGATTTTTAATTTGGAAATTAATAAATTAAATGAAATGAAAATGAAATATCAAAGGAACAATTGTCATTATATTCTCTAAAATAAATAGTTAAGCAGGCAAAGTGTTAATGAGTAATTTCCCCTCTCATGAAAAGCTGATCAACTGAGTTTGAAATTACTGAGACTAGCAATTTCTCCCACTCAGTTGGTATTACATTTACGGCTATCAAACTCCAAAGTAAATGAATGGTCCACTGATCTTTTAAAGGACAAATATTTCGAAAATGTCTTTGATCAGAAATCCCCCTCAGTTATTATTTATCAGTAAATGCGAAAACATGAATTGACTCTATATACAGATGTTTTTCAAAAGTACTATTGCTTGTGTAATATCCATTGAAGGATTAATACGACCCAATTTTTATGTTATTGCGACTGTATTTATGTTACTTGTTCATGATTTTTGTGTATGTAAAGGTATCAGTGAGTGAAACAGGGAGAGGGAAAGAGCTAGAGAGAGAGAGAGAGAGAGAGAGAGAAGAAAGGAGAAGGATAGACTGAGGGAGGGAAGAATGGAGAGGGAGAGAGAGAGAGAGAGATGAAAGATGAAGGAAAGAGAAGAGCCTAAAAAGAAGGTATTAGAAAAAGAAGGTAAGAGAAAGAGGGAAAAGTCAGAGGAAAAAGGAGAGAGAGAGACAGAGAGAAAGAGATTGAGTGGACACAATTTTGTGGCTCTCCATTTTGTGCAGTGGTATTTGTGGTAAGCCTGAGCCCCTTTTTTCAATTTATTTCTTTATTTTATTCATTTACTTATGTGTCTGTAGGGGGAGGGGGGGTTGGCGGAGCATGCAACCCCTGATTCTGCCACATAATGAAAGGGATTAAACATTCTGTTTTCAATTTATTTCTTTATTTTATATATTCATGTGGGGGGGGGGGGGGGAGGGTGAAAGAGCATGTGGCCCCTGATTCTGCCACATTTGTTAGGCAGAATGGCTTCACTTTGTCTGGTTAGCCACTCACATGAATAAATTGTGCAAGATCAATCATACTAACCTGGCACCATGAATATAGGTCCATACATGGGCATTTGCTGACAACAGGCAAGTAGTGATACCGCACTCAGAGGTGCAAGATTGGCGGTCAAGAACAAAGTATAATAATTTTACTTGATCAAGGTACATGTACTTGGAATCGACCTGATTTGCATTGAATATTTATTATCTGTAAGGGAAATTCTTATTTATATTGGATAAAGACAAAAACAAATACAATTTCAAGTGAAAAATACAGACACAGAGGATATGATTTGAAGGTTTAGTATGAAAAGAAAATAGTTTGCCATCCTACAGTGCAAAGAGTAAATTATTTTTGTAGAATTATGGTGATTTGTAGACCACCATTGAAAATTTATACAGCCCAACAAACGAATGCTCCACTGTGTGTGTATTATTGGCAGGCCATAACGGAAGCCCATTTTGAAGTTTATAGTTCAGTGATTATGTCCTACATATCTGCACCACTAGTTTACGGGGGAGGCGAGAATGAAGATTCTATTCAATTTTTTTGTAGCAATATCAACCGCCTAGTCACTTATCAACGTAATTCACTAATCATCATCACATGTACATGTACATGTATTCTTGAACAGGTATGATTGTGAATATAAATGAACAACATACACTGTATTAGTTTTATTACAAATACAATGAAACCAAAGATTACATGAGATGAAAAACAAATCTCTGTATAACCATAAAACTGATTACTAGCAACAAAGAAAAAAAGAAAAAAAAATGCCACAGTCATAAACTGTTTCTATTACACTTACATATCTGCTAGCCACAGTGCCTGCAATATTCTATGGTGATTAAATCTGTTCTTGAAGTGTGGTATTTGATACAATTACTTTTATTTTATTTATTTTTTTTGAGAATCGCAAAAGAAAAAAAATAACATTGTTTGGAGCTGCAAACAACTGACACGAAAAAACAACTAAAATTTAAAACACCATCACCAACTCCACTGCCGCCTGTAATGATCATTTATAGACAAATTGAATCATTCAAATTTGCGTGTGCAAGTACAAGTTAAGAATGTGTATTTCCATATACTTTTAGCTGAATTCCTTCATTTTTCCTCGCTCATATTTTCCATGAAAGTGGTTATTAAGGAAGTAAAGTAGAAATCACTATTTCTTGATCTAATATTCATTATAAATGTTGGTGTGTTTTGTGAGAAATTGTTTATCTGTGATGATCCATATATGTACATACAGTGTAGGTTATCTGAAGGAAAGTGTATGAAAACAGACTAGGCATTACTACGTGCATGTTTGCGTGGGAGATATGGGTCTTTTACAATGAGCTATATGGCCTGCTGTGTGACTGTGAAGCTTAAAGACATTGGTTAACTTTGTCATGATTTTAAAAGATTTCATTTTGTTATTTGAAAATGAGATAAACATAAGGGTTATAGTGTAAAAATACTAGTCTGAAAGTTTCAAAGTATAATTTCCACAGGAAGTATTTGTAGATATTAGAAATGTGAACCAATGTTTGTTGGTTGCACAGACTAGACGTAATGAGTGCACATATGCGCATGGCTCACCTGACCTTACGGTGTGTATTGGCGTATCACGCGGCGGGAGGCAGATAACGGTATTTTTTAATTCAAGCGAAACGATCCTCTTATTTATCGTCTCTGAGATGAAAAATAATAAAATCGCGGTTTGCGTCTAACTTACAGTTTTTCATTCCGAATTATGGTTGGTTTCAGGGTTTTTGAGTACAAATACAAGTATTCATACACATGCTTCATCTTAGTTTGAGAATTTTATAAATCGGTTGCTTACAAAGTTAACCAATGCCTTTCATGAGAGCCTTTGAAAGGACGTAACTGCAGTACCGTGTCCCTTTAAGTGGGATGGGCTTTGACAAAATTCCAAACAGCCATGCTCGAGTGAGAGTGGGCATGCACATCTGTGTATGCTGTTCAATATCCATGCTCACCCAAGCAGTGGGGCCTGAGCGTACGTGGATATTGAACAATACACAGATGTGCACTGGCAGTGATAGTGTGAGGGTGTGAATTGGATAATTGTGCCTTTGGATTTTGTACTACTACTACTACTGTAGTTACTAGTTTGCTAGAGTGACATTGTAGTGATCAACTGTGAGTATGCATGCATCTATATTAGAAATAAATGGTCATGATTTTGAGAGTAAAATTAATTTGATTGTTTTCATGGTTTTTGGCATTAATACTCTGGTTACTCTCGTTACTCAAGTAACTTTGTTTTTTTATATATAGGCCCTATATATATATTTTACAGCTAACACTGTACATGATATTATAAGTCCGCACAGGGGCATTAACCCGGGGTGGGGGGGGGGGGGAGATTGTGTATATACCCATCAAAATGCTTTTGAAGTAGAAATAGCTTTTAATTTTGAAAGTATATACATGTATATAAATCACCGGTAGAGAGTTTTTAGAAAGAAGTGTGTGTTTAGTTTACCCAAGGAGCTGTGATGATACTTGACAACTATAGGGGTAAATCTTAAACCATATTGGCATGGTGCACCCCTCAGAAAATCTGTTCTGTATGAGAAATATTTAATCTTAAGAGTTTGATGTGAGTACTGATAGATTGTTATTACATGACGAAGAGTGTGGCTCATGAAGTGACATCATTTTGTGACATTGGCCATATACTGTACTGTATAGGTCTTTACCAGGCGTCGACCATGGAGGCAGGGGACTGGCCTTGCCCCTCCCCGCCGCCCCCCCCCCCCCCTGTCATTTGGAAAATAACTTACAATTACATGTACATGTACACATCCAAGGGATTATCAGGGTGGTTGCAGCAGGTTGCCTCTCCCCTATCTTGATTAATTGTGGCCATGAACCTGTAGGCCTATCATTACCATGGTTGTACATGTGTTTTGGGGAATGGTACCAGTGCACATTGTGGTATACCCCAAACAAGTGTCAAATGACAGAGGTGCACAACTGCACGTACACTGTTTAAAATTTTCATGGATTTTTTATAGTAGACCTAACAGCTGTGTTTCATACATTATATGTAATGAGTTGATACATTAATTTGTGCTGAATGCCATTTTATAGAGTTCTTCATTTTTATTTCATTTTTTGAATACATTGTGTCAAGCAGACATCTATTTTGTTTTGTATTGATATCAAAAATAGAAAATAATATATATCAATTTACGAATTACTGTCGAAAAGGATATTCTATATTTTGTTTTATTTTGGAAATAAAAATTGAACTTGAAAACTTGAACTTGAAATCTTAAAGCTCCCATCTTAATATTAAGTAGTGTCTGTATCTTGACCCATAGAGGTACAGGGTCTCCTTAATGCTACGTTCACACCTTTGCGCATTTGGCTTGCGTATTGCTGCGTATTGACCAAATGCAGACATAAGCAGTCGTACCCAATAAAGCGCAATGAAATGTGCTCTCATCGTACTCAATACACAGACTAGCGCATAGGCCTGCGCTAGTTGCTCGCTAGTTTTAAAAAATTTTTAATTATCGCAAGCAAGCACAAGGTCAAATCGTCTCTTTTTTGGAGCGCTTGTCATTGCCTATAGCTGCGTTAATAAATAACCATCTTGTTTTAAAATTTTTATTTGAAAATGCAATTAAAAACCAGAAGTGGTTATTTTTTGGCTCGCTCGCTTCGCTCGCTCATCTTATTTTAGAATATCTATTTGAAAATGCAATTAGAAACTAGAAAAGTTATTTTTTGGCCTGCTCACTTCGCTCGCTCATCATATTTTAGAATTTGTATTTGAAAATGCCATTAAAAACCAAAAAAGTGGTTATTTTTGGCTCACTCTCTTTGCTCGTTCATCATATTTCAGAATTTCTATTTGAAAATGCGATTAAAAACCAGAAAAGTCATTGTTTTGGGCTTGCTCGCAAAATATAAATTAGAACGTTTGTAAATTTTGACTACCCCTGCCCCCCAAAAATTTTCTTTTGCCCTCCATTCCCCCCTCCCCCCACTTTAACAATCCTGGTTCTGCCACTGAACATGCATAATTATTCCATAGACCCAAGCCTGGGTTATGGCTGGCTTATACAGAGTATTCAGCAGGTTAAAGACATGAATTCCAACCTACCAGTAAGGACTAGAGGTTCTAAACTGTCAAGGGCCTCACAGTCAGATCTGCCAAGCTTTTGTGAGTCGTAATCAATTAACACCTGTTTAATCGGATGGTATTACAAGTACTGCAGGTACTTGACATAGTCATGTGTCACAAGATCTCTTACTTTTGTGTAACATGGTGATTCTACCTTCAGTAGTGTACTTCTAACTTTGAAAACTGATATCTCCTTGTTAACCCATTCGTGACAGAGGGCCACACTTTGTGGTTTGGCCTAATATCTTGTGGTGCAAAGCCCTAAAAATCATACCAAATACATGAGCAGAAAGAGCAAAAAATTCTACAAAAACTGTGCCAATTTTGGTTGCGTCAATATTCGTTGTTTGATGCTGAAAATTTTTTAAAGGAAAATAAGCATTAAAATCCTTAAATTGGCAATGTGATAGAAGGTTTAAGATCACCGTTTTCCCCTGCAAATTGGCAACTTTTTGACTTCTCATTATAATTTCTGTCAATTTATATTCATTTCAGATACATGACGTTTTATAAGAAAAATGTAGCAATAAAATAGAAATGTTGGTGTTGCCAATTTGAAGAATAAAAGCTGATCAAATTAGGCTTTAAATAATTCCTGTCATAAATGGGTTAAAAGTATCACCCCTGTCATAGCAAAAATATATATTTTCTGAAAGGAAATTACAAGAAGAATCTAAATGTGCATCAAAACATGGCACAAGGTGTAAAAAAAGAGAATTATGCGAACATGAATATGGAGAATTTTCATCTTGTATATAATATTGTGCCGAAACAATTATGGCTTATATATACCTGGTACATGTACTTGTATAGGTTTTTTTTTTCCTTGTACAGAAATGCATGTGGATTTACAGATACAATCCAACTAGATATATGTGAATTAACCCATTCGTGACAGGAGTTATTTAAAGCCTAATTTGATCAGCTTTTATTCTTCAAATTGGCAACACCAACATTTTTATTTTATTGCTACATTTTTCTTATAAAATGTCATGTATCTGAAATGAATATAAATTGACAGAAATTATGATGAAAAGTCAAAAAGTTGCCAATTTGCAGGGGAAAACAGTGATTTTAAACTTTCTATCACATTGCCAATTTAAGGATTTTAATGCTTATTTTCTTTTTAAAAATTTTCAGCATCAAACAACGTATATTGACGCAACCAAAATGGGCACAGTTTGTGTAGATTTTTTTGCTCTTTCTGCTCATGTATTTGGTATGATTTTTAGGGCTTTGCATCATAAGATATTAGGCCAAACCACAAAATGTGGGCCTCTGTCACGAATGGGTAGCCCCAAACAAATAGATGTAAATGCAAATATTACCATACTCTTAAAAGCTAATTTTCTGACATTTGTTGATAAACTTGGTGCTATAGAATGTGTGAAGAGTGGGTGTATCTAACAACAAAAGAAGAATAAATGCAATGTAGAGCAATATGGTTGATCCTGACAAACCACATGCAATTAATTTTGCCACATCCAATTTATGCAATTTTTATTTTTATATTAGAGAAGATTAAAGGTAATCTACTGTCATTATATACATTTATTTGTAGGCCTGCATCCATTATACTATATTTTGTTCCAAGAATCACCATCAACTTGAAAGCTACATGTATCTCATATGAATTCATATTTATGAATATTATACTTTGACAAGTTTTTCTGAAGAGAACCTTTTAAAGAATGACCATCATCTTCATTGTGGATGCCCACATGAATTATAGTATACAGCCCTAGAAATACTGATATTGATTTGGGTAAAACAAGGAGGTACTATAAAGTAGTAAAGGATAGAAACTCCTTATAGGCTTTTCACACCTCAAATTTTAGTCCCGTACTAAGCTTAGCCCCGGACTAGACTGAGCTTAGTGGCTCCGGTCAGAGCGAAAGCGTGCGATCTTCCGAATGAAAATCAAGAACAGAAAACTCGTGCACATGTGCGATCCGTACGTATACCTCTCTCTCTCTCTCTCTCTGTTTTGTCCCTCCGCTTTTCGGAGATTAGCGAATTCCTCGCGTTTGGTTGCAGTAGATGATATGGATGTAGACTTTAATTGGAGGGCACGGAGTACAAGCGATAGGCATGTAGTTTGTAGAGATAATGCACCCATCTTCTCGACTGTGTCGCTCGATCACGCGTTCACTCAGGTATCTTCGTCGCTGGCTAGTCTCGTCTCAGCCACCGAAAATAACCCGAGTCGCGAGGCCAATTGTCAAAAGGCTAGCGCCAGGCCAATTATGATTACATTACGTGCTGCCGTTTCATTGGCTGATGCACAGTTGTCTTTGTTCACAGAACGCAGACAGCCTAGTTAGTCCCGGACTATGTTTTCACACCTCAAAGCTTAGCACCGCAATTGCGGGGTTAGCCCACCAATTGGTGGGCTGACCCTGTTTTTGACTAGGGTCAGATAGTCCCGGATTAAATGTGGTGCTAACCCACCTCCGAAATTTGAGGTGTGAAAGTGAGAATTAGTCCCGTACTAAAATGCGGTGCTAACCCACCTCCCAATTTGAGGTGTGAATCCGAGAGTTAGTCCCGTACTAAAGGTGGTACTAAAAAGGCCTTAGTACCACCAAATTTGAGGTGTGAAAAGCGTGTTAGTTATACTTTACTGCATCAACCTTCCCAGCACTTACATAATATTATGTCACAGAAAGGGACTTATTTCCCCCCTCATTGTGTGAACTTCATTGTATTATGAATTACTCTGAACACTTGGCTAGCATTTAGGGATGATATTATGTCATGGAAAGGTAATCTGTTTTCCCTTGCTTTCCTTCTTCCATCAGGCAGTTATCTAAGGGTCATTATTCTTTAAAGATACATGTTGACCTCCTTTTCTAAATTTTGGAAGCTTTCAAGCAGTTCATCCGTAGTGTTGTCAGGATTTCAAGGTACCCACTCCCACTCTCTCAAAAATAGAATGAAATGGAATGAATTGAAATAACCCCTGGCTAAAGAAACATTCCTATTCAGCAGGTGCTTTGCGTGCCTATTTTCTGCTCAATTGTGCTTTACACAAGGCAGTGTAAAAGCAAAGGTACTATAAAAATAGAAGAGGCAAATATTTTGGTTGTGACCTGAGACAGTGTTTTGAACTTGCTTTTTTTTTTTGCTCAGTTGTGAAAGCAAAGATACTATAAAGATAGAAGAGGCAAATATTTTGGTTGTGACCTGTGACAGTGTTTTGAACTTGCTTTTTTTTTTTGCTCAGTTGCTGATTTTATCAGCATAAAGCTGGTATGTGATAATCAGATACACAAATTTCTTTTCACAAGCCTACAGCCTTTCTGCTGGAAATAGTGATAGTGAAGGAAAAAGATAGGACCGGAGGACATGTACGGCTTCCATTTAGTAATCCTGTAATTTCCTTGAATAGAAAATTTGAAGAGAGGAAACCCGCAGAACCCCCCCCCCCCTGTTATTTATTACAGAGGTGCACACCATTGTTGATGGCTAACACTTCATTGTACATATTTAACCCATTTAATACTATGCCCAAAATAACTCTGGCTGGGGTCTACATGTACATGGAAAATGCCTGTTAACCTTCACAGGAATTATTTAAAGCCTAATTTGATCAGCTTTTATTCTTCAAATTGGCAACACCAACATTTTTCTTTTATTGCTACATTTTTCTTATAAAACATCATGTATCTGAAATAAATGTAAATTGACAGAATGTATGATGAGAAGTCATAAAGTTGCCAATTTGTAGGGAAAAACCGTAATTTTAACATTTTCATCGCATTGCCAATTTAAGGATTTTAATGCTTATTTTCCTTTAAAAAAATTCAGCATCAAACAACAAATATTGATGCAACAAAAATGGGCACAGTAAGTGTAGAATTTTTTGCTCTTTCTGCTCATGTATTTGGTATGATTTTTAGGGCTTTGCATCAAAAGTTATTAGACCAAACCACATAATGTGGACCCTCTGTCATGAATGGGTTATAGCAAAATCAATTCATGCTCAGCTGGTTAAGCTACTTTGCAGCAATATGTCTCACCCATCCATAGGAGATGAGAAAAAATACAGTGCTGTAGTCTGTAGTATCATTCCCTATATGTTTCCAGGGTATGACTATTGTATAGTATAAACATTTCATAGTACATGTCACATATCGTTGCTAGGCAGGCAGAAGGGACTTCACTTAAGCGCATGAGTGATTTTATACATACATGTATACAACTAGACATACATATACTAATACGCTATTGTGCTTATCCTATTGCATTGGATAAACAAATTTTGAAATTGATTTTGACACCCCAAGCCACTATAGAACACATGTGGTGAAGTGTTGTGAAAGACAGAGGGAGAAAGAGAGAGAGAGAGAGAGAGAGAGAGAGAGAGAGAGAGAGAGAGAGAGAGAGAGAGAGAGTTGTCTCTTCTCAGACATACACTATACATGTATGCAGATAAACTGAATTACACTTTACATGTATGTATGGAATAATATCATGTAGCATACATGTAGTGTTAAACAACGTATACTGAACGATACATGTGTTTTCTTTAATGAATCTGACATTGAAGGGAGATATCAATGGCTCCAGTTGCACTGTGGGATCTCAATATCATACCACAGGAGCCATGTAATTAAAAGACTTGATATGTCAGTGGCCCTCGCCAGAGATAAAATATACATATGTATAGTCTAATTCTGCAGACATTCTTGTTGATATGATGCTGCAAGCTGTGGGATGTTATTTCATGCAGCTTTTGAAGGGATCTGCATGGGATCATTTTAGGTTCATTGGATAGCAATCCAAGTAGAATTTTGTGGTGAACGATGATGATATCAACCCCCTCCCCATCCCCCCCCCCCCCCCTCCCACAGACACACACACAAACATACAAGCAAAATAATTGTACTTCTACAGTACTTTACAATCATTTTTCATCGTTACAGTTTTCATACAGCTTTTTAAGGCATCAGGGGTTATTTTTTTTTTGGGGGGGGGGGGGTATGGGACAGCCTTCCAAATAGAATTTTGTGGTGAACAATAATGATTTCTACCTTGCCTACCTTACACATATGAAAAATATTTGTGCTTGTATTTCGGTCCTTTTTTATGTTTACATGCGCTTCCATAGAGCTTTTGAAGGGATGAGGGATCATTTCGGTTTTCCAAATAGAACTTTTTGGTGAACAATAATACCCCCCTCCCCCACCACCACCACTGCCACCATTCACAAAAAAAAATACTCTCCCAGACTCCCACGTACTAGTACTTCACAGTTTGTTTTCATTTTTACAGATTTCATACAGCTTTTGAAGAAGTTGAAGAAGAAGAACTGTGATCATGGCTGACCTAAAGAAAAAGCTTTCATGGGGTGGCAACTTCTGCCGTGGAATCCTCTGCTGCTTCAACTTCCTCTTCTTGGTAAGTTAACCTGGGGAGCGTTTCATCAAGCATCTTGTCAGTGATTTTTACCGACAACTGTTATAAGCTATTGAAATCATTGCATCTGATTGGCTGAGAGCAAATTTGTCTGGTAAAAATCACTGACAAGACACTTGATGAAATGCCCCCCCCCCCCCCCTGTTGACTATTGAATTCTCCTTCTGCTATAGGCTCTGTACCCCGGGGGGAGGTTGCTCAGATTTAGTTTGGACAGAGGTGTGCCGCTGAACCCTCCATACCTGTACCCATTTTCAAGGGTGATTTTGGCAGAAATTGAACCCATTAGTAGTTATAAGCTATTGAAATCATTGCATCTGATTGGCTGAGAGCAAATTTGTCTAGTAAAAATCACTGACAAGACACTTGATGAAATGCCCCCCCCCCCCCTGTTGACTATTGAATTCTCCTTCTGCTATAGGCTCTGTACCCCGGGGGGAGGTTGCTCAGATTTAGTTTGGACAGAGGTGTGCCGCTGAACCCTCCATACCTGTACCCATTTTCAAGGGTGATTTTGGCAGAAATTGAACCCATTAGTAGGGATTCTGCATCTCAGATGTGTACTTTTGCCTCATTATAGGCAAGAATATCATTCTGAACAATAAATTTACCCCATGTTAAGGGATTTCTTGCACAAAAGCGACCCATTAGAGCGGCACACCCCCGTATACCATATAAGGCGAGTACCCCCCCCCCCCCACCCCTGACTCTGTACAATTCCATAGGCAAAGATTAAACCCATTGGATACTGCAACTGAGTGGCCTATGTGTAACACCTATGGGAGTGATAGAATTCAGTAGCCAACATGTTCATGTGAGACTTAACAAAATAAACATGTTGAAAATTACACAGTATTCTATGGATTAAGGGTTAATAAGTATGAAGAAAAAAGACCAGATGTACAGAACCCAATTCGTGATTCCTTTAATAAACCCTTGATTTTATGTGTACTTAGTACATTTAATGTTGATTAGTGTGGTCACTAGGCCTTTTTATGTTTATTGAGGGATGTTTGAAATTGCGTTATCTTCTTAAAGAAGATTCTTTGTACTGAAGTAATTGTTTAAAGCCCATATTACATACTGATTCATAATATAGTGGCTTAGAACCCTTAATGTACCAAGTCTTTTGGTGATTTGTACACTTTATAGGGAGAGGGGCCCATAGTGGCTGCCCTCCTAATTTTGTATATTAAAGGAAGGACATATTGCTGAAATGCCCTCAACATAAATAATTAACAATATCTTATTGAAAGGATATCTGAACATGACAGTAAGTTGCATTGAAAGAAATCAGAATATATAGAGGAAAACATTGTTGAAAGTTTGAACAGAACTTGGATGTAAAGGCAAGTCGGACCTTACTGATTATAATGCACATATGTGCATTCAAAATCATTTTTTTGCTTTGCGGCTCAGTTAATTTTCCCCATTTTTGTTGTTGTTTTTTTTTTTTTTTTAAAAACCAGATTGGAGGTATAATCCTTATGGCTCTTGGCATCTGGGTTCTGGTTGATGCGGACTCCAAGCACCTTACCGCTATCTTGACTGATAACCTTCATCACACTGCAGCCTACATCCTCCTCATTGCTGGTGTTATTGTCATGGTAGTCTCCGTCTTCGGATTCTGTGGAGCGAAGATGGAAAATAAGTGCTGTCTTGGAATGGTAGGTAATCTCACTTAGAGAAGGGGCGGGTACTCAACCAAGCTGTTCTCCCTTTTGAAATCCAAGTGACAAGTAAATGACACCACAATCATCAGTTTGGAGTGAGGAATTTTGATGCTATGATAGTTTTTATGAGGCAGTTTAATTTTCAAAATTATCTAATTTTGCAACCACATGAGACATTGTTTTGTTAATACTGCCAACAGCAATAAGGAAACTTAGGCATCTTATCTTAATGTCATGGTGTGAAAGCACACTTCAAGAACTCAAAATGCAAACATGCAAAAAACAAAATGTCTTAATGTGACATATTGGAACAAAATTTTAGCAAAGATCATGCCACAAGGAGTAATTTATAAGGTCTACATGCTACCCATGTAATTATCAATCGTTTGAAAAATATGATTTTAAACAATTTTCCATTTTGCATTCTGGACGCATTCTTTCGCACCAGGACATTACTATAAGAGGCCTTAAAGGTAAGAGATCCCTTTTGCAAAATCTTTGAAAATACATACAACTTGGCAGGAGTTTAGGATATGCCCTTCTGATAATGTTTATTTAATCTTACGGTCATACAAAAATGAAAATCTGGCTATCATCCTTGAATAAGCAAGTCGGATCAGCTCACCAGCAGAAGCGAAACCAGCAGCTAGCTAGCTCAGCCGCGCACAGCTCATGGCCACCACACGTACCGCATAATAGCAGCACTGTACTGTATATAATGTGAATCCTTTCGTTAATAATAATAATAATATCGATGCTTATATAGCGCCGGTATCCGCCAGGTCCTGACGCTCATGGCGCTCAACAAATTACATATGACAATCGAGAAAAATACATATTGGAAAAATAAATTCTTAGACTACAAAATTAAGTAAGGAGAGAATAATCCTACACTGAGGTACATACAAATCAACATAATTCAAGGAAATGATAGCAGTAAAAGATTAAGGGTATCCATTCAAAAAGAGATGAGATTTGAGGGCAGCTTTGAAATCACGAAGGGTTGATACGGTACGTATTTCAAGAGGGAGCCTATCTCGAAAAAAAATCCGCTAAAATTTTCAGTCCGAAATAAGTACAGAGTTATCAAAAATGTTAATTATTCAGTTAATTAGCCATGTACAATCCATTTTTCTTTCACAGAAGTTTTCAATAATCATCCTCTTATAATTGAAGACATATTCTCACATCTTAATATTTTAGAGCTGCAAATGGGATCTCCTACCTTTAATTAGCACACTAGACTGTGATGGTGATTGTGTGCTTGTTTGTTTATTTTGAATCACTATGCAGTATGTCTTCTTCCTGGTTGTGATCTTCATTATTGAGCTGGCTGCAGGCTGCACCGCCCTTTATTTCTACGTTCAGGTCAGTGATACTACTTTGGTCGAAGCTCTAGATGGCAATATTATCATTCTGTCTATTCCATAGCTTGTACTTTGACAAAGCAATGGCTTTGATATATTTAATTGATATTTGATATTTGATGTATTAGTAACTGGTGATTTTGTTTCTGCTGAGTTTTTATCACCAACATGTAATTTACTGAAGATTTCCTCACATTATTTTTCCATTTCTTGCACTTTATATGAACCCTTAGTTTGTAATGCTCAAGACGTCAAATCAAAGCAGTAAGCCGATGTGATGACCCATGAAAATTTAATATATCGATTGTATGCTGCAGTTTTGAATTCTCTCTGAATGTTAAATCAAATAGAATCAGTTCTCTCTCATCTTAATCAAAATATGTTTGCTGCCCCCTGTAGTCTGATGGGGTGAATGACCTTAAGACTGTATCAGCTTTTAACTTGTCAAATTTGAATTGCACTGAAAGTGATGAGATATAATTATTGAAACCATTTCTATTATCTCTCAGAATAATCCTCTCATGTCGGCTGATGGAATGGAGGACTTTTACAAATTTAGCAACTTTTAGCTGCAAAGATGAATTCTAGCAAATTTGTTATCAAAATCACTTGCAATCCATTCCCTCTCCATAATGCAATACTCTTCTCAATCATCCAAAATGTGTTTGCTGTCCTCTGCAGACTAATGTAGAGGCGGACTTGATGAAGACGCTGAAGGAGAATTATGGTGGTAATAGCACTGGGGACACTGCTGTCACCAACTCCTGGGACTTCATTCAAACAACAGTAAGAGCTTCATTTCTACCGATGCTGTAATGAAACATTTAACTGTCCAGAAAACGATCTAGGGTGGCAAAATTCTTTTTCAGTTTTTGTTTTTGTAGAACGCTAAGAACCAACAACATCTTTTGATATTATGTTGCACCGAAGTTATGAATCTAACAAACATATCCAGAAAATCTGCTAAAATTTCACATTTTGTACAGCCAGAATCACTGAGAAGTAGGTGTTCTGATCCATCACCATAAGCAGACTTTGAAAGAACTGTATGTGACCTTTAACCCTAAAACGGCCGGGGGGGGGGGGGGGGGCATTGAATCAACCCCCCTTGTGATTTTCTTCGCGATAATTTTTAAACCGTAAAAGGTTTCACCACAGCCTTTCATGACTTTTGAGCCCTGAGTGTTAAGCATCTTTTGATACCAAATTTACCAAATTTGGACCTACGGTTCTCGCGCCGCGCGGTATTTTACAATCATGCGCGCACCAAAAAGTGAATGTTCCTATATAACACATGAAATGGCATAGTATGGGATGAGTTGTGTATGAATCATGTAACATGTATGCCAGATTATTTACCAAACAAATACACATAATGATATTTTCTATGTTTGAATAAATATTTATGATGTCCAAGGTCATGGTCAAGGTCAATTTTTACGATGTTTGCGCGATCGACGACCCCCTCCCCCCGCCCACAGAACAGCCAAAAAAGCCTGGCCTGGTTAGGGATATAAGCTTTCTGAATTGGCAATGCAATAAGAAATATGTAATCATTGTTTTCATGCACAAAGTGGAAATTCTTATGTTAAACTTTACAGTTTTCATTCCCATGGTATACCTTTTTCTTTGATCAAACTATGTATAAGAGTGGAGAATATAAATATTCTTTGCCAATTTGAGGAAAGAAAACTGATTAAAGGGGGTACCCAATGCTGAAACAATGTTAGTTCATTTAAAAGAGCATGATTTTATTAGCAGAAAATCAACTGCCTAAATTTTTTTTAAAAGTCGTGTTGCCAAGGAAACCCCCGAATGTGATATGATTTCAGGATATTTTTGACCCCTCAGCTGTGACCCAATTTCAACTGGGTACCCACTTTGACGTCAAAATGACGTCAAAGTTGGTACCTTGTCGCGTAATTCTAGCAAAATGCGCGCAAGGTATAATACATATTGTACAGTCTAGCGGGCAGCACAACTGCAATGCGCGAAGCTGGGTACCCACTTTTACGTCATACCTCATACTCAAATTTTTTTGTCAACTCTTGATTTTTCATGAGAAACTTAGCCAAAATGCATTGATTTCGACGGAAAATCATCAAATTTTTTATGTTATTCTTCTTAGAATTCTATTCTCGATCACATATCAAAATATATTTTACCATTGTGTAATCACTTTAATAAAATTATGTATTAAGAGAAATCTATACTGCGATGGATAAATTTCTGTAATGGACCTGTTTACTAATGGTATTCAAATTCATGCACATTTTTCTCCAGAACCCTAAAAGTTGGTTACCAGCTATGTAGTTCACCTGTTGTGCATAATGGCATCTGAATAGAAGGAATCCAGTTTGCATGTACATTAGTTCTTGATATGTCAGGCAAGCCTCTGGCAAGTTTTTGCTCAACAACTATGCATAAAATTAGTAAACAGGTCTATTCCCATAGGCATTATATGGACCATCTGGCTCCCAAAGACATGTTAATAACTTATTTTGTTGCTTGTGTTTCTTGTGTGACAGTTTGACTGCTGTGGTGTGGTGGGCAACGCTAGTGTGGCAGTGGATCTGTACAAGACGACAACGTGGTATGCCAATCAGACGCAATCCCCCAAAGACATTGTGCCTGCATCTTGCTGCAAGGATCAGACAGCACTAGGCCAATGTCAGCGTGCCTCTAGCGATTATGCCATGTATATCTACGACCAGGTATTGTGCATACCTTTGAGCTGTGGAACACATTGTCTGCTATAGTGCTAGAAGGGCTTTGTTCCATACATGTAAATGTACATGTACTTCACCCTATTGATAATAACAATGATAATGATAATGGTATTTATTCAGATAATCATTATCATCGCAGTCAACAGGCTGAAATTCAAACATTTTTACGTACATCTAAACCATTGCATGTATGTGACAAGAACGTAACATGTATACATTTCTTCTGTGAAATGGACCAAAGTGATCAAATATTTGGCGCAAATATTCTAATGTAGTAATTACTAATGATAAATGCCTTAATGCCTGAAAACCGACCAACCAACCAACCGGACTAAAGTGATCCAAGTTTTGAATTCTTAGGTCAAAGGTCAAAGAGGTCAATTAATTTACATTTTTTTTATTTTGATTATCTTAATCCTTCAAGAACAGTGTTAGTCATGAACATAACCAAAATTCAGCAGAGGCATATAGGAGATACAGTCACATTCATCTTGTTAACCATTATCTTGCAGGCCTTAAATTTCAATAATTTTAGGGCAAGGCCACTTTTCTGTAGGGCACATTCCTATATTACAGCATAAATAGGAAGAATTAGGAAGGGCACAAATAATCTCCAAGGCCAATGAGAAGGGCATTTAGGCCAATCAAAAGGGCATCCGCGGCCATGGCCTTGGTGGCCTTCGATTAATTTAAGCCCTGATCTTGTAGCTTCTTTTTCTTTACTTGTTTGTAATTCTTATTGACCAATTATTACCTTAATATCATTAGGTCATTATTTGATTTGAAATGGTACATGTATTTACAGTGATATAATTAAAGTGTAAATAATGCTGAGAAATTTACTGCATTGAAAGCACTTTTCCTTCAAAACATTGAAAAACATTTGAAAGATCTAAATAAAACACTTTGTGTTTTTTCAGTAATAATAATAAAAAAAAATGATATGACAACTACACTTCTGATTCTTTGAAGAAAATTCATTTTTGTAATCATCACCCTCATCATTACATTTGTATTTGTTGTTGTTGTTGATTTGATTTTTTTTCTTTGATAATGATTCAGTTCAATTGAATATTTATTAAATTCTAATCAAATATAGAACAGAGTACAATCATGACAGAATAATGGTAAGAATAGAGCAATTAAAATACAAGATAAGGTTAAAAAAAAAAGGGAAACAGATAGCAACACAAGATTAGACTTCATGGGAATAGGATGGCCATGAAAAAAACACGTCGGTTTGTCAAGATGACCACCCTGGATAAAATGTAAAGTATATTTGTATTGAATATCAATGATATGTATTAACAATTTAAATGAAATTTTGGTCATTTGTGATATCACTTTGATCTTACAATAAATATACTTTTTTGACCCAGGGTTGTTCTGAAGGTGTGAAGAGCAAGGTAGCTGAATATGGAACTGTTCTGGGTGTCATTGGCATCATTGTCGCAGTAATTCAAGTAAGTGGATTTTGAATTACGGTAATGGAATTCCCAGCCTCCCTGCTAAGTGGTGGATCTGTACCCTGTTTCATAAAACTTGTTATCAATAACAAGTTGCAATAAATGTTACAAGCTACTGAAATCCTTGCATCTGATTAGCTGAGAGCAAATTTTTCATAGAAATGTGGCAGTTGTTACTGATAACTAGTTTTGTGAAACAGGGCCCTGGGGGTGCCACAGGGTTGTGCCCCCCCCCCCCCCCCCTTCCTCCTCATTGTGTCTTAGCGCCACCACTGGGCAGTTCAATTGAAATTGCGGCCTTCCCCCTCGCAATTGCACATGAAATCGGCGCCTCTGTACAACAATGGTACCACTGCCTATAATGCTGATAAATGTGCATGGCTTGGCCTTACATCCCCTACTTAATTATTTCAAACCCTGAATCCATGCTGCCCATGCTGTGTGAAGCATTTCAAATGATTGACTTCAGTTTTTGAAAAGTAGAGTACACTGATTTACCTCCATGATGTGACTAGGATTTGTTTAAAATTTATTTTGTTTTAAAATTATAATACATGGTTAGTCAGTAGTTGTATTTGGAGAAGCAGTGGAGCACTAGATCTGCCCACAGGAACATCTCCAGAGAGTCTGCTCTGCAGTACAATGCTTAAATGTTGGGTGATGCTATTGTTTGCATGTATACTTTATACTTTTGCAAAGAATATTTTATGTGAAACCCACAGACAATATTTACATTTTAGAACCCCCTGCTCTTAGTGGTTCTGGCAGGCACAAAATGAATTTAAGATTTTTTTTTTTTTGCAATTTCTTGAACAAATCATCATTATCATTGTTTCTGTTATTGATTGTTTTTGATGAATTATTACCTGGTACATATATAATTGTTTAATATGTCTCTTTTCTGTACACCTTTCCTCTCTCATTCCGTGTGTGTCCTATCTCTCTCTCTCTCTCACTCTCCCTCCCCTCTCTCCATCCCCATCTCCCTTTCCCTCTCTCTTGCTCTCTCTCTTTCTCTCTCCCTCTTATTCTCTTCCTATGTGCCTCCTATCTCTTTCTCTCTCTCTCTCTCTCACTCTCCTCTTATCACTACAGTTGATGGGACTTGTCTGTGCTCTCTGCCTCTGCAAGCGTCTGTAAGGAACCAGCGCCCTCTACAGGTCATTCTCAAATAATCTTGGTCTTTCTCCAACAATTGGAATTTCTCTTCAGCAATATCTACATTTTTTTTAAAAATGGAGTTCACCCTGTACATGAAGGCTGTTTAAATAGCCTGATAAACAAGAATTTGAAATACTATTATGTAATACCTTAATTAGAGAAAAAACAAATAATATCCTTCTCTTAAAATTCTTAAGCACATTCATTGAATACTCAATGACTTGTTCAACATGCCCGCAAAAAGCATGGTTAGAAATTTACCATGACATCACACGCCCTGTAAGGATATTGGTACATGTATATCTTCAAATGCCGTGGCGGATACATGGTTGGGGGAGGGGGCAAATCGGCCGCAGCACCCCTTTTGAAGCCAACAACCCTTTTTTCTCTCTCTTTTCAGCAATTCTTTTTGGCAAAACAGACACCTGAAAAAGAAGCCAAATCCCCCCCCCCCCCTTGAAAAATTCTGGATCAGCCCCTAGCTGAAATGACATGGCACTGTCCATGCTCTCTATTCAGCATCATATGCATGTACCTACACCGAGGTATGTGCACATTGCAGACTCTTTTCATCATCCCATCACACGTTCCATGGAAATGTCTACATTTGGAATCTGAAGATATTTGCTATCCAACATTTTCACCAGCAATATTTACTCTTGAGTGTAATTTCGCCAAAAATATAACAAGGTTTGGGCTTGAGTTATAATTGTTTTAAAGGTTTCGTTTACAGCCAAGTAAAATTTGGGATGGTTTTAAATTTAGTGTAAGAATTTTAAGCAGAAGTAGAAATTGACAGAGGAGTCATTTTCCATAGACCCTGCATTGCATAATCCATAATTCTCTTCCTTGGTATCACTTTCAATGAAGTTGGCAAATTGTTTCTCTCTTTGGGGGGGAGGGGGGGGGGGATTTTGCTCAATCCAGCTTTGTGGTTTAATTCCCCTTTATGTTTGCCAACTGAGAAAGATCTGATATCAAACATTTTGTTTAATTTAGAAATCGAAGGATTTGTGATCTTAACACAACATACGTCAGAGTTTTGAATGGTCTGTAGCAATCGTTAAATTTACAGTTTTTGCATTTGTCACATAAAGAGAAAAGATATTTTGTTTTTACTGTAAAACTACTGGTATCCTTTAACAGTCAAAGCAGTAAGAATCAAGTTGTTTTGTTTGCAAATAGTATTCAGAAATAGAAATTTTAGATTTCGTCCACAAAGGATTGGAAAGTGCAATCACTGAGCGTGAGACCAGCCAGAAATATTGTTTGCAAATGCTGCAGCATGGTTTATAAGGTAACCATATTACATTTAAGCAATATCCTGTCAAATGATTAATTGCAACTTGCAATTCATTAAAGCGCTGCACCAACTAATTTCAAAATGTGTTCCACTTTGATTTCTTCTAACAAAATTGGAATCAACCCTTTTCTGAAAAGGATATTTGCTTTTTTTCCTCCTTTATATTCAGTGAAATGCTTTACCATAAAAAATTCCGAAGAATGTTTTTCTTGTTCTCTCTCAATGTCATATTTTGTGAAAAATTTTGAAAGACTTGCCATCATAAATCTAAGATTTTCCCATTTCTGTCAATTCTTTATTTTCTTCAACTCTTAAATAGGTGATTAGCCCTTTGCACTTAACATCCATCTTATGAAACATAATGCATACATATCTGCTCTGATTTTACTTTTGATAAAATTTCAGTTTCATATGTGAAGACAAAACAAAGGGGCAGTGTTTAATCAGTTATGGCTATTTAAGCTTCAATTTGCCCTTTTATTCATTTCATTTTGCCCTCTTAAATGTTCATTTCATCGTTCATGAATATTGACGCAAGGATTACTTTTTCCTACTATATTCATTACTGCAAAATTGTACTGATTAGTTTGAATCAGAGCAAATTTCATTTGTGGACTTCATGTTTATTTAATGATGAGTTGTTGGAATGTCTCTCTATTTCCAAATTCTCAGGCTGAATTTTGGGCTGATCATGTGAGAGCCAGAAGGAAGGAAATTTTAAATGTTCATTTCATCATTCATGCATATTGACGCAAGGATTACCCTTTTCCTAAAATATTCATGACTGCAAAATTGTACCGATTAGTTTTAATCAGAGTAAATTTAATTTGTTGACTACGTGTTTATATTTTGATGTGTTGTTGGAATGTCTTTCTATTTCCAAATTCTCAGGCTGAATTTTGGGCTGATCATGTGAGAGCCAGAAGGACACTAAGTCTTGCTGTTCCACACAGACTTCACACAGAGTCAACTTCCTTCTTGCTCTCAGTACTCTATATGTTGATTATTTATTGAAGGTGACATAGGGTATGCTAACCTATCTCTGATATCGGGCATGTCCAAGCTATTTTCTCATCTCGTGTTGCCATGAATTTGTCAAAATCAAACCCTTTTCAGTTCTTTTTTCCCCTCTTTTCTAAAAAAAAAGAAATACTGCTAAAGATATTTAACCTCAAACACATCCCCTAACCAAGTTCTTAAACTTCTTACAGAGAGAGAGAGAGAGATACCAGGCTAAGGATGGTAAAAATCGATCACAAGAACCAGCAACAAATACCCTCTTCATCATTTTTTAAAAGATCACTTGCATTTGTATAGCATTATATTTGATTTGATTGCCTCCCCCCCCCCCCCCCCCCCCCCCCCGAGATTGACATCAAACGCTTGATGTAAATTTCTTGTCTGAATGAGCAGAGATTTCATGTGGTTTTCAACTTAACCCATTGGCTTCTGTATTTGAATGGCACCTGTAATAAGCGTATGAGAATGAAACAATTCACTACTCAACAGGTTAATGCAATGAGCTAAATCCATATCTGAAATATGATTGGCAACATTTTGGACAAAATTGCTTGGACTTGCCCCCTTATATAGCATCTCTAATTCTGGCTGAAAAATGCTGACTTTATTATTTTCAGGGGTTTACTTTTTCTTATATACTCTTTTAATGTGTATAGTTGACTTCTTTAGCTACTCAAATATTTCAGTTATTTTCTGAAATGCCTGTAATTTGCATGTTGCCTGTATTTATGAAGAAGTTGTTTTTAAGTGTAAATTAACAATCTAGTAATCCAGGACTACTCTTCAAGGCTTAAAGTGTACTTACATTCATAAAAGATAAGTTTATTTATATTTAGAATTTAGAATGAATATAGTAAATGTGTGAAAAGCAGACACATCCACGTCAGGTTTCTTTATACATGTACATGGAACTTTATTTTGAGATTTAAAAATCTACTGACAATTTAAACATTATACTCAAAATAAAACAAGGTGAACTTTACATGCATACTGTTGATTATGGAGAAAGAAAAGTACAGATTTTAGCATGATTATTGTATTCAGGAATCCATTTTGTAACTTTTTACATGCACGCACACCGAGTAATTAGAGTAGTCTAATTGCACCTTAGCACATACATTTCTTATCTTGTATAATAATTATTTCTTGTAAGTTATACTAGAAAGTCTGTACACTTTAGAATTGTAGGTTTTCACTGTAATGTGAACAATAGAGTTTCTTGATTTTATGACAAACTACCAGGTCATGCATGCTGCATTTTAGTTCAGTATTTATTTCGTAGCAAATTTATCACAATGAGTTTTCTGAATCTATGCTTGCATTTAGATCACAATTTTCTGTTTCACAAATTCAAAACGTGTCTTTACACTTCATTATGTTCATGTAAGGTAGCAGTACTGAATAAAAGAGTAGTTTGCAGAAGATATAGTAATATATATTTTGTTATCTTTCCGCGTACACTGAATGTATCAGTTCGACTTGTATCCCACAACAGTACAGTGTCTCCTTTTTCTGACACTTCTGCAGTATCATTTAAACCAGAATGCTAGGAACTGCACATCCTACATGAGCAGTAAGAGAAAAATTTACTGAAATTTTTATTTCATTTCTGATGCAGTACAGCGTGCTGTTCTCAAATAAAAGCGATTGTAGCTCCCTAATTTTTGCAACTCAGTGAAAAAAATCTCCTTTGACAAATGGCAATTTCTGTTAAATTTTTGCATACTTTCATTCACATCGGTTTATCCAATTTTTTTTCTTCAAACAATGTAGGAGTGGAATTTAATAAATGTTGCCAATTTGAGGATGGAATTAAAGCTGATTAATCCTGCAATTAAGAAAATTCTCTACCAATATGGACTGAGGGAGATGGAAAGTTCCACTATTTTACTATTTCATATTGGTTTTAGAAATCGCCCATGCCATATTACATATACGTCAATAAATGATGATATATTTCTGACACCTAAAATGCATAAAAACTATATTATTAAAATGCATTTCTGACAGTGAAATATTCATATTCCATATTCATCACCTTACATTCACCTCTAAAAGTACAACCATTTTATTCGACACGCAATAAGGTTTTGCAGAAAAATTGAGAATTCGGTGAAATAACACTGTGATCGACTTAGACGGGTAGTAATTTTAAGTATATAGGATATGACCACAGATTCTTGTGCGCAAAGTGAATGAATTAAGAACACATAGTATGATCTGCTCGAAGTAGACTGACAATTCCTTAACAGCTAATACCTCCTTACAAGGCTCATGCACTTCAGAATGATAGTAGAGAGAGATAGAAAAAGGAAGAGGGGGAGAGAGAGAGACAGACAGACAGAGATCGAGAGAGACAGCGAGAGAGATGGAAAGGGGAGGGGGGGCTACAGTATATTAAGAGGAAGACCAGATATAGAGGGAGAAGCACTAAATAGTTAACTTGTACAAGTTGAAATGTGTGATGAATATATATTCCTATAACTCGGTGTTAGGAGGACATGCTTTTGTGCTAGGCCATCAAAATGTCTCACAAGTGCTTCATGTCCCCCCTAACACTAGTTTTTTTTTACGGGGACGGAATAAATCCCATTGTTATACGTCCCAATAGCAATAGTATTGTTAAAATATATAAAAGTATAAGATAATATATATATAAATTAAAAATAGAATTATATATATATATATATTATATGAGAAATGAAAACGGGAGAATAATAATTGCGTAGCTCCCTGCATTTGTCAAATTTCTTTATATATATATATATATATATATATATATACTGAAAGAAATGAAAATGGGAGAATAATAATTGCGTAGCTCCCTCAATGTTCCCCAGAGCTGTCATCCATTTTGAATCAAGGGTTGAAAAAATGCCTCCGCCGGGAATCGAACCCGGGTCACTGGCTTAGAACACCAATGCCTTACCACTAGACCACAGAGGCGGGCCAGCAGTTAGGCGTGACCGAATCCAATTGACCGACTGACAGATTTCCAACCCTTTTTGATCCTTTATTTTGGTGCAGATGAGTTAATGAACAATGAGAAGCCGCATGCCGCAGTTGGATCTCAGCTAGAAGCCTGGATACATGCATAAGTCAGAATAAGGGGACAATACATTGAAAGAAAGGCATTGGCGTTCTAAGCCAGTGACCCGGGTTCGATTCCCGGCGGAGGCATTTTTTCAACCCTTGATTCAAAATGGATGACAGCTCTGGGGAACATTGAGGGAGCTACGCAATTATTATTCTCCCATTTTCATTTCTTTCAGTGTTTATTATTTACAAGGGAGTTGCCAAAGTTGTTTGCATTTGTCAAATTTCTTTCAATATATATATATATATATATATTATTTGATGTAATATGAATAATGTTGAAACACTAAATGTTATACTTTCACTACTGAATTTATTCAGAGAATAATTAACATGAACAAGACAAGACTCTCGATGCACAAAACTATACAATCAACAATAAGATCTATTATGTTTTCATGAGAACACCATACAAATCCTCGTAATTTCAATTGGTCCGGTGAATCAGGCCGTTTGGGTATTTTCTTATTTGTGAATAAATAAAGTAAACAGACCGAAATTCTAAATAAAATTACATCCTACATTCAATTTAATGATAATCTGTCCATGAGCATAGGGCGAGTTAGAACCGGACAAAGGTCATTTCAAGCTGATTTTGTACCCGTTAGGTTTGTTTTGAATATCCCATTTATAAAAAGTCCTGAAATCTAGAAATTGTACGCTTCACGAAACGAAAGGTTATCAATGAATTTGCGCACAATTATAGCTAGAAAAAATGAATTAAGAATCTAAAATGTTTTGGAGGCATAATATATTCTGATAAAATTGTAGAAAGATTTCACAATGCCCAAGTATAAAAAAATAAGATGGCGTCCTTTTTTTTTTCTTTTTTCCCCCCGCCATTTGACGAATACTATTTCTTATCATAAACTCTTCAGGTAATTTTTTTTCCTAATTCGAAAATTAGAAAAAAAAGGGTCATAATTTAGGGTTTTCGTTAATTTTACTCCAATTATAAAACTGAGAAAATAGAAAAATGTTTATTAATATCTAATTTCGATCTTCTCTACCGTTCACTTTCAGTTCTCGATTGCCAAATTTCCTGGGTAAAATGCGCAAGAAATTGCGTTTTTATGGATTTTTGTTTTAATTTGGCGCTTGGTCGCTTCGCTCCCTCGCTTGTACCACAATGTAGATACGTTTGGGCACTCGGGAAGGGGGGGGGGGGTGCAACTTCACTTGTTTGCTATTACTTTTTTTTTTCTTTAAAAAAAGGGAAAAAAGGATAGATATTAGGTAGTAGTATGCGGTAAGTTTAACCATGTTTAGCAGCCACTTAAAAATTTTGAGCTTTACACCTGCAGTCGGGCAGTGATTCGAATCATAGATACAACATTGTTTATGCCACTGACACCAGTGATGCTATCGATTCTGCTGATATCTAATGATACCAGGGGACGACATCAAGAGGCTGAGGTTGCCTCCATCATGTTGCATCTCCGACTACCGTCTTTTTCAGTCATTATCACCCGGTATCTGTGTGTAGCCCGTGTGAGTTTGCGTGCCGTATCTCTGCACAATCCTGTATGAAAATACAATGGAGGAACTTTAAGCTCCGAATTTACGAAAGACGGGTTGTTTAAACCATGACCCAAACCATGGTTTAAACCTCTGCCTTGGATTAGCAATCGTAAATAAGCGTAAATAGTTTGAATTTAAACCAGGGGTTAGATCTAAACCTCTTTCGTGAATTCAGGCCTCAAATGTTTAATGAATGGGCGCTCCTATCAAGGGTATCAATGTAGTGAATGTGAGAATAGTTTTTACGAAGAGTAGCAAGTAATGGCAGGCAGATGATCGCATCCTTTGAATAAAGCATATTAATTTTATGATTAATTTTAACGTACTACTGGGAAAATTGCGATTAATATGATGAAGTGACACTAGTTGTCGATGATGATGATGATGATGATGGTGGTGGTGGTGGTGGTGGTGGTGGTGACAATGATGATGATGATGATGATGATGATGATGATGGTTCATCTTTCAGAATGCAAGCCTGAGAACTTAATTCAATTCATTTTTTTCTTAACGGTGGTGTTGTGAGAATGTTTCAGGGCCTTCGAGGATGGCAGTTTGCATAACTGAAGAGGCTACCCTGAATAAATAAAACTGAAAATAAATAAATAGATAAAATATATATACATCCATCATCAGTTTTTGTGAAAAGTTCTTTCCCGAAAATATTAGTACATGCAAGTACTATGTTAGTAGTGAGTCAAACTGAATTCTTACGGAGAGAAGGCGTCTGTATAAGGCTTGATTTTAGGCATTATATAATACATGGAAAGAGATCTAGAGTATAATGCCCGTCACTGGAGATGCAAAGCCAAGCCCCCATGGCGGAAAAAACAAGAATAGAGAGAATGAGAGAAAAGTAGAAAGAGAAAGAGAGAAAGAAGGAGAAGCGAGGGTCAAAAAATAAAAAAGAGAAAGGGAGAAAGAGACAGAGAAAGAGAAAGAAAGAAACAGAGAAAGAGAAGGAGAAATGGAGAAAGAAAGACATGAAGAGAGAGAGAGTTAGAGAACGAGAATAGCAGAAGAAGAGAAAGAGATAAATGGAGTAAGAGAAATAGAAAGAAAAAAGAGAAAGATATAAGAGAGAAAGAGGATAAAAGGGAAAGTGGGTGACACAGTGGGAAATATAACGAATAGACATCTGGAAGAGTTCAATAATTACAACAAATCTTGTTCTCCATTAGTTCAATAATTGATGCGAAAACAATTAGTATAGATTTGTAATTAAAACAGTAAAATAACTTACCCATTTAGAATTGTAGGTAAAATCAGTAATCCCGCGAAAAGATAAAATACAAGAGGCGAAAAGAATGACACTGTTGCAGCGTAGATGGCATTTGCTAGAACCGGTCCAACAAATTGGGATATGTTCACCATACAGCCGGCAAGAGCAAAGACAGACCCTGTAGTTGATTTATAGTGGAAAGAAAGGAAAGGAATAGCATCAACAGCAGCTGAAGATGCATTATCAGCCATTATCACTATTACCACCATTATCATCATAATCATAATCATCACCATCACCGTTGGCGTAAATCCCTCTCCCCACATATTTTTTTCGAGGAGGGGGGGGTGGCGTGTATAAATATCCCCCACACAATTTTAAAGGAAGAAATGATATTTTAATTAATCAGTTATTATATTTTTTTAGATAATCTTCGTAAACGACCAACATATTTTAGTATTTCTATTTGAAAATGCGATTAAAAACCAGAAACTACTTTTAAAGTGGTTATTTTTGGCTCGCTCGCAAAATAAAAATTCACATGTGTGTAAGGGGGTGTGTGCGGATGGGTGAGGGTGTGTGTTTATAGTGTGAGTTCGACAAAGTGGATTTACGCCGGTGACCATTATCATCGTCTTTATCACACCATCACCATCATTATTATCATTCTATTCGTCATCGACATGGAAATCTCCGTCATAATTATTATTATAGTGATCATCATAAATCATTATGAACAAATTTTACATCAGCACTAATCACTTTGATCATGCCTATCTCCTCATTGCCATCATCAATCACCATGGTCATCAGTAAAATATTTTTGTCACCTTTTTCAAAAATTATCTTAATAATCATCATAACCATCATCATCGTCAACTAAATTACAAAAATTATTGGAAAATTTAACATCACCCAACTTCACTATATCAAGGTCATTGACCCATTTGTACAGTATAATTATCATCATCCCCATCATCATCTTTATCACAATGAGAAAATTCAACATAACCATTATTATCAATAAAAATCGAAATATAATTGACTTGTTTGTACGTTATCATTATCATCATCGTCGTCATCATATCACCATCGCCATCATCATCATTACTGCACCCTGCTCTCACCTCGTCTCTGCACCATTATCATTATCATTAGCACTAACTGCCAGCATCAGCATCATTGAAATTACTACGGTAACATAGCCCGCCTCAGCACCAGCCCCAGCACCAGCACCAGCGCATCATACCAACAATTCATCTTTCATGTCCTCATTTTTCTCAGTAGGCCACTAACCTTGCTCGTGTTCATCGACGAGTTTAGAGAGGACCCCTTTCAGAACAGGTGAGATAAGACATCCGATACTATACGGGACAAGTGCTAAAGAAAGAAAAAAAAAAGAATAATTTTTATGATGGTAAAGTTGATAACAATAACGCTAATCAGTTGATATTAATGATAATACCATTTATAATTTATAACAAATCACTATTTAAAAAAAAAAAATCAACATAAAGGGTCACAAGAATCAGGGCCTACTGAAGATAGTGTGCAAGGGCCAGACGATAGGGTATCCTTAAAGTGTATCGATCATCGAAAAACATTTTGTTTTGTATTATAGGATGAATGTCACTATAATATATTCCAAATATGAGTTTTTATTAGATATTAGTATTAAAAGTTCAAATATACCCTCAATTAAGCGCCTGCCGTAGCCAGAGTTTGATGCTGGGGGGGGGGGGGAGGCACATAGCTGAATATTGATCGCCGTCCGGGGGGGGGGTGTCTCCCTGCCCTTTGGAAAATTTTTGCTTATCCAAGAGGACTGAAATGCAAAATGGTGGACTTTCCGACATAAATTCCTCTTGTGTGTCCTATTTTTTCATAACAATAAGATTTCAACACAAACTTTGGAGGGGGGGGGGGGGCACGTACCCATTTTTGAGGTTATTTCAGACGTGTACTAGCTGCATACTTCTCTCACGTGTTTGGGTAAGCTTGAACAAAACTACTATCAATATTAGATGCATATGATTCAGGTGCCGTGGTCGAGAGGTTTAAGGCGCTTGACTGGAGACGCGAGAGTCAAGGGTTCGATCCCCGGCGCGGGACTTATGCCCTTGAGCAAGGCACTTTTATCTATAGTGCTCTTTTATCATATATCAAATCAATGAACATTGATGTAGTAGAGGTGCCGTAGTCGAGTGGTTTAAGGCGGTTTAAGGCGGTTTAAGACTGGAGACGCGAAAGTCGGGGGTTCGATCCCCGGCACGCACATTATGCCCTTGGGCAAGTGAGCAAGGCATTTTATCTACATTGCTGTTTTATTGTATATCAAATAAATTGATGTGCTATATGCATATTGATACCTGTGCATGTGTTATTGTTTTTTTAAAAAAAATCAATGAACATGCTATAGGCATCTGAATACCAACGTGTGCAAATGGTTAAAAAAATCTGAATATCATCACCGAAAATCTTACCTATAAATAAGACTAGCGTAGAGGGCGCTATAGCTGTGACAATGCAGGATACTGCCATGGCCAACGTTCCGCTGTGGATCATCCAGAGATCTGTCATACAATACCCGAGCAATTTCACTGCTATGGTAACACCTGCAGAGCATGAAGAGATTTGTCAGAATGGATAGTCATGCAAACACATAACCCAGCTGGTAAAAGAATCAACATCAACAACCAAACAATCAAACAACAACAAAAAATTGTTTGAGAAAAACGGAGAGAGAAAAACTGACTTTTCTTCTTTCTAAACAAACCTTATGGAACAATAATAGTGTTACCACAGCGTGTTCACATATAATTACAGTATAGGGTTTCAGATCATGTGGCTTACAGTATGCCCACAAAGTTTACTTAAACAAAAAGTGACACACATTTACCACAGTGTGATATGACAGTGTGATATGCATTTAATTTTAAGTATGCATAAACACTGTGTTTTCATGGTCTGCCGCAGTATGGGATCGCAGATTTATTTGGGTATTATGTGGTTTACCACATAATACCCAAATAGTGGACAAACTGAACACAGTGTTGCAAAAGTGTGTTCACACAGTTGTCTATGTGTTAACTATTATATAAATTATGTGTTCACAGTGTTTTCACAGTATGGCGTTTCAGATCATGTGGTATACCACATAATACCCAAATAGTGGACAAACTGAACATAGCCTTGCAACAGTGCGTTCACACAGTTGTCTATGTGTTAACTATTATGTAAATTATGTGTTCACAGTGTTGTCACAGTATGGTGTTACAGATCATGTGGTTTACCACATAATACCCAAATAGTTGACAAACTGAACACAGTGTTGCAACAGTGTGCTCACATCTTTGTCATTGTGTTAACTATTATGTAAATAATATGTGTTCACAGTGTTGTCACAGTATGGTGTTACAGATCATGTGGTTTACCACATAATACCCAAATAGTGGACAAACTGAACACAGTGTTGCAACAGTGTGTTCACACAGTTGTCTATGTGTTAACTATTATGTAAATTATGTGTTCACAGTGTTGTCACAGTATGGCGTTTCAGATCATGTGGTATACCACATAATACCCAAATAGTGGACAAACGGAACATAGCCTTGCAACAGTGTGTTCACACAGTTGTCTATGTGTTAACAATTATGTAAATTATGTGCTCACAGTGTTAACACAGTATGGCGTTTCAGATCATGTGGTATACCACATAATACCCAAATAGTGGACAAACTGAACATAGCCTTGCAACAGTGTGTTCACACAGTTGTCTATGTGTTAACTATTATGTAAATTATGTGTTCACAGTGTTGTCACAGTATGGCGTTTCAGAACATGTGGTTTACCACATAATACCTTAACAGTTGACAAACTGAACACAGTGTTGCAACAGTGTGCTCACATCTTTGTCATTGTGTTAACTATTATGTAAATTATGTGTTCACAGTGTTGTCACAGTATGGTGTTTCAGATCATATGGTTTACCACATAATACCCAGATGGTTGACATATTGAACACAGGGTGACTCCGAGTCACATTTACCACAGTGTGGTATGCATTTAATTGTGTGTAAACACTTTGTTCACAGTACTGCTACAATGTGGGATTTTAGATCGTGTAGTTTACCACATAACAAAAGTAAATGGCTTACCAATGACAGGTAAGATAGCCACAGCAGCGGAGAAATAGCCTACGATGCTAGGTCCCCAGCAGAAGGGCGGACCCAGCCCGTAAGTCGGGACGATCTGGAGTCCGTTGATAACAGTATTTAAGAAGAGTTCGGCGGTGTACAGGAGAACGATCTTCCAGCGTCTGCCGTTGACGTTGATCGATATCAGGCGATAAATCCCGCGAAATATATCTGCAAAGAATGAAGTGATCTGAAATCAACGAAGGTTGATTAATCCCCCGGTGAAATAATCGATTGTCCACTGGAATCAGGTAGGTCCTGTATCAAGTAGCAATATATTCCCTAGCTGTAGGAGAAATCGCATTTATACAACCTTTCCTTTACAAGTTTGTCTGCATCATTAGGCACTAATGTAGCAATACTTTTATTACAATAATTTTGCCTCTCTACGGAAGTGCTTGCGAGCAACAACTCCTTTACCACTAGTCGACACGCTTCAGAAATACCCCGAATCTATTCCACGCTGAGATTATACGGCCTACCCTTCAGAGATGTTACATGGGCAACACTTTTGATTGACCCCATCCATTAAGCGATTACCACACCCCATCCATTCTCCTTCATAACTACGCCAATGTCAAAAGCTATCATAACGTCTTGTAAATTACAGACATACTGTCACATTATTACCATTATTACCACATTTAGATTCAGATCATCTATATCAGGGGTGGCGCATGCGGCCCTCGAGCTCTTCTGGTGCGGCCCAAGGTGCATCGAAAAAAAAATTGATTTAAAAAATAGCTCATAAATGAAACGCGGTCCACGTATTCAGTGATAGAATTGGGTAAAACACTGACACACTCTGTTTTCATCATTCACAATGTAACTGACTTGTTACGTGGTATAGACAATTGATACAAAGCTTCTTATTCCCTCTCTTACATTAATAACATCAACGACTTGCCGCCTTAATTTCTGTCTGTCATTTCCGCTTAGAAACGTTTGGTAATATACAACATTGTAAATAGAGAAACTGATTTTGCTGCTTATTTGTTTGTTTGTTTTTGCAATAATTGCAAAAATTGCAGGTGTGTGTGTGTGTGTGGGGGGGGGGGAGACTACCTGCGGCCCGTCAAATTATCCCAATTGTCAGCTGTGGCCCATGAGCTAAAAACGGTTGGCCGCCGCTGATTTATATTCTCCAAAATGGCAGGACAATTTTTATGGAGAACAACATTTTTTTTTTATTATTATTACCTTTTATATATTCAGAAAATGTCTCCTTCGAATCTTCCTCTATCGTTTCGGGCGTGGTGAGGGGACACAAAGCATAGAGTAACCCTGGAAACGCCACGCCCAGTGATGTCCAGAAGGCCACGCCCATCCCGAAGTATCGTATAATAAGGCCATTGATTGGTTGGATCAACCCAGCGCCGAGAACAAGCGCCGCCTCCGCGATGACGAGACGCCATGTTCGCTGCTCCACAGTAGTGACGTCAGCGATGTATGCTGATGCCGTACTGAGTATGAGACCATATCCGCCTGAACACAGAAGTTAGTGAAATTGTGTTAGTCCAAATCACTCGAAATTTTCTTGAATAATAGATTTCTACTTAATCATGCGGTTTAACACTTAATTTTCAAGCCACACTTCATTTTCTTTTCTCTACACCGGTTCCGTTACATTGTTTTCGGTATAGTCATGATAGTTGTGTCAGTAAACTTTTGACCGAAATGAAAGTAGCTATCAAAAAGGCCGGGTATGGACAAGAGGTTCTTTTTTTTTTCTTTTAAATGTTGCCTGAATGAAAATGGTACATTATTAACCCATTCGTGACAGAGGTCCACATTTTGTGGTTTGGTCTAATAACTTTTGATGCAGAACCCTAAAAATCATATCAAATACATGACCAGAAAGAGCAAAAATTCTACACATACTATGCCCGTTTTCGTTGCATCAATATTTGTTGTTTGATGCTGAATTTTTTTTAAAGGAAAATAAGCATTAAAATCCTTAAATTGGCAATGCGATGAAAATGTTAAAATTACCGTTTTTCCCTGCAAATTGGCAACTTTATGACTTCTCATCATACATTCTGTCAATTTATATTTATTTCAGATACATGATGTTTTATAAGAAAAAATGTAGCAATAAAAGAAAAATGTTGGTGTTGCCAATTTGAAGAATAAAAGCTGATCAAAGTAGGCTTCAAATAATTCCTGTCACGAATGGGTTAAAGTATTCAATACTTTTAGCCTCATAATAAGCATAAACATTTCTGCATACATCAACTTGCCACGCTTGCCTTTCGGCTATTAATGAATACCTATATACCTAAAACAAAATATAAAATCAATTTACAATTTTACAATTTCAATTCATTTATTTCCATCAAAGTGGTACACATACACACAGATAAAAGATGGAATATAAAAACAGCAAATATAATTGAAATCAAGCATAAAATACAAAGAAATCGAATAAATTATTACATGGGAAAAAGGTACATCCGTAAAAGCCAATGAGGCTTGACAGTAATGTACCTGCAGACACATTACAATCAATAATGTACATTGAAAGACAACAGTAATGAGTGAAATGAAGTAGAAAAAAAAAACCCCGGGGGACCAAAAATTATACATCATACACAGAGAGAAGATATTTCATTTAAAGATTTTTAAATGAGTTATTAAATTGAACAGATTACAAAGAGGAAGATAATGAATTCCACATTTTAGGGCCTACAAAGCGAAGAGAAGTATTTGATAATTGAGAAGAAACAGTGAAATTGTGAAACTTATTAGCACTCCTTGTATGATAGCTGGAACAGCACTGTTAAGCGAAAATAATTGTTGAAGGTTTGCATGCAAAGAATCAGACAAATACAGGTGCATCAATGAAGCAATTTGTAATTTATAAAAAAAATTCAATGTCATAAATATGTAAAGTATTAAATCTTTTGAATAAAGGCTGTGAGGGTGCTGTAGAGCAAAGTCTCAATGCCCTTTTTTGAAGTCTGTGTAATTAATTTAACTTCGAATGGTGCTTTTATTGCCCACACAGAATTACACAACCTGCTTGAAGGCTTGGTCAGTCGAAACATGCATTAGTGTCTGAACTGGGAGACTAACGGAGTAGTATGGAGTTCTTGAAATGGACACAGCCAGAGACTGACAAAATTGGGCTCTATATACTCAAGACTGTATGGAATAGACCTATTTACTAATTTTTCAAATTTATGAACGTTTCTCTCCACACTTTCTTGGTTACCAACTATTTAGTCCACCTGTGAAGCATAATGGAATCTGAATAGAAGGAATCCAGTCTGCATACAATAGTTGTTGCTATATCTGGCAAGCCTCTGGCAAGCTTCTCAGTGGTCAGTGGAAACTTTTGTTCAACAAGTATGCATAAAAAATTTAATTAGTAAACAGGTCTATTGTGTTTAAGTGTCAAATAGGGTTTGTGTATGCAGACTAGTTGCAACCTGTGTCAAACAAAGGAATATCATAATAAAATATTCAACAGACATATTCCTCAGAATTGAAGTAAAAAGGAGGGAAGGGAGGAAAAGTAACGCTTATGAAATGACAGTGTTCCTTTTGCCGGAAGCCAAACGTTTTGAGAGGAAGTTCATGATATTTTCATAGCGCGAAACCCAGACCGAACAACGTATATCCGCTCTCTATGAGCCAACTAATGTGAGTCACAAAAATGTCGTTAACTCATTTCTATTTCTCCTAACAGGTTAGCAGGAGGGTGACAAGAGCTCCAATCAAAATTTTAAAAAGTGAAGAAAATGAAAAATAAGGAGGAAAAAGAGAGAAAGGGAATTGACTAACCACTTCGGCACTGTTACTACTACTTCTACAACAACTAATATTACTTCTACAACTACTACTATACGTCCAGTGCTACTACAAATATTGCTTCTACTACTACTACTACTACTGCTACTACTACTACTACTGCTACTGCTGCTGCTGCTGCTGCTGCTGCTACTACTACTACTACTACTACTGCTAGTACTGCTACTACCAAAGACATTGGATTACATGACAAATTACTCTCGCCTACTTCCGTAGTACGTTTTGGCAAGGGTAAATGCTGTGTTAAAACATGGACTCGGAAAATTGCGTCCGCCATTGGTATAACGTGTGAAAAGATGTCTAATCTATTCTTGATATTTCATATCTAAAACTTTGTTTTTAAAGTCTGATTTTTGCACGAACAGAAGAATGGATAGTTAAAAGAACATTTCATAAAACTTTATTTTCAATAAATGGCACTGTAAATCTTCAGGATCATGCCTGCTTTTTGACAGAGTCAGCTGCCATAGGAATAACACGTAAAAACAGGGATTTTAAGATTGATTATAGCTCTCCTATTACTGGTATGAATTTATTTCAAATGTGATTTATATGTAATTTGAGAATTTGGAAAGATTATTAAAGGCTCAAAAAATCAAAGACTCCCCATAAATTTCGGGTACTATGCATGCTTTTGTCCTAAGAGCTGCCATAGGCTAACACGCAAAACCAGATATTTTTGAAATGATTTTAATTCCCTAACGTTTATTTGAATTTACGGAAGAAGTAATTTACATAAAATTTCAAACTCTGAAAATATACAATAAAGGCTCCATGAGTCAAAGAGACCCCCCATAAATCCCCGGGAATATGCATATTTTTTGCTTTGAAAAATTTTGCCTGCCGTAGGTTTACACGTGAAAACAAGCAATTTTTGAATAATTATAGTTCCCCTATTGCTACTTTGAATTTATTTCAAATGTGATTTATACGTAATTTGAGACTCTGGAAAAGATTATTAAAGGCTCAAAAAAAATCAAAGACTCCCCATAAATTTCGGGTACTATGCATGCTTTTGACCTTCTAGCTGTCATAGGTTAATACACAAAAACAGGGAATTTGAAATTAAGTTAATTCCCCTAGGATTCATCTAAATATATGGAAAAGGTGATTCACATAAAATTTCAAATTCTGAAAATATACAATTAAACCTCGATGAGTCCAGTAGACCCCCTATAAATCCCCGGGAATATGCATGCTTCTGAACAATTTTTTTAATGTTTGTAATACTACACGTGAAACAGTTTGTTGTTATCGATGACGCACGATATGTGGCTATACCACGTACGCGTGCTTTATTTCGGTACTGAAAGTTCTTCGTAAATATATATTCTTTGCTACTACTACTGCTGCTGCTGCTACTACTACTACTACTACTACTACTACTACTACTACTACTACTACGTACTCCACCTCCTCCTACTACTACTATGCCACTGCTACTAAACTACTGCTGCTACTACTACTACTACTACTACTGCTGCTGCTGCTGCTGCTGCTGCTGCTGCTACTACAGCTACTACTACTACTACTACTACTACTACTACTACTACTACTACTACTACTACTACTACTACTGCTGCTGCTGCTGCTACTACTGCTACTACTACTACTACTGCTGCTGCTGCTGCTGCTGCTACTACAGCTACTACTACTACTACTACTACTACTACTACTACTACTACTGCTGCTGCTGCTGCTGCTGCTGCTGCTACTACTACTGCTGCTGCTGATATTGCTGCTGCTGCTACTACTACTGCTGCTGCTGCTGCTGCTGCTGCTGCTGCTACTACTAATACCACTACTGCTACTACTGCTACTGCTACTACTACTACTACTACTACTACTACTACTACTACTACTACTACTACTAATAATAATAATAATAATAATAATAATAATAATAATATTGATTTTGTTAACCCCGGGAAACTAATAATGATAATAATAATAATTTTTTTAACCCCGGGAAACCTCATTTTAGCATAATTGCTTTTCTTACTGAGGGCCCTGCGATTATTATTGCCACGGCAACTGTCAGGTCCCCATTTACAGCTGGGAGGAGAGTGGCAAAATAATGTCTTGCCAGTGACAGGCTGGGATTCGAATCCTCAACCCTTGGAATGAGATTCAAATGAATGAACCACTATACCATGGCACCTCTACGTGAGGTTATAAACAGACAAGAACAGGAAACGTCAGGGCCCCCTCCCAGACACAAAAGTCCTGTCAAGTTCCCTCCTCTCGTCCTCCCCTCCTGTCAAGTCCTCTTCCTCTCCTCGTTGTTCCCTCCTCTCGGCCTCCCCTCCTGTCAATTCCTCTTCCTCTCCTCGTTGTTCTCTCCTCTCGTCCTCCCCTCCTGTCAAGTCCTCTTCCTCTCCTCGTTGTTCCCTCCTCTCGTCCTCCCCTCCTGTCAAGTCCCTTTTCTCTCGTCGTTGTTCCCTCCTCTCGTCCTCCCCTCCTGTCAAGTCCTCTTCCTCTCCTCGTTGTTCCCTTCTCTCGTCCTCCCCTCCTGTCAAGTCCTCTTCCTCTCCTCGTTGTTCTCTCCTCTCGTCCTCCCCTCCTGTCAAGTCCTCTTTCTCTCGTCGTTGTTCCCTCCTCTCGTCCTCCCCTCCTGTCAAGTCCTCTTCCTCTCCTCGTTGTTCTCTCCTCTCGTCCTCCCCTCCTGTCAAGTCCTCTTCCTCTCCTCGTTGTTCCCTTCTCTCGTCATCCCCTCCTGTCAAGTCCTCTTCCTCTCCTCGTTGTTCCCTCTTCTCGCCCCCCCCCCCCCTCTCCTGTCAAGTCCTCTTCCTCTCCTCGTTGTTCCCTCCTCTCGTCCTCCCCTCCTGTCAAGTCCTCTTCCTCTCCTCGTTGTTCCCTCCTCTCGTCCTCCCCTCCTGTCAATTCCTCTTCCTCTCCTCGTTGTTCCCTCCTCTCGTCCTCCCCTCCTGTCAAGTCCTCTTCCTCTCCTCGTTGTTTCCTCCTCTCGTCATCCCCTCCTGTCAATTCCTCTTCCTCTCCTCGTTGTTCCCTCCTCTAGTCCTCCCCTCCTGTCAAGTCCTCTTCCTCTCCTCGTTGTTCCCTCCTCTCGTCCTCCCCTCCTGTCAAGTTCTAAGTCTATGGTGGCCCTGAAGTACGCTCGACAACAGGTCATGAATTTCGCATCCCAGGTCCTGAACTTCGCATCCGAGGTCATGAAATTCATGACCCGTGGCGCAAACTTTGCTTCCCACGTCGTGAAATTCACTACCCGCTGTGCGAAATTCAGGACTGGGATGCAAAGTTCGCGCCACGGGTCCTGAATTTCGCACCGCGGGTCGTGAATTCCACGACTTGGGATGCTAAGTTCAGGACCTGGGATGCGAAATTCACGTCGCACATGACCTGTTGTCGAGCGTACTTCAGGGCCACCATAGATATCCGTGCCCTCTTCCATGATACCAATGCGCCTGGACTAACGCTACTCCACTAAGCTCTAGAAGGAAGAAATGCTCTTCCTTGCCTCTCTGTGTTCCTGTCTCCCCTTTCCACTGTTCTATCTTACCCATGCCCCTCCTCGAATAATACCAGTGATCCTTGCAGAGCTGGACATGAGGTACGTCTGATAAAGGGAAATTCCATGATTAAGTGGACATCGCCCCAAACTCAAATTCAGGTCAAATTTTTCCGTTAAAATTCATATAGAAGTTGTAAATGCAAAGGGGTTTCATACCAAATTTTTTGGCCCAAGATGTCTCCTAATAGGAAAATCCGAACCATACAAAAATAGATATATGGGAATATGCACACAGTTTTTTTCGACTTTGACAGAAAACTATTATTTCTTTTGTATATTTTCAGTTGGATAATCCGAAGGTCATTATGTCACACCAAATAAAAAGAAAATATTCAAAAATAAGTTGCGGAAAAGGTACAAAAATCTGAAATATGTAGTGCAGGACAAGATGTAACATGACTATTCTTAACGTGACTAACCAAGATTTTGAGGTCCACTTTAAAAAAAAGAGAGGTAAACTTTTGAATTTTGTGGGTAAACATGTGTCATCATATAAGAAGTATAACTAATATGGCTCTAAGTACAACACAGTAAGCATGGTAAGGGGGGATTTTTTTTCTCAAAAACATTGATTTTTTTCTATATAGTGTCTTTTTTGTAACGTTACTAACCAAGGTTAAAAGTTCCCATTACAGCTCCGACATTATTCAATTGCTTTTTTAAAATGTATTGTAGACCTAGTCACCTAGGGTGGGTGAATATGTTGCAACAAGATTAGGACTTGAATGAAATATTTATTGAAATTAACTGTATCAAAAGGTATGAAAATTTCTTTAAATGTAACGTTACTAATCGCGGAATTGCCCTAATGTTGTTTCCTTGTCTCTTAAGCTCTTAGTCCGTCCGGTTGATTTGTTTCTTTCTCTTCCCTTACCACGCACGCTCTCTCTCTCTCTCTCTCTCTCTCTCTCTCTCTCTCTCTCTCTCTCTTCTCTCTCTCTCTCTCTCTCTCTCTCTTTCTCTCTCTCATCCCCTTATCTCTATAAACTGAAACAGACTTTATTCCTACAGAACACAACTTCAAATAAGGTTTTGGGCATGGTTACATTTAAAAAATATATATATAGTAACATGAATTACCTGAAATCCCCTGTAAAGTATCGGCGACAAAGCACATCCACAAAGGTAGATGCGCGTAGAAGATAGCAACGTACAGCGCGCACTGAACAACTACGCCAACAATCGGAACTACAAGACCGATTCTCCTTCCAACACGATCGCTTAGTGATCCTAAAAATATCGTCGTGAAAATGGCAGGAAATGTGCTAAGCGCGGTCAGGATCAGAGAGTAGACAGATAATTCGACTTGAATCGCCTGCTGTATTTGAATACTACTGCTGTTCTGGTGGATGGCTGCGTCGCATTCCGATGATTCGTTCGCGCCAAAGTCCGACGATTGGTTGAATTTGTCATGCGCAATGCGGACTCGGAGATATTGTAACCTCGTTACCAGGACTCCAGCACTGGCCATGTTGGAGAGAATCAGCAGGGGTTCGACGGTTACCCATCGGCCTCGGGCAACCTCACGCCCGTTCTTCTCCAAACTGTGGACATCGGTAGAAAGGGAATTCACATCAAAACTTGACGTAAACGAAGTCCTCCTCGCTCTAGACATGGTTTCCTTTCAGGCATTTACAAAATTCTCAAAACGAGTTAAAAGCTGAAACCTTTTAAATCAGTGATGTCGCTAACAGTGTACTGATGATATTGCTACATAATTATTGAAAAGTCTGCACCAAGAGCAGGACACTCAATATTTCGCCACTAAAAGTTGGGAGTATCGAAACTATTAACTGGTGTATCCCGCATTTACACTGGGAGTAATGCCGAAAATTTGTTTATAAATTGGTGTATTCCGCGTTATTTGTTTCCAGAGAAGTCTATTCATGTTCTAACTGATCTAAGCTGTTTCAACCACAATTCTTCTGTAATAATTTGCCACACATAAAGAACAACCCTAAAATGATATATTAGGTTATTCCAGGAATAATGCAATATTGTCCCGTAGCCATGCAGACAACACGTTGATCCATGATATCCGCGACACTGTGCTTCCCAACGGAAGCCGAACCGGAAACCCAAACCAGCAGAGAAGGTCCATTTTCAAGTATTTAACCTTTCCAATGCCAATATGGGCATTTTAACTTCTAAAGAGAGCCGAAGAATTTCGCAATGTCAAACCCCAATCTCTCGACATTACGGAAAAGGAAATTCCACACTTCGAGGAACTCTAAATTTATATAGGCCCTCCATGCTACAGTGGAAATCTATATCCAATCCACTCTCAATAAGCTATACAGTAAGAAATGAGCGTCAATGGGGGGGGGGGGGGGACAATAGGACACGCCCCAAATATCTGAGGATGAGGGACACAATAGGGTATGTCCCCCCCCCCCCCCCCCCAAATTTAGAAAAACACCCGATTAGGCTAACGGGTATGTCTCCCCAAAATTTTAGAAGAGGCACATGAAAGAGGCAAATTTAGGGGTATTTCCACAAAAGCTGAGGACTTTTTTTCCCTTGTCAGCAAATATTTCTGGTATGACCCCTTCAAAAGCTTTAAGCTGAGGACCTTTGTTTTTGCTTGTCAGCAAGTTTGGGGTTAAGCCACCTACACTACCTCATTTTAAGCGGAAAACCATCTTTATTTTTGCATGTGAGCGACTTTCTGGGCAGTGTTCCCCCAAATAAAATGGATTGACGCCCCTGTCCTAAAACCATACTTGATTTGGAATGGACTCACTATTATGACCACGACAGCAAGCGGGGATCAAATTTAGCTCCTCAAACATTAATATTCAAAGTCAGTATTTGAGAATGGATTTCCACTCTGAAGAGAGACTTGGGTTCTGTAGCTTGCAGAAGGTGAACGATAATTTGAAACCTTCTCAGTCTTTCTACGTCATTTTGGAACCATAGCATCTAATAGAAATGCCCCCCCCCCCCTGAAAAGGAATTTTCTTCAAATGCCCTCATAATCGAAATATGGCAGGAAACAGCTTGGGCGTTGTGCCAAACATTACTGTTGTTCTAATTACCCATTCCTACATCCTGTGTGCAGTGCATGTGATTTTCAAAAAGATTGAGTTGCTTTTCCATCCCTGTAATGATTTGAAAAGGGTCACCAATATAACAATCAACCTTTGATTTACACTTGCTTTCAAGCGGGTTCTTCCATGTTCTTATCTCATGACCTGTGGAGCGTTTCATTGTGTCTTGTCAATGATTTTTTTTTTTTTTTTTTTACTGACAACAGTTATAAGCTACTGAAATCCTTGCATCTGATTGGCTGAGAGCAAATTTGTCGGTAAAAATCACTGACAAGACACTTCATGAAACGCTCTCCAGAGCTCATGTTTTTCGTCATATAGGTTTAGAGAGCAGCATGTGTAGTTCAGGCTCTACAATTATCATAGGTTGCATTGATCAGCCAATGTAATACCCAGTCACCTATTTCTGAGAGCACTGCTTCCATGGCCACCCTCTACCATTTTCGGAAACTGTAAATATTTTTATGACATGTATGAGGTATTTCTATAATCATGGTGATAACGGGAATTAACCACGTTCATCAGTTCCCCTAAAACGTTTGCATGACCTACCCCGTTCTCTGATCACCCCAATATGTCCGATACAAAATTTAACCTGGGAACATTCAAGCCCAAATACTGCAAAGAATAATCAATAAAATGATCGGTCATAATATCGATTCACCTTTGCCCACGTGGTCTGAGTGGACCTCGGACAGAAGGTTAAAAAACCCCCAGTGTATAGCCACATTTGCCCTTTTTCATATACCTCTATGTCCTTGAAGAAAATGGCAGAGAGCTTCAAATCTGCAGCAGATAAAGATTTACATAAACAATGACTTTGTAAGTTTTTGCTGTGCTCAAAGATATGAATTTTACTATATAAAGCTATATTTGTCTGTTAATATGAAAAATAAAGAATATATATTAAAAAAAAGAAAATATAAAAAATATAGAAATGTAAATATATGAAATATAGAAAGGTTTAAAGGTAATATAGAAAGATTTAAAGGCAAATATATAAAATACAGAAAGGTTTAAAGGTAAATATATAAAATACAGAAAGGTTTAATTGAACCTGTCTTTCGATTAGGCACTGATGAATCTAAAATATTAACACATCGGGTTAGACATATCTACTTTTAAAAGAGAGTGAGGGAATAAATCCGATGGATTGATAAAAAATATTGTTTTCTTATTCCAATTTAACATCACTCAGCACCCATAAACCTAGTAGACATAGAAAAAGTAACTCATAAATATTGAAAATGAAAAATGTGTAAGATTAAAAAAAACTATCCGATCGAGAATATCTCTCTTCAAACATACCTAAAACGTTCAGAAAATATTTCGTATTTTATCAGAAGAATACTAAACCAATATGAACCTTTGCAACGAAAGCAGGAATTTGGTATATGAACATCAATAAATCATGTTTGTCCGAAATCTGATTAAGGATTAAAAGGGTTTCTTAAACGTGTTGAAAGTGGTTAATGCTGTAATGCTGTATTCAATCCATGACTCGCGAGCATCCCTCACTCGTTTGATACTAAATTTCATTCATTATATGTCCTTCTCATAAAGGAAAATGTAAGAACATGCGTTCATTGATAGGTACCCTCATTATCATGTATATTTTTAAAACTTGAATGTAAGATTTCTCTTCTTCCAAAAAATGATAACAAAATAAAAAAATAAAGGAATACCATGCTCTTCTCGAGTAGGAGATTTGCACTAACATTCCTTAGCATTTGACTACAGACCCCGCTACCTGTAACGATATACATCCCTCCAAAGGCCTCACGGTAGGCCCTGAATAGTCATAAGTCCCATGGATGCCGATTCGTGCTTGTTCAACATATGGAGATGTGTTATACGCATTGAGTCATCGATGAGCCATAATCCCCCATCAATTTTCACCCCCTATCCATATGCTGAGCTACATTATCGAAATGCAATATTTTTCAGATAATCATCTATGGGGGAGAGGAAGGGGGAATAAGGAGGGGTAAATGCTTCTCATTTCGTCACCCAGGGTTTTCCGAGTTCTACACGTTTCCAACGGAAACGACGGATAACCTTCGTCAGAGGTGAGTTCTAAACAGCGAGACCCTAAATATGAACATTTCGTTTCGCGTAGCCATTTCAGAGGGGATGAGACATACAAATATAATATTTCGCTCTACCCTCTTATTTTTCCAGTGTAATATATCAAAAATATCAGCTTTCAATATGATAAAGATATACAGAGATATTTAGCTGAGTTGACCAATGGACGCACTCGTATAGCTATGGAAAGCTTGAAATTCCCCTTATCCCTTTGTTACAACATCGCAACGATTCTTTGGCGTTAATTTATGATATGCATAGTTTCTTTTTATAATCTATTGAAAAGGTATATGGAAAAAAACCACTAGGGGCAGGACAAACGATCTGCATTTATTTGTACAAGTTTCGGACAAATTGAAAGTATTGGACCAGTGAGAATTGGGACCAACAAAATTAAGAAAAACAAAACAAAACAAAACAACAAAACAACAAAACAAAAACTAAACCTTAGTTTTACTAACAGAAGTACGATTGCACCGTGCATGCCATGTTGGAGCTCTACCATTCATGAGAAATTTGCACGGGAAACAAAATCATATTTCATTTGGCCGCCAATGATTATGAGATGAAAGGATAGAGAGATAAGAGTTTTTGCTTGGTCCAGGTCCCCCTCTAACCCACCCTTTTCTTTACTTCAGTTAACGAATTTGTCGCTTGTGGACGCGTTCTTTTTTCCCCCTCTCCCGTTTTTCTTTCGGAGTTTCAAATTCAGAGTGAAAATGGCTTCCACCTTTGGTTTTATAACTATCTTAGGCGCTTGTCTTCTTGTTACAGGTAAGCAGTTTACCATGGTTTTTCTCTTTCTGTGCAGGTGTATACGTTATTTAGGGGTATTTCACATTACTGAAGGGTTGTAAAATCATCAAGCTTTATTGAATATGTATATCAGTCAGTCAAAGGTATGCCTCAACGAAGGTACAGCTACTGTAGCCAATAATTATTTGGACAAACTGAGAAATTCATACATTAAAAAAGTATTGGAGATTAATGTAGATTAATGGATCGTATTCTCGTCTTGCCCTGAGCGATCATGACTTGTGACTCTACCAACTTTCAACAACGATATATTTTTTTTTTAATGTGATGTACAGTTTATTTATTTCATTTGATATCATTTTTAAAAATATGAACTTTAACGTGTTTTTTTTTTGCACGTTTTATTTATGAATTTCTCAGCGTGTCCAACAGTATGGTAAATTATGCTAATGCTGATTACATTAATAACAATTACAAATGTCTTACATGCTGCACAAAATTATACAAAGGTTGCAATATCTTAAGGCAAAATACATTCCTAAAGTTTTGAGCTGCTTATTATTTCTAAAAGTATGTTTGCATTTAAGAAATTCTCATTTCTGAACGTATGCTGCTCTGCAGTGCGAAGGTATATGAATTGGATCGAGCTAAATCGTTTTGTTAAATATGGGGTATCTCCATATTTTGAAGGTGTGGTAGACTAAGATTTTAACTGGACTTCAAACTGTTACCTGTAGACTACTGGGGACCAAAATGTTCTTATGATCGTTCCGATTTAATGTGGTCAACGCAAATATTGTTGACATTTTTTTCATTTCTGCGACATTATACCATAATCATGATAATGAAGCTAAAATCATGAAAATTGAAATTTGAAATTGAATTTTGAAATGAAGGTTGAAATAAAATTTAAATGGAAATATGACATAGATATTTGACTTTTAAATTTGAAATTGAAATTTGAAATTTGAAATTGAATTAACACCTGAAAAACGGAGTTTGTGTTGGGGACGCCGAAGACAAGGATACCTTATTACGTCATCACAGAGATTATTTAGTGTTATTAGATGAAGATAATCGGAAGTAGAGGTAAATTTATTAAGAAACCAAAGGAGAAAGGGTGACTTTTACAATAAATGTTACCGAAAATCAACCTAACAAAATTATAGCTTTGTGAAATTAAAATAATTATAGAAGATACTATGTTGGTTGGACCAGGGGCGTCGCTAGACCTTTTTTCAGTGGGGGGGGGGGGGGAGGCTGAGCGTACAAACCAGGATAATCATTTCCGCGTTTTTGTACAGAGGCCAACGTGCCTACTCCAAAAAGTGGAGAGGCTGCAGCCCCCCCACCCCTTCCCCGGTTCCGCGGCCGCTGTAAAGGCCACTGATTGCCGACGACTAACGTCTATAAACTCAGCCGTATAAACCCCACTAGGCATGTTCAATATATTTATTGTGTGCCTCTATCATATTTTCCTTCGTCTTTCCTACACATTTCAGTCGATTTCATCCAGACTTGGTGACTTTTATATGAGCGAGCGCAGCGAGCCATGAAAAATATATATACTCCTTTTCATTTTAGAAGTGATAATTCTTCATCAAAATACTTGATGGGCATATGCGATATCTGAATTTTAATTTATATTTGGTCACTTTGCTTACAGAATTCATTCGCTTTCCCAAACCATCCTGTATCTAAATGTTATACGGGCGAGCGCAGCGAACGAGGAAAAATATAGGCCTTTATTCTTCTTTTCATAGTAGAGGCGATGATTCTTTATCAAAATACAAGATTGGCCTATAAAATATCTAAATTATACATGTTCATTTGGTCACCTCGCTTGCCGATTTCGTTTGCTTTCCCAAACCATCTTGTATCTTAATATCATATCAGCGAGAACAGCGAGCGAGAATATATATATATATATATATATATATATATATATATATATATATATATATGTTCCTTTTCATGGTAGAAGTAATGATTCTTCATCGAAATACACGACGGACCAATATAAGAATTCTAAATTATACATGTATTTTTGGTCAACTCGCTTGCTGAATTCTATCTGTCTATTCTATTGCCTTCCCAAACCACCTTGTATATACATATTATTATACGAGCGAGCGCAGCGAGCGAGGAATAATATAGATTCTACTTATCGTTGTAGAAGTGATAATTCTTCATCATAATACACGATGGACCAATAAGATATCTAAATCATATCTTTGATCACCTCTCTTGCCTAATTCATTCGCTGTCAAAGACGATCCTAAATCTTAATATTATACGAGCGAGCGCAGCGAGCGAAGAAAAAATATATATACACTTTTCCTTGGCAGAAGTGATAATTCTTCATCAAAATACACGATGGGCCTATAACATATCTAAATTATATATCTGGGGAGTGTTTCATGAAGAGCTTTGTCCATGATTTTCACCGACTAATTTTACAAGCTACTGAAAATCCTCGCGTCTGATTGGCTGACAGCAAATTAGTCGGTGAAAATCACCAACAAACTCTTCATGAAACACTCCCCAGGTCACCTCACTTGCCTAATTTATTCGCTTTCAAAAACCATCCTGTATCTAAATATTATACGAGCGAGCGCAGCGAGCGAGGAAAAACTATATATATAACTTTTTCATGGTAGAAGTGATAATTCTTCATCAAAATACATCATGGGCCTAAAGATATCTAAATTTGGTCACCTCACTTGCCGAATGTGTTTGCTTACCGAAAAGATCATGTATCTCAATATCATAGGAGCGAGCGCAGCGAGCTAGGAAAAATATGCACTCTCTTTCGTGGTACCAGTGTTATTTCGTCATCAAAATACACAAGCAAATAAGCCAAATATGACTCTGTTTGGGCACCTTACTTCTCTTTTCTTTTTCCCTCCTTCCTCTTCCCTCTCCTTTTTTTCTTTCTCTCTATCTTTTTTTTTTTTTTTGCGACAGCGATCGCGAATTTGCCGATATTTTGAATGGGGGGGGGGGGTGTCACACCCCCACACCCCCCTCTAGCGACGCCCCTGGGTTGGACTTAAAACTACTTAGCAAATAACTTTATTGAAAAGGTATATCAGTGAAAAGTAATAATGCTGTGTTCATTATCTCCGTGCAGTTACGGCGTTAAATTGTTACACGTGCACCAACTGCGCCAAGTCAGGAAACAACCTCCAGCGTACCAGCCGTGTCTGTCCAGCCGGAGTGATGGGCATGGCAATCCCACAGTGCTTCCATGAAATTACAAGCATGGGCAGTAAGTAAACTTTCATGATCATGTGAAGATGATGATGATGATGATGGTGATGGTGATGATGATGATGATGATGATAGCGATGTTTGTGATATGATAACAGTGATAATGATAACCGAATATTTCGGGTCGCATATATTCAATAGTCAAAGATGTAAAGAACCCCCCCCCCCCCAAAAAAAAAAATAAAATAAAATAAAATAAAAAAATAAATAAATAAATAAATAAATAAATAAATAAATGAATAAATAAATAAATAAATAAATTAATGAATAAATAAATAAATAAATAATAATAATGATAAATAAAATAAAATGGCATACACACAAAATATAACTGAAGGAAAATGTGCGTTTGCGGGTGTTTGAAGGTGGCAGGACTCCCTTTTTTTTTCCTTTGGCAAAGTCAGATGTTGTTCAAAGTTTTTGAAGTGGCCAATGTAAAACGTTTTTCAGCTATCAGACATTTCCACTATTTAAGTGGATTTGTGGACAAAATTAAAGAGGGTCCAGGGCCCATCGACCAGAAATTTTTTTTTTGTTGTTGTTGTTGTTGTTTTTAATGAATGAATGTTGAATTAATGTTGAATTTCATTGGGTCTGGATGTTGCATGGGCGGATAAACGGTGAAATTTACCCATTAGTGACGATATATTTTTTTTGCTTTTATGCATGTGTGTGTATTAAAGGGTATGAGTAACGTGATATTAACGATCCATAACTTTAATTCATTAGAAATATTCATGGAATGCTGAGAGGCATTCATTTCATTATCGTTTAAATAATCAAAGGAATATAAATCTCCATATTGATCATAATAGTAATAACCATTATCATCATAATAATGTTTTTGATGATTGGGATGGTGATGATGATGACAATAATGATAATAATAATAATAATAACAATAATGATAATCATCATAATCATTACCATTATTATTACAATTGTGATGATGATGATGATGATATGTATACTACAATTCATAATATTTTCATTATCAATATATTGATCCGGGATCCGAGAGATCCGGGATAGCAAGCGTGTGGAAACATTTAAGATTAAACTAAAAACGTACCTCTTTAACTCATTTTATCAATGATTTTCTGTCATTTGTAATTTTGTTTGCCCCCTTCACTTGTGCACCTTGAGCATCTCTTACGAGATGGATATGGCGCCTAACAAATTGGATATATTATTATTATTATTATTATTATTATTATTATTATTATTATTATTATTATTATTATTATTATTGTTGTTGTTGTTGTTGTTGTTGTTGTTGTTGTTGTTGTTGAAATTACTTTCATTGGCATCATCATCATAGTCATGATAGCTAGTACAGTCAATTTGTAATTATTGCAATAAAAATCATAGATTCCTAACATAATTTTTGAGAAATGATTCTCTGTTTATAAAAATCATTTAATTCATTGCTATCCAAATTTGCAGCACTCAACCGTGGATGCACAAACCGTTCTGACTGTACAGCCCGCACCACCCAGCGCATGGAACGACAGTGTGCACCGGGGGTGCAACCTCCTTGCTTCTCATGTTGTGAAACCGACAACTGTAACGTGGGAAATGGCGTCGCCATGACAACGGTATCCATGGCTACCCTCCTCCTTCTTCTGGTTCCAACTCTCCTCTCCATGGTCATCAGCTGGTAGAATATTTTCTAGTTTGAAGAAGAGAATCTGGGCGGGCGCGAAAACGCTCTCTAAAAAAATAGACTGCATGCAATCACATGGCAGAAATGTCTCACTGTTATTTTCTATAGTCAATAAGAATGTAAATAATTATTTTATAGACTATTTGTTTTTGTATTCTTTCTCTATATAAAGTTGTTGTAATAAGAGCAGATTCATTGCTTGTGGAAAAGTATTTGTCTTTGACACTAATAAATCAATCGATTTCCGTCAAATGGCATGAATGAAATGTAATAGGCCTAATGTTGGCGTTAGGTCTTCGAAGGGATGAACAGTTTTATTGAATCGAGATTGCTCCCCCCCCCCCCCTCTCTCTCTCTCTCTCTCTTCATCCATCCCTCTTCTGTCTGTCTGTCTCTCTCTCTCTCTCTCTGTCTTTCTTCTCTCTGTTCCTTTCTGTATATTCTCTCTCTCTCTCTCTCTCTCTCTCCTCTCTCTCTCTCTCTCTCTCTTAACATAAGGCCTATTTTTCCGGGCTTTTTGGCAATGCTTTGGGGGCAAGGAGGGGGGGGGGGGGGGACGTCTATAGCGCGATCACAAGGAAAATCAACACGCACTCTCCCGTGACGAAATCGACGAAATAGCTAATTTTAAATGAAATGATTTCATTTCATTTTATGTCATTTAATCATCCTCATTTTATGAGAGACATCAGTCTTTTAACTTCAAATCACTAAATAATGAAGATGATAACCCCCATTTTTTTGTATAATAACACTTTGTAGTACTTCTACCTAATATACAAGAAAAATCTGGTATAAAATTTTTTTTCCTATGTGTTATATCATTCTTTTAAAAAAAAAAATCATGTAATTCTTTATGTTTTTGACCTTTTGTTTTTTATGTGGGTTTTTTTTTTCGCCGATATTCATCTGCGACACTTTTGCGACCATATACAGCATGAAATTAATCAAACCTAGGCAATTAAGGTAAAAGTAATCACACATTTTTGTATTTCAGCTGAAAACGCAGTTTGTATTAAAAGTATGCATGTTTTTCTCGTTTTTCCTACTTTTTCCTACGCCAAGTACAAATTGTTGCATAACTTCATGTTGTAACTAAATTCATGAAGCCCGTGAAAAGCGTTCCCGAAGTTCATGTACAAAGAGATGCATGAAACTTCGCGCCGAGATCGTTACGACTACAATGACTATGGAACATCTTTTTCTTTCTTTCTTTCTTTCTTTCTTTCTTTCTTTCTTTTTTTTGATGGCCTTGTATGTTTTCAAAATAAATAATCCAGCAACTTATCATGATATCATTATCAGTATTTCACATTACCAAAGCTTCAGTGGGGGCTGAAGGAACGTTTAAAATCTTATCAAGTTTCCATGTGATAGAGATTCAATGTCATACACAGCGGGTTGAAAATAAAATGATAATTTGTAGGTTAAAACGTAAGTGATTGGCTCGTTTTTATTATTTTAGGCATCTGTGAGGAGGACAGAAATTGAATGAGATGTATGCATAACAATCAAAATATGAACGTATGAATGCATGTATCTTTCGAGGGGGATAAAAAGGTGATGAGAAGAAGAAAACGAGAGAGAGAGAGAGAAAGAGAGAGAGAGGGGTGGGGGTAGGGGTAGAGAGAGACAGAGAGAGCAGTGGCGTAACAGCCGAGGGCGGGGGGCAGAGTGCCCCCTGAAGGATTTCAGCTGGAAAATCCACCAAACCACCGGGAAAAAAATGAAAGGAAGAAAAAGGAAGGGAGAAAGGGAAAGGAAGAAGAAAGGAAAAGAAAGAAGAAGAAAGGAAAAGAAAGAAGGAAAAAAGGAAAGAAAAAAGAGAAAGGGAAAAGAAGAGAGAGAGAGGGGGGGGGGGAGGGGAAAAAGAAGAAGCAAAGGAAACAAAAGAAATGAGGGAAAATTTAGTACCCAAACCCCGGAGTTTCCGAGGGCTTCACTCCCTGGACCCCCCCCCCCCCAGTGGCTTTCCCTGCAGACCCCATCAGGGGCCCTAAGCCAGAACCCTGGGCCCCATCCGCTAAGGGCTTAGCAACAAGCAACTCGCGGTGCGGGCTCACCTCCGCATATTCTCCCCCCTAGGGAGCACTACCGTCCTCCTAAAATGAAATCCTAGTTACGCCGCAGAAGATAGACAACTAACAACTGAACAATTCAAAGAAACGTCGGAGCTTAAACTCCTCCCTCCCTGCATCCTCCCCTCAAGGGAGCACTACATTGGCGTAAATTCGGGGGGTGGGGGGATCTATCAACCCCACTTGGGGGGGTGGTGTGTCCATTTCCCCCCCCCCCCCCATGCAGACACACTGTTTAAGGAAGAAAATATATTTTGATTAATCAGTTAGTAAAAATTCTGAATATCTATTATAAACAACCATCATACTTTAGAATTTCTATTTTAAAGGGTATTGAAAACAAAAAGTGGTTACTTTTGGCTCGCTCGCTTCGCTCTTTCATCATATTTTAGAATTTTTATTCGAAAATGCGATTCAAAACCGGAAAAGTGGTTATTTTCTGCTCACTCGCTTGGCTCGCTCGCAAAACAGATACCAAATGTGTGTGAGAGGGGAAAGTCGTTAAAAAGTTTTTCATCCCCACTCCTCAAATTGGATTTACGCCGGTGGAGCACTACCGTCCTCCTAAAATGCAGTCCTAGCTACACCACAGATTTTAGACATAGACTAGTTACCAGGAAATTTTGGGCTCTGCCCCCACCCTCTGATAACAGGTGCCTGTTACGCCGCTGAGAGAGAGGGGGAGGGAGAGAAAGGCAGATGACAGCAGATTAGAACAGAAACAGAATGAATTCATTTCCTGATGAGACAATGAATTTTATTGTTTAGTACGTCCATCTACATCATCAAAGAAGGTGGCGAACACCCATCAAGCGGAGCTTGTGTTGGGGAAACCGAAGACATGACGGCAGTGCCTAAGAATGTTAAATATAATTATGAAGATCATCGACACTAGACATTTTTAAACGTTATCATGCAGATGCATATGTTTCATCCACTATTTATCATGTTTATATTTCTGTGATATAGAAATAATCGAGCAAAAACAGGTTGCATTTTTAATAAAAATGTACACTATTTGTCTATCCAAAAGGGGACGCACATTCACACAGACACACACACTCACATTCCCTACATAAGATTGCAATTAATTCAGTTCACATTGATTAACTCATACGTGTGCCATCCACATATCCCCCTGTGCCAAGTTTAATCCAGGGGCACTTAATATACATGAGTCAGCATGCTACTATACTTGTATTTGGCAACCCTAAGCAGATCCCTGTCGGGAGCTTTGGCAGCTTAAGGGTTAAAACATGAAAAGTAAATTTTCAAAGGTCACCGGATTCAAGATTTCCTCAGCATTTGAAAGCAGAATCCAAAGAGGATGCTTCTTATAAGACTAGGGCCCTGTAACCATTGGCGTAAATCCTGGGGGGATGGGGGATATATCCTCCCACTTTTTCGAGAGGGGAGGATGGCGTGTACAAATATCTCCCCCCCCCCCCCACACACACACACACACTTTTTAAGGAAGAAATGATAATGTAATTAATCAGTTAGTAGAATTTTTAAGAATCTGTCATAAACAACCATGTTTTAGAATTCCTATTTGAAAATGCGATTAAAAACAGATATTTTGGCTCGCTCGTCCATCACCCCCCCCCCCCCCCTTCCTCAAAGTGGATTTATGCCGGTGCCTGTAACATAAAAGATACAATTCAGTCTTACGATTGATTTGAATCGCAAGTCTATGGCCAACCACGTACTAAAGAGTTACATTTGATCGTAAGATTATATCTCTTATATAGTTATATACGCATCATATAGTTGCAAGCCCCACTCTTCTCTTTTCCCACCCTCTTCTTTCTTTTCCCCTTCTTTTTTCTTCTTTTCTCCTTTTGTTTCATTTTTAATCACTTGAAAAAAATAGGGGCATTCGCCTCTCTGCCCACCCTATCCCCTAGCGCCGCCCCTGTTTGCAGAATTATTGTGCTGTAACCTTCGATGACCAAAGGCCTGGCTCACAGAGGAGTCATTGCAAAAATACTCGCTATATGGAATTTTAGCGTGGGGTAACGGGGTAACTCCTGTAAGATTTTCAATAACAGAATACTAATTTTGCAAAAACGAATCTTAAGAATAATACACAATGTCCACTTTCGTTCTCATACTGATATCTTATTCTTCAATTATAAAATTCTAAAAATAGGTGATCTCTCTAACTGGCATTTAGGAATTTTCATGTCTCAGTTATCACAAAATACGTTACCCTCCCCTCTCATTTCTATTTTCACAAGAAATTATGAAATACCCTCATATCCCACAAGACAGTCAAACCAGTATCATTCCCCGCTTTTACGGACATCCCTTGCCCAGAAAACTATAGTCTTTACTGGACCTAAGTACTGGAATGAAAGTGAACCATCTCTCAAATTGATTCCTAGGCTTTCCCCCTTCAAAAACATTTAAAACAATTGATTCTAAAATCGTATACTTGATTTTTTCCCTATCCCCGCCAAATTTACTGTCTTCTTCCTATCAATCATGTCCACCACACGTGGAATCATCTTTCCACATCAGTGCCCTTTGTCTTCTCCTTTCTTCCACCTCTCTTCCCTTATACTCTCTCTCTCTCTCGCTCGCGTTTCGCATCTCTATCATTTGCCCCTTTTAGTAGCCTTGTTTTCCTTTTCTTATTTGATTCTTTTCTTTCTTTTTTTCTCAAGGCAATGTGTAATACTCCGTATTTTGGATGTACAAATTTATTCTGATTTTATAAATTGTACTTAATCATCGAGGGACTGATGATTTACAAGCTTTGCCTCTTTTAGTTCCTCATTTCTCATGTTTTCTTCCTATCTCTTGTATAACCATGTTAGGTTTTGTATATGTACCTAATATTTATTGTCAACTTATTTCAGTTGTATATAACTTTTATGTTACATCGTAATGTTTTTGTTTTGATATATGACACATGAGAAATAAACTCAACTGAATAATGGGGCATCTGAATGAAGGCAACTGCGGCACGACATTTAGAGGGTGCTATTTAGAAGTACGAGCACGGTACGGACGGACTGGGCGTGCTTATACCATAGCCAAATCAAATAGTGGTTTATACCGAGTGAGGCTTACAGTACCTTGTCTAAAGATACTCATTTACCATGTTCCCGAAGGCCAGAAGGTCGCTGATGTAGAACCAACACTGGAGAATGAAAAAGCGGTAGATTACTATTTTTTGTTGCTGTTTTTAGTAGATTGAGGTACAGTGGCGGCAAAACGGGTGGCATGGGGGGGGGGGGCATTTGCCCCCCACTCAGAAGCTTTGCCCCCCCCCCCAGTTGCCCCCCCCCCCCCCAGAAATTTTGAGGACTGAAGTAACAGTAATTTGTAAATAAGTAGATGTTGTCATAAGCATCATATTCAAGCTGTGAAGTGCTCTAAAATACCATTTTCCGCTCTTCAAAACTTCGATTGAAAACAAAAAAAGTGGTTATTTTTGGCTCGCTCGCTTCGCTCGCTCGTCATATTTTTAAATTTCTTTTCTAAAATGCGATTAAAAACAAGGAAAGTAGCCAATTTGGGCTCGCTCGCTTCGCTCGCTCATCTTATTTCAGAATATTTATTCGAAAATGCGATTAAAAATTAAAAAAAGCAGTTATTTTTTGTTTGCTCGCTTCGCTCGCTCGCAAAATTGATATCAAAATGTGTGTAAGAGGAAAAAAAAAATCCAAAAATTTAATTATCCCCCCCCCTCCTTAAAGTGGACTTACGCTGGCGACTAAAACTCACGCTTCACGCTCGATTTTCCATACACGCAAAAAAAAAATTGACTGCCCCTGCCCCCCCCCCCCAACATTTTCTTTTGCCCTCCATTTGCCCCCCCCCCCCCCACTTTAACAATCCTGGTGCCGCCACTGGTGAGGTATGTGGTTAAAGTCCATGAAAAGCGGTAGTCTACCGCCTAAATCGGTAGAGTTGGCAAGTATGGTTTTGTTTGGTTCGTTTGGTAACTATGTTTTTGAAGCCCGGTCGCGCGTTTCCGTTTTACACCGTAGCCCAGGCAGTTTTTCGATTAATTGCATCAAACGTGCTGGTTTCAGTCTAGGTTTCGTTTCAGCCATAGAGATATGAATCTGTTTTCAACTCTCCTACGCCCTATACCACATACAGCGGCGCACGCGGCGATCGTGTACCTGTACAGAGAGAATAGATGAAAGAAAAGGCAAAGAAATACAGAAGGAAAAGGGGCCTTCAAGGAACTGAAGGCGAAGAAACAGACGAGAGGATTGCCCAAAGAAATGTTAAAAGAAAAATTGATCCACAGGCCTAGAAGTCCATAAAGAAAAGGGAAAGGTATAGATAAAAGAGAAAAAAAAACACACGAAGAAAATACAATGAATAGAATTCTGTATCCTTATCCTCTGTTCTTTCTTCATGTATTTCTTTGTTCTTCCTCTCATCTATCCTCTCCTATGTCCATATGTTTTGTTCTTCCTTCCATCTATCTTCTTTTCTCTCCTTATGTATTTTATTGTTTGTTTGTTTTTTCTCCTTTAGATAAGATCAGGCTCAGCCATAGAGAAATATATATAACTCTATAGGCTCACAATGTATGATGTCCATGCAGTGGATATCTTGGCTGTCGATGTCGTCTACCTGCGCTGAGGACTTAGACTCTTTCACCAGAGCACTTGTGGGATTTTTTTCGCGAAAATGCCTAGGCAACGGTGTAAAACGGAAACACGCAGCCCGCGCCCGGTCTGACATGTCTCGCAGAGCATTGCGGGATCATTCTTGGCTCACGAAGTGTTGATTTGTTTTATCAGATATCTCGGCATTTTTACGATTTTCAGGCTTCAATCGTAAATCTTTGTGAGCGAGAAGATTAACGAAAAATCACCGTCCGCAATTCTGAATAGCGCCCTCTAATGTCGTGCCGCACAGACTTTTACCCAGGAGCAATGAAAAAATGTATAGACATAGTTATATCAAACACAAAAAGTGAAGTTGTAGCCTCTCGTTTGATCTGTTACAACAAATTATGGCAAACGGAATGGAACGATTCAGAACACGGTAGATTTTTATATGCTTTACATAGCGATGTTACAAAGCCCATGCATAGACAGGGTTTGTCTCGCAGAGATGAATGCTTGATACAGCAACTAAGAGTAGTTAAATGTAGATTAAATTATTACCTTTTTCAAATTCATCAGCATGATACTGGTCTCTGTGAAGCGTGTCAAGAACTTGAGACGATTGAACATTTTATTTTATATTGTTCTAAATACGACAAAGAGAGGCGTCTCTTGAAAGAGAGAATCAAATTGAACAATCCCAGTCTGAAATATTTATTGACATCTAACCCAATTTTCACTCGTGAATTATTGGGCTATATATATGATACTAATCGTTTTAGATAGCATTTTAAGCTATCTTTGACATCTTCCTATATAACTGGTCATCAATAATATTTGGTAAATCCTTTGCGGCTTTTCCATGAACAGTCGCAATAAACTCCCTCTTTTCCAATAATTATTGACTGCTTGCGTATCTTAATATCGTAGTGAATGATTAAAATTATTCACGATCATTTTTTTATTATTTTTTTTTTAAACTTAGATACTAACATGTTACCATACCACGCTTATTGTGACCACTAATATCATTTTCACCCAAACTATGTCGCTCATGGGATTTCCGAAGCCTACGCCAATCTTGGAAAGTGACTGGCGCGAATAATCTTAAGAGATTGAATAGCGCCATCATATCAAGGACCAACCAACCAACCCACACGTATCTACCCCAATCTAACGAATGCAAAATAGTTAAAAGTACTATTGACAGAGGCGGCGGCGGAACGTCAGGCTCAGACAATGAAAGTGGAGGGGCACCTATTGTTTGGCAGACAAAAGGTGCCCCTCCATTTTCTTTGTCCGAGCCCGATGTTCCGCCGGCTCTGACTATTGATATCTGATATCAAAAATACTTATGAACCCACTATTTTGCATTTGCTTTCCAAAACTGTCCGTAACTGTCACAGTCTTAACATACGTCGCAAGGGTGAGTTAGGCTGAAGACTCTAAAATCCTGGAAATCCTTCCTATTTCCTATTTTTCAACGACCAATATCAAGTCAAGATCGTGTTGAAGCGGCAGTGCGTTCCCGCTTGATATGTCTAGAAACTCGATGTTCCAGTGTACCTTCCTGATGTCGTCATAGATTCCATGTTTTCCTCCCCCCGACCAGAAAATCAGTCCATGAACAAAATCAATGTACTCCAGCAACTCCGTGTCGAAACTATCAATAACTGGTCCATCGATATACCCTGATGAGCGGCTTTGCATAAAAGACCTGATTGCCAGATAAAGAACGTCCGCTGTAGTGGGAGGCAAATGGATGTATCCAATTGAACATACAAAATTACACAAAGCTGATCATATTTTATTGAAGGAAACCAAAACCCTACATTCAAGAATTTTTCACATCAAAGCTAAGACAGAATAAAAACATATTAGTGAAAATTTGAACGAAATCAAACACGGAATAAGAAAGGTATGATTCGATGCAATTTTCCATACATTTCTACACTACCATAGCTATTGATGACACCATTTTGTGGCCTATTGCCAATATGTCGTGTACACACATAATTACACATTTTCATTTTGCTTAAAAGATTCACACATTTTCTTAAGCCAAACTCAAGATGTTTTCTCCACAGCATATTTGGGATACTAGTAAGGACAATGAAAAGAAACGAAACAAAACAAAACAAACCAAAACAAAAAATAATACGTAAAATACGCAAAACAAATCGAGAGTTGTCCACATGTTGACGTGCTAAATTTTCTCTGACCTCTTCCATTATGTCTTGGCATTGATTTAAAAACTACTTAACTTTCGAGTTTGGGTTTCCTTTACATGAAAGGGTTTAAAAATATTATACTACAAAATCAGAAATGCCTTATTTTCCAAGAGTGACCAAAGTGTAATGTGCAACAGGAAATGTGCAAAAATTTACTGCCCTACCCGAACAATTTAATTTCCATTACAAAGTCCAAATTGAATTGAACTGATTTATTGTCCATTACATGGAAACTTGTTGCTCACTAGTTACAAGTAAAAACAATATAGTGACATTAAACATATCAAAGAATGCAAGAACAGTAAATAAAAAAAAGTTGCTGTTCATGAATAGTAAGACGTAAAGTAATAAAATAAAATGGGAAACTATACAATAGAAAGAAGCAAAACGATATAACAATGCTTATATGGCTATAGTTTACAGTGGTAATTGGTCGGCCGCGTACGTCTTACCCTACTGTTAATTATGGATTGAATCGGGCACAAATGAACATTTGAAACGCTCCCGCCCAGTGCGGGGAACGCAAAGGCGAATTCCTGACCGGTTATACATATTGTCACGAAATGGGATTTATTTCGTGGGAAATTATGTCACTTTCAGTAAGCATCCGTCGTAGATGGCGTTATTCCAGTTAAACGGACAATGCTAGTCATATGCTAATGCGGTATGCTAATACAGAAGTAATTGTTACAAGTAAATGATCGAGTTTGACATGTTGTAGACAAATTAGGTCAAGTAATGATTTACCTTAGCATTTTGCTAGAGCTTTTCTTGTGGATTATTACTGATCTAAGTAAAACGCTTTAATTTGCTATATCACTCACCCAGATCAGGTATTGGTAAAGGCAGTTGTTAATTAATGTTTGTGTAATGGCTTATGCAAATCTATCACCATAGAAGTTGGTAAATAATAAATGCACATAGAGTCGGAGATTGAAATAGAGTTTGGTGCTTGGTAGAAGTCTAAAAAAGTGCTGTAGCTTACTAAAGCTCATTGCACTGTACGTGATTCAGGCTATGTCTGGTTTGTAATTAATAAATGGATGGCAACTTAATGATTCACATGAAGATTTGTACATATGCCTATTGTTTCACCCGGGATGGACTCCCAGTCTCAGGCTGGGGCAGTGGGTAGAAATGCGTGTTTTGGTCTTTTACACTCCAGCAAAAGACGATACCAGGGTTTGCCCATTGGCATTGTCGGACTGGACGTCTGGCAGCAGGACTGGGCGTGGTCTGGTCGTCTACTGCAGACCGGAGTTTGATGAGAAAGGGCAAGACCGATGTGTTGGCTCAGTAGGTAGAGCGTCCGCCTCACAATCGGGAGGTCGTGGGTTCAAACCCCGGCCGCGTCACACCAACAGACGTTAAAAGATGGGAGTTGCTGCTACCTTCTTTGGCGTTCAAGAATTGAAAGGGATAGAGCAACGTCGATCTGGCGCTGCTCAGTGGCTGCCGGGCCCACGATAAATTGGGCAAAAAGAATTTCCTTTCGGACAATAAAATTTGGAGATTTTAAGACAGATTAGCCCGTGGGCATTTCTTTGTTGCCATTGTAACCCAGGAAATCAGAGGATTGTTCGGTGCACAACCTCGTACACTGGACGACGCTGTAGAAGCTGCTTTGAACGCCGAGGCCTTTCTGAGGATGGAGGCTCAGAGGAATGATGGAAGGCGTGCAGCACGGTACATTCGGTCTGATGAGGAGGTTGAGGTCGCAACAATCCCAGAAAAACAATCCAAGGATTTTACCATTGAACAGATAGTAAAAACTGTGGTGGATGCTCTAGCAGAGCAGGATGCCAAAGAGAAACCAAAGACCAGAAAGAGTTCTGGAAAGGAGAAACAAATGTGTTTCAACTGTAAGAATGTAGGGCACTGGAAGAGAAGCTGCCCATACCCGAAGAGACCAAAGACAATCGCCAAATCGTCGGCGTCGTCAAAGAAGAAAGGAGACACACAGAAGGCTACTCTGAGTGACGAAACGTCACAAGTTGGAGAGATCAGAGTCGACTCATCCCAGGCTGCCAGAAGGAATGGTCTATTCCTTGAAGGGAAAGTGAATGGGCAACCTCTGGCGTTGCTGATAGACACCGGGGCCACGAACACTGTTATTTCTGAAGATGTGTTCAGTCAGATTGGAGAGGGCAAGAGACCAGTCTTACAACCAGTAACTAGTGTTGTACTGCAAGCAGATGGGACTCAGATGGGAACCAAAGGGCAGACAATGCTAGAGATGCAGGTTGGAGGTCTAGTCTTCACTACCAAAGTGATAGTGGCCAGTATCAAGAATGATGGAGTCCAGGGACTAGATTTTCTAGTCAAGAGAAATGCTGTGCTGGACTGCCAGAAGAAGGAGCTAAGGACCCCTTGGGGGATAGTTCCATGTCGAGACATTAGCAGTGAATCCAGCAGGATGGCAGTTGGAGATAATCCAAGTGGAGAAAGAATGCCTAACAAGGCTGAGACTACCATTGCCTCTTTGTTGGTAATAGACGAAGAGGAAACAGAAGTGTGTGATGGTACCACCTCTACCAGAACCAGTTCCCGTAAAGAGATGGAAGATGTTCTGGTAAGCAGTACCGAAAAAGTGACAGTGCAGTTGGTAGACAATGCCGAGGTATTATCAACAGATAGAGCGAAGTCACGTCGTCGCCCACGTCCCCGTTCAAGGCGACGACCATCCAGATTGCCACAGGTGAACATGCAAAAGTCGCTAGATGGCGAGAAGTCTGAGCATAAAGATGCGGAAAGTCAGACAGTCCCGGAGGACAATTCGTGTCAGGGTATCCAGGCGGTGCTTCAGGAGCTGAAGACCGGTAGTCGTGATGGTGTTGTGATCTTTGACAGGTCCAGGGACAGTTTGCTCGTTCCACCAGACGTTGTTCTGAAGGACATTACAGAAGTTTTTGTTAGATAGCGCTCGGGGACCGAGCTAAGAAAAAGGAGGGAGTTGTGTCACGAAATGGGATTTAATTCGTGGGAAATTATGTCATTTCAGTAAGCATCGTCGTAGATGGCGTTATTCCAGTTAAACGGACAATGCTAGTCATATGCTAATGCAGTATGCTAATACAGTAGTAATCGTTACAAGTAAATGGTCGAGTTTGCATTTGTAGATAGATTGGATCAAGTAATAATTTACCTCAGCCTTTTGCTAGAACTTTTGTTGTGGATTATTATTGATCTAAGTAAACGCTTTAATTTGCTATATCACTCACCCAGAGCAGGTATTGGTAAAGGCAGTTGTTAATTAATGTTTGTGTATGCCTTATGCAAATCTTTACCATAAAAGTTGGTAAATAATAAATGGACATATAGTCGGAGATTTAGGATATTTTCACGGACATTGGCAAGAGGCAAAAAAGTACTGTAGCTTACTAGAGCTCATTGCACTGTACGTGATTCGGGCTATGTCTGGTTTGTAAGCAATAATTGTGCGCAAACTAAATGCTTTACATGACAGTTTGCACATCTGCCCATTGTTACACCTGGGATGGACTTCTGTTTGCTTTTGCACTCCAGCAGAAGACGATACCAGGCCGGTTTGCCCATTGGTATGATCGGACTGGTCGTATGGCAGCAGGACTGGGCATGGTCTGGTCGTCTACTGCAGACCTGGTAGTGGTCTGGTCGTCTACTGCAGACTGGTGATCTGGTCGTCTACTGCAGACTGGTGATCTGGGGAGCGTTTCATCAAAATTTGTTGTCTGACAAGTTGTCAGATCTGACATCTTTCCTTGATTTTGATTGGCTGAGAAGCATCGTTACTATGGCAACTGTCGGATAAAACAGACTTTGTCGGATAAAACATCCGACAAGTCCTTTCATGAAACGCTCCCCTGGTCGTCTCCTGCAGACCTGGGTGTGGTCTGGTCGTATGCAAGCAGACTGGTAGCTGCCTGGTGGTAGTTCACAAGCAGACAAGTGGTCGTCTGGCAGTGTAGCTACATGCAGGCTTGTGGTCGTCTGACGGTGTACTACAGACCTGAAACTCTCTGGTATTGCCGAGTAGAACAAGAAGCGGTGGTGTCAAAGTCAATTGGGGCAGTATACCTCTGCCAAGAAATTAAGAAGCCCGACTTAGTAGCCAACCAGCAGCGGGCATCCTGACAGATTTGGCTGCTGGGCAGCGAGACACTAGTCAACCGCTTTCGTCACAATATAGTTGAGGAACAAAGGATGTGATAGGGTCTTTCATGATACACGTAACCTTAAGTAGTGTCCGATGAACATAAATATCCTCAAGACTGGGCAATACCCAGCTGACGATGCGCTGAGCGATTTTCCTTATTCTTTCCATTCTTTTCTCGTTAGCACATGTCAGATTAGCAGAGTAAGAGATGAGATTAAACGTCATGATAGACTGAATGATTGACTTATAGAACAGAACAAGAAGTGTGTTGTCTATGTGAAGTTTCTTAAGTTGTCTTAGGAAAAACAGCCTTTGATTTGCTTTCTTTTGGGTATTGTTAACATTTTGTGACCAGTCCAGTTTACATGATACAGTAGTACCGAGATATTTATACTCGCTTACCTGCTCGACTACGTACGGTATTATGAATACAGTCGGTGACCGTATTGACATTTGCTTGTTCACATTTTGCATTATGTACAAAGCTATCAAAACTATAGGGGTAAGGTTTAGATATGACTTGGGACTTGAAATGTCCCTTTGCATGACTTGGGACTTGAACTACGAAATAAAAATAGCAATGGGATGGTATATCAAACATTCTTTATAGGCCCTATTTCTGTCTATACTGGTGTGGAATTGATAAATGAAAACAACTACAATGATAATCATCATCATGATCATTAATGATAAGATAAGAAAGATATGATGATAAGAATGATGATCATGATGATAATGATAATAATGATAATATAATGTATTTTTGTAATTATTATCATTATCATTAACATTATCAATGTTATCAGTATATACCTAAAACCGACCATAGGGCGAATCCAAACAATGGGGTTTATTCCGTCACAATAGGGCAGGAGACGTTAAGGGGGAAAAGTGTGCGTTAAGGGGAATCGAAACAATAGGCCGAGAACAAAAGAATTCGCCCTAAAGTTGCAATTAGGATTATTATCATTATTATCATTGTTATTATTATTATTATTATTATTATTACTATTACTATTATTATTGTTGTTGTTGTTGTTGATATTGTTATTATTATTATTATTATTGTTATTGTTATTATTATCATTATCATCATTAGTATCATTCTTGTTATTATTATCATTATTATGGTAATAATGCTCACAATCAGAGTTGATGGTCACGTCGCATGCATAACAAGCATAGTCAAACGATGAAGCCATAGTGTTGGGACAGAAGAACGGTGGTAGGTTACAATCTCCGTCGAGACTGGTAGAATATGCATAGACTTTTCTGTAAAATGATGAACAGGTAATTATGTATTATACACCCACACGTTCAAGCAGTTTACAGACAAGGATGTCCCTGAAAAGAAGGAAACCCGAGGTTTTTGTTGTTGGTGTTTTGGATTTTTTTTCACCGAATAACTATTACAAAAAAAATATTGTGTGGGTAAAAGTTGGAAAGTCATGGGAAAGCCCATATTCTCTTCTTTTATTTCATAGCCTTTAATCACTGCGGTCTGCTAGCTCTTTACTTTACTCTTTCTGTCCTGCCCTCAAAACGCACGGATAATGTCTGTGATTGCGAAACTAGTCATAGTGGGCGTGCATGCAGATAGCTGCCCGCTGGCTGCGTCGACTAGTCTCGCAATCACAGATATGTTCCAAGGAGAGAGAGAGAGAAAGAGCCATGAAAAGAGCTAGCAGGCAGCCGTGATGACATTTATTTTACAGCTAAAACATATAACTCACGCATGAACAAATTCAGGCAGTCAGAAGAAGCAAATTAAGAAGATGGCTGCTATTAAGTTCACTTGAAGTTTAGCAAGATGGATTTTTTTAATGAGAATACACTTGTCTGGAAGCTTAGCCTCAGTCTCTATCCTTTAACTCTCTGTACTCTCAATAAATTTTGAAGAGAAAATAATGACATATCGGGATGTAACATAAAAAATACAATCAATCTTACGACTGATCTGCTGATATCAGTCGTATGTCTATGGCAAACCATGTAAAGAGATACAATTGATTGTAAGATTGATTGTATCTCTTTATGTTACACTCCCCTGTTCTCGTAAAATTTCCTTTAAATTCTATTTCCCTTAGTGCAGTTACTGTACTGATGATATTCTATAGATATCACTTATCCATTTAATTGAACGAATGTCACTGGTGCACAAGGAACGCTCAAGGAGTTTATGTATATATATATATATATATATATATATATATATATATATATAATTCACTTCTTTTATAGTGTATAACACATTGCACGATAGCATGTCCCTGTAAGTGCGTGAAATAAAAAAACGAAAGGAATTACAAGTTAGTAGACCCTAAATACAATGTAGAAATTTCACTAAGAAGCAAGAAAGTAAATGTAATGTTGGTTCACACACTTTTAACCAATGTAGAATTTACAATAAATTACTGGCAACTCTGCTGCCAGTAATCTAATGTATTTTTTAAAAAACAGTATTATACTGTTTATTCTATATACGGTAGAACTGTAAACCATGAAATCTGTAAATGATACAGTATTTTGCTGCTTCATTTACGATATTAACAGTAAATTACTGGCAACGCTGTTGAAATTCCTACAGTTTTTTTTCAGCGCACCTTAAACACTGAATAAGAGAAGCCTTGAACTTATGGTTACTATTGTGGTTATAATGATTATTAGTTATAATCATAATTATAATGGTAAATTTATATTGCGCAGTTATACACAATCGCGCATATAACAATATAGTAGAAATAAGAGAGCAGTACGAGTAATAACATAAATGAAATTATAGTTAAGAGGGAATTTGAGGAGACTACTGGCTCTACAAAAATACCTAACAACAAAACGTGTCTAATGTATATGTCTATGGAAAACTCTCCTTAAACAGGTAAGTTTTCAGAAGTATTGATTGATGATGCATGCCTAATTGAGTAAGGGAGACTATTCCACAGTTTGGGCACAGCACTTACAAAAGCACGCTCACCTAGACATAGAATCTGGAAGTGCATTCATTAAACTGAGGCCGCAAAAGAACGTTCACTATATGGACAATGAAGAATATGGGCGTATGCATGTACTAAGTCGTAAATAAGAACCAATTTTATTATAGCAGTGGAGGTGCCGTGGTCGAGTTGGTCTAAGGCGCTTGACTGGAGACGCGAAGGTCGGGGGTTCGATCCCCGCGGTTCGGCACTTATGCCCCTGAGCAAGGCATTTTATCTACATTGCTCTAATATCGTACATCTAATAACTGAAAATGCTATAGGCATTATTGATACCAACCTGTGCACGTGTTTTTTTCATAATTATTATAGCAATCTGGGGTGTAAATGAGATTGAGGAGGTCATAAGTGTTGATATATTTTCCCTTTCCAATCTGGTCAGATCCCATTATACATGTATATCATGTATATACTGTATTTACAAATAATATCATTCTCATATACATACATGAACTTCTTTTTTTTTCTAATTCTTTCAGTTGTCACATGAATTACTTACCCACTTATCCGATTGACTGTTAGAGCCTTTATTTCACCAACTTCCTCAGTATGATGGCAAAAAGAACATTTGCTCTGCACATGATACGTATCATTAAACTCGATCATTAGGATGTATTCTGATGCCGCTATGTACAGCCGTCGAAATTTCCTTGGATATGTTGACCCATGGTAATGCATGTCTCTCACAACATCTCCAAGTTCAAAGAAACAAAGAGCGAAAAGTGTATATTAAAAGTATATTACAAGATTTACTTCAGCTGTGGAGATGACAGCGGGGAACTACGAAGAGCACATGGGCTTTTATCTTTCTTCAAGGCCCGGTTCACGAGAGGTGTAATTTTTTCTTCATCAGTTGCGCTAATTATTTAGCCTTGTTACCCCTTTCCAGAAATCGCTTGTTCGGACCTGGTCCGCACTGATGCCCCAGTCACATAGTCGCTTACGTTGAGTTACGTCCGCCGCGAATAGATACGGATAAGTGGACGCAGCACGGACGCAGGCATCCGCAGGGTCGTAAGTAGACGTAACTGTCCGTAACTGATCCGTAGTGAAACGCAGAATTACGGCGCCAAGCCTGCGAAATTTTGAAATTTTCAAAATTTCGCAGGGAGTCGGCACGGATGCAGACTTACGCCAGTAACCGTAACTAAACGTAACTAACCGTAAGTGAACGTAACTTTCCGTAGCTTGGCCGCAGACCATCCGGAAAAATTTTCACTTCCCGTCCAATTGCGTTCATTCGCATCCCCCGTAAGTATTCGCAATTATCCGCAAGTAAACGTATCAAAACACTTACGTCCGCTTACGAACAGTTACGGATGCTGCGGACAATTGCATCCTTTGACGCATGGGAGCCCCCAACCACCCGTCCTGTCTCGTACCGGTTGGGCCTCAATGAATTCAATTGCCTCCCTCAGCAGCCCACGTGTTCCCTTCTGACCATGGGTGTCGATCGGGGGGGGGGGGGGGAATGGGGGGATATATCCCCCAATATTTCGGTCAGGGGGGATGGCCTGTACCCCAATAATTCACCATGAAAAAAAATGAAAAATTTCATAGTTTCCTGTAATCCTAGAAAACAAAGTAAAGACAACGACAGAGAATAATGAGCAAAGAAACATTTTTTTAAAAAAGGAAAGGAAAAGGAAAAGGCACTCAGCGCTCGCTCGCTTCGCTCGCTCGCATTTAAGTATCTCAACCAATGAGGTAATAATACTTTCTTTTTGAAAGCAAATCGGTTTACATCTTGTCTTTCCATGAAATAGTATGCTATTATTGTTTTACTCGCCTTTAATATATTTTGTTTTCTTAACCAATGCTAGTTGATATTTTTGTCAGGGTTTATTATGAAATAAAAATAGTTTGCATTTTGTCTTTCTATCCAATGTTATACATGTACTAATATACAAATATACTTTGCCTTGAGAGTTTCTGGTTAAAACTATGGGCAAGAGGTGACTCCGAAATAGTACTATTCACTGAGGGGCGCAGCCCCGAAGTGAATGGTACTATTCGAGTCACCGAGGCCCATAGTTTTAACCAGAAACTCGAAATTATGGCAGAGTATATTTGTTTTATATTTTGTTTTATATTTTGGAGCAAGAAGAACATGTTATTTACGAAGAATTCCCAAGATATCGCGATCGCAAAGTTCGATGTCGTATCGCACCGCTCTGGACCTGGAAAAGTGTTACAAAAATAACGAAACCTAACTTCGCGCACGCCAGTTTTCAAGTGATTAATACAAAATAGAGATCCATAAAAGGTAAGATAATTGCATTACCAGGAAGGCGAAATGCCACTGAATAAATTGATATCACATTTTACTTACAATTTTGATGACATCATCTCTCGAAAAGAGGAATTCTAGAACCTTGTCGACAAGTCCAGTTTTTGTCAGAATGAACGCAAAACGCTGCCAAATTTGCCGATTTTTCATTCATAATTTCAAAATTCCATCTCCAATTTCAAAAGGAAAGTAATTTCCAGGGTAATTTTAGGGTGCTCTTTCCGTTGGTGCTACCAGTTTTTCACAATCATTTCTGGTTTTTGAGATATGGTCCTGTGCGCGAAGTTAGGTCACTCTGCCCTACGGATAAACTGCAAAATGATCGGAAATTGAAAAACGTAGTAGCCGTGACACCGCGAGAGTTCCCCATGGTGCGCACTCGAGCTCTCGTATGCCCCACTGAATTTTCATTTCGCGCATAGATTTTGCGTACGGTGACGTCATTTCACAAATAGTATATACTATTTGGAAAATGTCGTCATAAGAGTGACGTCATTTCCCAAATAGTAAACCTTCATGCCAACATTCTGAAATAGCTGAAAATACCAATGATCACGTGAAGGTCTTTAAGCCAATCATGAAAGGATAAATTTCTGATCCAAAATATAATATAAAATAACTGCAAGAAGTCGAACGGGAAGAAGACCCATGACAGAAGAATTTTCATGCTGAGATAATGTCCTGTGACCGGTAGCCTATTCCTATCCTGAGAAAGGAGGATGCTGATAAAACGTATGTTATTAAAATCATAAGATTGGAGGAACAGCGTACTAGAACCTAGCTGTTCTTAATATTAAAAAAAAATATTGTAAATTGTAATAATTTTACAGCGAGATGTAAAGCTTTTCTCAAGGTACATCATAAAATTCATCTAATTTATTTTGATGAAAATCCTACGTTTTATTAGAAAGAAACAGAGTTTTTGTCGGTAGCTCGCTTTGCCTGCTCATAAAAACAAAATGGTTTTAGATGCGCCGAAAAGCATCATTTGGCAATTAGGTGATCAAAAACTAAAGTATTTAGATACCTTAGAGGCAATCAAAGAATGTTTTTTTTTTTTCCTCACTTGCTGCGCTCACTCGAATTGTAATGTAGATATTTTATAGACCTATAGGGGAATTGGATGACAAAATGACACTGCATCACAAAAGGAATGTGTTTTCCCCCTGTCCCACCTCCCTCGCTTGTGATATTTGAAATGTATCTTGGTTTAGGAAAGTAAACAATTGGACTAGTGAGGTGCTGAATTAGTCAACATCTTACATTGCTTGAGTGTACTTTTTTATAGCTAGAAAGTGGAATTTTTGACTCGCTCGCAAAATAAGAAGCGAGATGTAAGTAAAGGTTCAATTCCCTAAAGCTATCAATCAAGTAATGAGGATGTACCTCTACGATATGGTTTGAAAACAATTTTGTGCGGTTAATTGGAGGAACGGTGGATTAGACTAACAATGCAGACATATGGGCAGCAAAAACAGGACCAACACCCCCCCCCCCCCCGCTTAATTAGTCTATCCTTCACTTTTGAACCTCCACACCCTCGCCGGGTCGCTTTGCTCCGCGGTCGAGGATATTCGGCATCAGTCATCCCCCTCCCCCTCTCCCAACCGCGAACACAAATCTACACCCATGCTGGTGGGGGTTGAAGACAGAGCATTTCCTCCTGCATCTCTGCTTTATCTTTGGGGGTTTGTTGCCTTGTTGCCCTCTTCAGCCTTCCTCTAGCCCTTCAACCTTGCATCTCGGGAGAAAACTTTGGAGCCATAAGTAGCAGAAATTGGAAAGGTGTTTTCTCCGTGGAGGTCAAAAATACATTGATTGAGCAGGGATATGGTCAGAGAAAAACGCGTTATTCATAATTATTCGTAACGATCCAGTTCTATCCGTAACTATTCGTAAGTATCCGCAACGCTCCGTAAATACCCGCAGCTCTCCGCAAGTGTTCAGAAGTATCAGGAAGTTTACGCAAGTCCAAAGAGCAAAATAACGTGTCAATTCGTAAAATTGGACGCAAGTATCCGCATCTGGTCGTGTCTATCCGTATCGCCCGCATCTTTTCCCGTACATTTTGTAAAAAAAAAAAATTGGTGACGGGAAGGGATCCGTGGGAGTCCGTAGATAAAATGGCTTTTTTGGACGCAGGGGGGCAGTTCCCCCCCCCCCCCAGAAATTTTGAAAATTCAAATTTTTATATATTCAAATTTTTCATAAAATCCACCAAAAACAGCACCAAATCCTTCAATTTCACTTTTAAAATGCAAAAGCACCCTCGTGACCAGCTCGGTCGCTTCACCCCCTTCGCTTTCGAGTTTCTTCAAAAAAAAATTACGCGTCTTGCCCCCCCCCCCCCGCATCTTTTCCCGTACATTTTGTAAAAAAAAAAATTGGTGACGGGAAGGGATCCGTGGGAGTCCGTAGATAAAATGGCTTTTTTGGACGCAGGGGGGCAGTTCCCCCCCCCCCCCCCCCAGAAATTTTGAAAATTCAAATTTTTATATATTCAAATTTTTCATAAAATCCACCAAAAACAGCACCAAATCCTTCAATTTCACTTTTAAAATGCAAAAGCACCCTCGTGACCAGCTCGGTCGCTTCACCCCCTTCGCTTTCGAGTTTCTTCAAAAAAAATTTACGCGTCTTGCCCCCCCCCCCCCCCCCCTTAGTTACGCCAGTGCCTGGTCATTGTTTGCAAAAAGTGTATTTGGAATGCGAAAAATAGGGGTGTTTTAAAGGCCGATTTGTACCCGTTTTGTGCCAAATAGGGGGAAAATGGCTGAAAATGTACTTGAAACACCGCAAAATAGGGGTCAAATTCTGGGTTGCCGAACGATCATGGTTACACCTTGGAACGGTTGGTTGGTTGGTTGGTAGGCTTTATTCTCCATATAAAAAGCAATAAAAACAAAAATATATATGCAAATCAATATAACAAATGGCTGGAAGCTCTATTCAGAGCCATTATTCAAATGGCTCTGTTCTTCCTAGAGGTCCAGGATATAGAGTGACAACACAATACATGTAATGTCACTGGCACAGCCATATATGTCAGCAATTGAGCCACATACGACCAACCAAGCTAGAGGATACGGGGGTAGAAAAATCAGATTCCGAAAGTGTTGACGCGGGTGGGGGAGAAGGGGGGGGGGCTAAGAGTACGAAATTATTTGGCAAATAAAAACAAACGGTAATAATGGCCATGATGCTGTATAATTATGCTTGGGTAGATTTTTTGTTTGAAAATCTCAAAAAGGAAAAAGAAAGACGAACTACTAATATTAAATTAAAATTCAAAACTTTAGATATGATTTTTTTTTTATTTTACATTTCTTGAAAATTTTCGTTCAGCGGGCAATAGGATTTTCTTTTTACAAAATGTACTCAAGAAACTCAAACAAAAAGTGTAATACCACAATATGAAGTCTAAAAAGTGGAAAAATGCAAACTGTCATCGTGAAGGTGATCGTAAATGCAAATGAACTAGGCCATCTTTCATTTTTCGTTTGTCTAATGAGTTCGTCTAAAAAAGCAGTAGAAGAATATTTCGAGGGTATTCAGAAAAGCGTTACCATCGCTAATGGTTGCAATGACTTCCTCTTCGAAGGCGTCCTTTCCATTAAGGTGAGAACGATAAATATCCCCGGACCCTTTGTAATTCCAGAAGAGGACTTCATCTTCATGGTCAAAGGCCATAGTGGGTATGGCTTTTGCATGCTGAAGGGGAAGCTTGGTCACCTCTATCTGAACGGATGTAACTGTACTTGGTGGTCGGGACACTGAGCCTCGGTATACTCCGCGTTCCTCTCCATCTTCGATAACCATCAAGAGTTCACCTGTCAGGGATGACGATGATGATAGCGATAGCTATAGCAACAGCATCAACAAAAACAGGAACAGCAACAACAAGGTATGGACTTCCTTATGGGGTCGTGTAATCACATTGCCCGCGCATTGCCAATGATACCTTTTTACATATGGCATATCTGGGTGGAGAGACAGAGAGGCATTTGGTAAATCACGTTCCAGCATGGTCACAGGAGGTTTTAAGTGAAGGAGTGAACACAGGACCTAATGTAAAGAGCCCTCACCGACATAAAACGGAGTCTGATACTTCTTTACCAGACAGTCATACCCAACTTCGGAAGACCGAGCGCAGCGTTATACTTTTTTTTTAAACACGTGCACACGTTGGTATCAATAATGCCCATGGCATTTTCATTTATTCGATGTACGATAAAAGAGCAATGTAGATAATATGCCTTGCTCAAGGGCATAAGTGCCGTACCGCGGGGATCGAACCCCGACTTTCGCGTCTCCAGTCAAGCGCCTTAGACTACTCGACCATGGCACCTCTGAAACTTGCTAATGGATATATGAGTCCTCATCGTTCAGTGTGAGGCAGTGCGTACCAAAGGCATGAGGAAAATCTTGCAAAAGTCAACCTGCCAACGGTTTTTATATTCTTTTTTTTAAGTGCTGCTGGGTGTCAATTGCCTTCAAAATCCTTGAATGAAATTGCCAAATGAAATGAACTTCAAATGACAAACATTTAAAATAACTATATCCGCAGCAATATTTTATAACATATATCATCAACAGCAGGTCGACATGGCAGAATTTTCTACATGCCTTTTCTACACAATGTCTCACACTGAACGATGAGGGCTCTTAGAGTCCCTTTATAGACAGAGTTGCGACAACCCCTGATTTGAACGCCATTTTGTTTCCACTGTTACGCAACATTTCTACTAAATTCCGATGAGCACCTGGCTGTTTTAAATAGAAAGAATTCCAGCACCATGTTGTTTCCAAAAAATAGGACGTTCATGTCGCAACTCTGTCTATAAAGGGACTATACTTGCTCTATACGCTGTTTTCGGAGCAGAAACATGTGCTCAGTTTTCCGACGTTGGGTCTGAACTGCTAAGGGACATGCATTAGCACGTACCTCGTCAATCGAATGGCGCGAAACAGGGGGCGATGAGAGAGAAGAGGAAAGAAGAGAAAATGGCCAACACCCCCAGTACCCCATGCACAAATTGATGTTCGAAGTTCTATTGAGGGAACCAAATCCCGTGACTAATGGAATTCTTCTAATGGCTTGCTACCTATAAGCCCTTACAAAATAATGTATTTTCATTATTTTATCTCCTTGGATAAAGCAAACGAACGAACAAATAAAAAGGCAAAATAGAAATTTGTGCTATGATCTCATGGAATTTACATACCTATACCGGTAGATGAGGGTGCCGAGCACAAATTAATGGTCCGTCCATTAAGCGAAACCCCTTTCCGAGGCTTTCCGAACAGTTCTTCGGATGAATTGTTGGCAAGGACCCCTCTCATCACTCTTCTGTCCGACATGCGAAACATAAGACATCCTCTCTCCGGATCACATGACCCAAGGCTGGGATGAGATAGCCATAGTACTGCAAGATGAATAGATAAAGGCATCAGCAGGTCGAGTTTCCAATTTACTCCAATTTTGGTATTCTATAATAATAATAATAATATAATATTGGATATTTATACAGCACACGTATCCACCAAACAAGGTGCTCAAGGCGCTCCCAATATTACCTCGGCTAAGCTAGACTACCAATTTCAGTGCTCACAGCTTTCAAGGAATTCCTTCCTACCGGTAACCACTTATACCTGGGTCGAGTGAGGCAAATGTAGATTAGTGTCTTGCCAAATAACATTAGTGCTGCGGCAGTGATTCGAACCCCGTGCCTTGTGGTTCAAAGCCCGGAGACTTATTCACTAGACCACAACACCACAACACCTCTACACCTCTGTAACAATGATTCGGGTCTCTAATAAAGCGCTAATAACCACGTATGCATTGAGCATATAGAGTTTGAAGTATTATTATCAAGGTCAGTGGATTCATATCTTTAATACTAGTAGTGCGCTTTGGATCTGACGATGGTGGGTGGTCCAGGGGCCGGGTGGACGGTAGAAAAATGACGTCATCACAGATGGGTCCACCATCCACCTATTGTTCACAAAAAGTTGATTAGATAGTCTCGATGTTGTCTTTGAACGGTATGTTTGTACTTTATACGTACTTTGGCAAGCTTCATCGCTTTATATCCAATTGGTCTACTACCGGTAGGCCTAATTGCCAGATCGTCTAGCACCAACATGGCTAAACCCATTTGGTCTACTATCAGTTTGGTCTAATTGCCGTTTGGTCCAATCATCACTTGGGCTAAGTGTCATTTTGTCTAGTGATTGAATGGTAATTGCCGCTTCGTCTACTTAGTATTCCTCATTTCATCTAATGACTATTTGGTCTATTTCCAGTTTGTCTAATCAGATAGACTAAGTGGTGTTTTAGACCAAGTGGCTATTGGACGAAATGGGCATAGCCCAACTGGAAATTTGACGAAATGGTTAATGAACAAAATGGCAATTAGACCAAATGGTTATTAGATAAAGTGGTTGTAGACGAAATGGGATAAGACAATGTGGGATGAAAACGGGCATTAGACAAAGTGGGAATAGACCAAGTGACAATTCACCACTTTATCAAAGCTGACATAGCAAGACTCCAGTTGGCGATTATTTTGGGCCGGATGAGTGAGAATGGATTATAATTCTGACATCGCGTGAATAACCATCTATGTTTATCTGAATTTATACTTCATCGTGGCCGTTGCTGAGGACTTAGAAAAAAACGAGAGAGAGAGAAAGAGAGAGAGAGAGAGAAAGAGAGAGAGGCAAAAAGGTGTAAAGGGTAAAAGCGTCCCGTTCAGCTATTCATCAAATTTTGGGGGCTATTTAAACATATATAAAGATTTACTACCGCTTTGTTTTCTGGGAGGAAACTGGAAGCATTTGAAGGCTACAATGATGACTGCAACATGATCACACATTTCAGCAAAATCTGATTTGGACCCCCCCCCCCCCCGATGTATTTTTCTTTGTTACAGATTCCAAAGCAGGAGTCATTTCACCGACAGATATTTAAAAACAATGACATGATGCATTTAAATTCCTCCCCCTTTTTTCAAGTCTCTTTCACACACACTTTCTTTATCTCTCCCTTTTTGCTCCTAAAAATCTCATCGTCATCTTTCTCATTTTCATTACGTCAACATCTTTATCATCCCACACTATTATATTTAAAACGTCTTTGATCCCACATACCTCCAACTCTAATTTCTTTCTCTCTCTCTCTCTCCCGCGCGCGCGAAAACATGTCAAGTTTCACTACTCTTTCCGAGATATAATGCATTTCATTAAAAAAGTACAAAAATAAGAGTGGACTACTGTTTATGTTCCACACATAAATGAAATTTATCACAGTTAATGAAATTTAGAATGTTTACAGGTTAAATGATTGAATCTGCAAAAGATCTATTACAGATGTCCACTTTATTTGCTAAATCTTCACAAACTGATTGTTTTGCCAATTTTTATTATTTTTTTTTACATCTCATTATACTTTCAATAATAAATCATTATTTATTACAACTTAATAATCTGAGCAAAATGACCTCTTGAATGGGGTGTAAAATATCATGAAACATATAAAATCTCCGTTAAGAGTAGAAGTTGGACAGGTTTCCCTATTTAGGGTAACAAAAGCACTTCTACTTAAACAATCCTCGTTAAGGGAGCTTTTTAAAAAGTGAAGTACTGTACCGTACATGCAGATCTGATGTACAGGCCTCAATGAGATATACGGGGAGGGGGAGGGGTAGATTATCTAGTAATACTCCTTGAAATTGAGAGTCCATATAGATGAATATAGCGTATAATTGATTAACTTATGGAACAACTTTTTAGATAATATGAGGGTCGACTTACCGATATGTGCGCTCAATAGTAACATCCATGACCAAAGAATCTGAAACAACAACACCAACGAAAATTACAGTATTAACCATCCTCATGATGAGCTATATCAACATTTCAGGTGCGATTCAGGTGCGATTAGAGGGGAAAGGGCCGCATTTGGGTGAGTGCGTAATTTGTGTGTGTGGGGTGTGTGTGCGTGTGTGTGTGTGTGTGTGTGTGTGTGTGAGAGAGAGAGAAAGAGAGAGAGAGAGAGAGAGAGAAAAGGAGAGATAGGGCATGGTGGCTCAATTGATAGAGCGTCCGCCTCGTGAACGGGAGGTCGTGGGTTCGACCCCCGGCCGAGTCATACCAAAGACTTACAAAAATGGGACCTTCTGCCTTCTAGCCAGGCGCTCGGCATAATAGAATGGAGAAGGGTAATAATAACATATTATGTTATGCAGGGCCTGCTGGAAGATCAGCTCATAGCTGAAGTGGCTACCCTGGGTAAATAAGAGTTATTATTATTATTATTTATTATAGGAGTGATTATTGTTTGTATAATTTTATAAATTGTGCTTTGAAAGGGCGGATGGATGAAAGAATATTTGAAAGAACACTCTTAGAAATATGCGCCAGTCAGAACCCTTTTTGTCCCGTGAAGGTTCCATGTACGACCAAAAATGGTTCTGAAGACCCGTTTAGAACCCTTTAGAGAACCTTTATAAGCTATTAATTGTTCTTTAAAGAACTCTTATAGGCTCCGAATATGGGACAAGAGAAGGTTCTAATCAGCACCATTTTTTTTTCTAAGAGTGAATTACGATATCGTTATTGGATACTTAAAGGAGAATGCAACCTTGACATCAGTTTGCTTCCAGTGAATGAAGAAGAACAAGAAGAGTAAACAGTGAAAATTTGAGCAAAATCGGACAATCTATTCAAGAGTTATGAACTTTGAAAGTTTAAGTAAATCCGTATTATGAGGATCCTTGAATTGGCAACTTTGCCAGCATCTGTGATGTCATCGGTGGACAACTCTCCATTCATTATGTACACAGAATTTAACATTTTCTTTATTTTCAAGAAAAATACACATTTTTTTTATTTATGGTTTGAGTATGACATGGCTATATCAATTCTGTAAAAATTATGTTGATTCCTGACTTGAAATTTCATATAAATCAATTTTTGTGAAAAATTATTTGCAAAATGAATTGAGAGTTGTCCACGATGACATCACAGATGCTGGCAAAGTTGCCAACTCAAGGATCCTCATAATAGGGATTTACTGAAACTTTAAAAATTCATAAGTCTTGAACAGATTGTCCAATCTTGCTCAAACTTTCACTGTTTACTCTTCTTGGTCATCTTTATTCACCAAGAGCACACTGATGCCTGGGTTGCATTCTCCTTTAAATCGCAGAACGCTTCATCACTCTGAGTCGGCAAATTCCTTTCCCCGCATGATGGCCCGTTGCTGATTCATGATCAGCACCTGAATCTGGTGCGCCACCTTCATATTGCCCATGGCAGTAGGCGACAGAACACGTAACGCAAGAGGCCAGCAACAAATTGGTTACAGTCCACCCAATGTTGGTCTCGCAGGTGCCTCCATGAAAATTATACGTTTCAATAAATCCGATCTGACCGCATGCCTCTTCGTTCCCTTTTGAGGATCAAGGGCGCTCGTTCCCTTCTACCGAGCAGCCGACGAATGATAGTCTTCAAGAACCATGCCTGCCATAGCACTTGTATTGATTTATAATTCACATCGAATCAGTTGAATGGAATGATAGCAACAAGCTTGGGTCTGCTGAATTTATAAGTACTAAGTCAGGTTATTAGATTAGCTATATAGACAATGAAGTGCATGCCTTCACGATTTTCTGCTTGTTTTTCTGCAACAGGGATATATTTTTCTTTGCAGTGTATCATCAGTGTTCGTAATTCCTTTGTTAGTTCGTGTTTTTTATTGTGTATGTGCGTGTGTTTTATCATTCTAAAAGTGGCACTTTTATAGAACATAATATTTTTTTATTTATAGGTAAAGAGCGCTTTCCATTCGTTACAGCTGCTTGCAGAAAGTGAGAAAGCTTTTCCCAACCATAACTTGAGAAGATATCGGATGTAACCGGTAGGAATATACTAACGTCTTATCCAGGGTAGCCACTTCAGTTTAATCAACTGCTCTTTTCGCTATAGAAGGCAAAAGGTCAAATTTCTTAAGTCTTTGGTATGACTCGGTCGGGGATCGAACCCACGACCTCCCGTTCATGAGGCGAACATTCTGTCCATTGAGCCAATATGCCCGGTAGGATTTGACAAGTATGTGGTCCACCTGCACACCCCCAATCAGGGATATCGGGAGGAGAGACCTGAGGGTTACAGTGATTCAGTTCGCTTTTCCCCTCCCAGGCACAGGTGACGCCAAACCATTAATAATAATAATAATAATAATAATAATAATAATAATAATAATAATAATAATAATAATAATAATAATAATAATAATAATATTAATGATAATAATAATAATGATAATAATAATAATAACAACAAGTTGACGGTAGAAGGGAAGTGTGCAAACTTTTTCTTTCTTTTCATTTGTGGACTTTGGAATTGCTTGCAGAATGGGAAGAAGCACTCACAAACAACTGCTATAATTGATTTTTTTTTAAAATCATTATCATCCAATCTAAGATGGTACCACTCTATACGCCACAGCATTGGGCGTAAAACAAAAACAAAAAATTAATAAATAATAATTAGACCATTTGTATAGCGCAGTCACTATGTAAATATACACTACTGCGCTGGAATTGTGAGGAGAAGAAATATAATAATGCGTGTGTCCCATTTGTAATTGTTGTTGTTTTTCCACAGACTTGTATCAAGCAAATATGACTATTTACATCTCAGACCGACCTTTAACGTCACCATCCGAAATATGTGACAGAGGTTCAAACCGGAGTCTGATCGGAGTCAGTTCACGAGCGAAGAGAAAGAGCAAACCATGCAGACAAGTAGACCAATTAACTCCTGCTCCCATGCATAATTTGTAAGATTTCTCAGCCTTTTTATACGAGTTTGAACGAATGTCATGTGATTTACTCTTTCATATGATCAGGATGATATCAAATTCATTACCAGTGACTATATAACCATTTGATTAAAGGGAATTTTCAAAGGTGGGTTCCTTTTAATTTATAAACACCTATAGAGGTAAACCAATGCAGGGCCGGATCCAGAATTTTTCGGGGGGGAGGGGGGGTCGAATTTTTCAGTTGTCTGTTTTACCCCCACCCCCCTCCCCCAAAATGGCTCTTGTCATTTTCACGTTTATATTTTACTTTAAATTTTGCCTTTTCTGCTATTCACAAGGGGGGTGTCCGATTCGGCTACCCCCCCCCCCCGAACCTGCCCCTGCTATGCCGTATACCGTACCCATCCAAAGATAGCTCTAGCCGTATCATTCCAACTATTCTGAAGAAGAAGAAGAAGAAGAAGAAGAAGAAGAAGAAGAAGAAGAAGAAGAAGAAGAAGAAGAAGAAGAAGAAGAAGAAGAAGAAGAAGAAGAAGAAGAAGAAGGAGAAGAAGAAGAAAGAAGAAGAAGAAGAAGAAGAAGAAGAAGAAGGAGAAGAAGAAGAAGAAGAAGAAGAAGAAGAAGAAGAAGAAGAAGAAGTAGAAGAAGAAGAAGAAGAAGAAGAAGAAGAAGAAATGAAAAGAAAGCAGGAGGATGAAGGGGAAGAGGAGGGAAGAAGATCGCTAGAGGAGAAAGTGACGAAGAAAAAAATAAACAACTTTCCACACACAAAAAGGCAACCTTACTAGAAGGACTATCCAGAGAAAAGCTTACCATTGTTGTCCGATTTCGGGGTGTCAAGTTTTCAGCTGGAAGAGAGGCAACAATGAAGCTAATGTTCAGTTTATACCTGGGTCGATTCTTTTTAATGGTGTAGCAGAAATCATGAAGTACTGAACTGTCGGCATTGGCTGCACCGGGAAAGTTTTACAATAAATGACTGAAAGCAATGCTTATATACAGCATACAAACATAAAGAAGGAAATTTTTTTATCAACATTACTTGTTAATCTATCCGGCAATGCGTCGTCAGAGTATAAACAATAGGTCTATAATAACATGATTTATGTTTTTCTTCCCCAAATCTCACTGCTAAAATTTATGGATAAATATAGTACATGTGAATGTAAACTGCAATATAATTGTCATGCCTTGTTGAAATATGTATGGCAAAAGTACATTCGTTCATTCGTATTTTCTCTTCAGCCTTTTTGTTTAGTGTTTTACTTGATGCTGTTAGCGATCTTTAAAGTACAGTAACCTTTTTTTCGTAACTCATTCTTTCAATAAAGTAGTGAATGTAAAACCGTTAATTAATCTTCATGTCTTTTCAAAATGTACGGCAAAAGAACTTTTGCTCATTCGTGTTTCTCGCTAGCTCTCTCTCTCTCTCTCTCTTACTTTGTGATGCTGTTAGTGATTTTAATGTACAGTATCTTTTTCTTCTGCTACTAATTCTTTCAATGAAGTATGTAAAACCGTTAAGTAATCTTTGTGCCTTATTATGGCAAAACTAAATTCGTTCAATCATGTTTCTCTCTAGCTCTCTTCGTTTTTTTTTCCTACTTTCTGATGCTGTTAGCGATCTTTAAAGTACAGTGGCTTGTTCTGTTGCCACTCATTCTTTGAATAAAAAGTGAACGTCAGACATTAGAAACGGCGCCACATAAACTCTTTGAATCATCAGCACCAGCACTTTGAACAAGGAGTAATTAAAACACGACAGCTAAAGTGCATGCGACCGAACTCTGCATCGATAGAAGGAAAATTGGAAAGAACTCGCGTTCATGAGGAAACAGGTTTTCTTTGTGACGTAATAATTGCTGCATTTATCAAGCAATTCAATTCAAAATCAGATGGAAATAAGTAAACTTTATTTTCTTCCGTTGGCATGGTTGGTATGGTCGGATTTAACAATGATTTCAAACAGTAAATATGCGAAGAAGGCGCAAATCACTGTAACCAAATACTTGCTTGGTTTGATTTACCTGCATGACTGCTAAAAAAAGCATGAACGATTTGTAAGGGGACCAGAGTACCTACGGCTTTTTAAGTCCTCTCAGGGGGACCCTGATAATGAGGATAATACCGATGGGCACTTCCATGCTTATACCTATAGCGCATCGACTAGCGTTCCGAATACGACAGGCATGAAGGCACACGTACAATATCAATCCAAGAAAGAAGGGAAGGCCGGGGAAAAAAAGAGAGGGAAGAAAAAGAATTGAGAGTAATGATTAAGGAATAGTAAGAATAATAAAGAGATTAAGGGTGGAGGCAGGTTTCATGTTTATTTAACGGAAAGCACATCCGAATAAAGTGATCATTTTATTTTCATTGCATTAACTTTCCATTACAAAAATGACACAAACATTCATAAGTGAAAGCAAATTTATAATAAAAATTCATAGGGGCAATTTGTGGCGTGATGACTAGTAAGATACGATAGAGTACTACTAAGCATGATAAAATACGATAAAGCACGACTGATTACGATGAAGTACGATAAAGTATGATTAAATACGATAAAGTGCGATATAGTACCATGTTGTATAACGTGAACAAGATGGAAAAAGGCCTCTTCGACGACTGTACACATAAAATCCTAAAAGTTTTGGTACACCTACATTTTAATAAACCATTAACACCCGCAAGCTCTTACTTTATCTGCTTCAAAGTTTTTACCAGATATGAACAATGCCTACTTAAAAAAAAAAAAAACACCTTTCTCAACATGTCAAAATATACCAAAGGTTCATACTTTTATTTGATTTCAGGTTTGAACATTATTGTAAGATGACACAAGTTTTCAGTAGTTAAATGTTAAAATTCTAAAATATCCTGCTCCCGTTTAAAACATTTTCTTAAAATTTATAATTTTACATTAACATATGCGTGTCTATAAGATTATCAATAATTCACCAATATAAACATTATTTTCAGCATCTCGTCTGTATAAACGAACCTCTTTTGGCCTGTGGCAATAGCAGAGAGGAAAGAAGTTTGTCAAAAATATTATCATTTTATAACTTTAAAGTCAATTAGTTACAGACACCTAAACGCAATTACATGTACACGTAAATTCACAGTGGGATGCCTTTATGTACTCCTTCGGTAAATACAGCAATGAGCGATAGAAAACATTTCTTCAGATATACCTTGGTAACAACAGTTGGCAATTTAAGGAATTGAAATCTCCCCGCAGTGGCGGATGCGGCGGGGGGGGGGGCAAATTGTCCTCCTCCCTCCCCCCCCCCCCCCCCCCCGCTTTTGGCGAAGTTTCTTCTTTCTTTTTTGCTTGTCAGCGAAAAAGACGAGTATTTTTTTTTCTCGCTTGCTTCTCAGCAAATCATTTTTTTTTTCTGGTAAAACAGACACCTGAAAAAGCCAAGGACCATTCTTTTTTCTTTCTTGTCAGCAGACTTCGGCCCTCCCTTTTGAAAAATCCTGGATACGCCGCTGCTCTGGGGTATATAAATGGTCAAACAACTTTGAGTGTTCTGCCTTCATGGCTCTTCTGAACATGCAGTTACCTATATCTAGTTTTTTTTTTTGTTTTCTTTTTCATTCTTTTTTTACAGAGAGTATCGGGCTATCGATGAAGAACGGGGATTTATTTCCTGTATGGGGGAGAAGAAGCTATACAGTGCGTATCAAAAAAAGTAATCCAAGTCCACGCTTGAGTGAGTGATATTATTAATGAAGAGGGCAGGTACTAATTCTATTTTTTTGCAAGTTTTGGGAAATAAATGAAATGAACGCTTTCAGCGAGTTCACAGACGATTGCGAATGTTTACATTTCCGTTGAATATAACAAGTTAAATGGGGTTTTCCCAACAATTATTATTTCAAAGATTATGCTTTTCTCGCTCTCAAAAACTACCTTGAGTTTCGGATAAGGCTGGTACTACGATTAGGTGTTTCCTTACATTCTTCCAGTTAAAGAGAAAAAAGAAAAACTGCTGGAGACTTTTCGGAAGATGTTTTCTGAAATCCTCATAAGTTCTCCGCAAACTCTCTTTTTTCTGGTGAAATGATGCAACCTTAAAATTAAGCTGAAAGTAAAATTTCTCCAGTTTCTTAACGATCAGACCTACTATCATGAGATTATCATGAGCATAATGCATGGGAAATGTCAGTATCAGTCTTGCATCCAGTAACGTTGCAAAAAATTCTACTGAAGTTGGTCATAATCAATAAGAAAGCAATTGATTGTGTGTGGCTCCATTGAAAGAGGTGAGTTCAGTCTTACGTCTATTACCAAAACTTGCAAAAAGTGGAATTTGCACCCCTTATTTTGAATAACAATGAAACTGGTCATGTGTAACATAAACGATGCCTGTGAGGTATAAATTAAAAGAGGAAGAGTTCTTTTAATTTAACCTATAAATTGTAAAAATTAGTAATCTTGAAACAGGAATCCTGTGAATTTGGATTACCTTTATTTTGATACCCATGCCCTGTACAGTGCGCTTTGCTTTATTACTTCTCCAAAAAAAAATGAGAGCTGTGAAACGCAGGTTATGGAAGAGCGAGAGCGCGCTGAGAGAAGGGGGGGGTCTCAACAGTGGCATGGGAGGGGGTTGCCTGAAAAACGCTGCTTTATCAAGGAGGATGCATGAGGCCTTTGATGAGGAAAGCGTCATTTTTTAATCATAGGTCAAGCTATGTAGCTTCCAGAACTCTATTTTGGAAGCACGGAAAGGACCTTTTTAGTTTATGCGCTGTAATAACAAACTGTATGAAGCATAATACCCAACACTTATTTCTACAAGAATCATTACCATGACATTCTACATACTGTTGCAAAAGGAGGTCCATGCAGCTACTATAGGATATCAATTACAATTATACAAAATTGGAGTACGTAAGATTGGTAAACTCACAATATTTTGGTTTTAGGATATAGCTAATGTGCACATTCAATGTATTGTGGCAGATTAATCGAAATGCGAGTGGGATAAAATGCTTATTTGTACGATACAAAAAGAGTAAATGCAACATATTATATATATATATATATATAATTAGTCGAATAATCATGATTCGATTAGCACAGCCATCCGTAGCGGAAATCAGATGGAATGGGATCAAACATTTCATCACTGACTAAGAAGGTGTCGGTGAATCCATACTCATAATACCCTGGAGCAGTGACGACAAAGTTCGAGGTGCAGTTTGAGGATTTTTCATCAGCGATGGGGGTATTGGCGGTGATGAAGCGATCCTCTACCTGCATGACCCGGTGTTTCAGTGTCAGCTGTGTGCTAGAAATGCTAGAGGAAACATCTTCTGGGGCGCAGGAGGTGGTCCATTCGATAGTGATGTCCTGTTCAGCGGCAGGGTGAGTGTAGATGACCTCCAAGTCATGGTTGTACAAACCGTTCCTCCTATCGAGACTGAAGGTTAAATCGTGTCCCAAATTGATCTGTTCAGATGAAAAAAAGGATGATACAACGAAGGAGAGGGAAAGGATGATAACATAGGGTGTTGTAGCACTATGATAAAGAAAGGTGTTCCACATGCCATGGCTTTAAATTACTGTAAAGTAACCTTTGAAGAAGAACAAGAAAGATAAACATGATAAAGTGGAGATAAAGCATAACATAGCACTAAGATGGAGGATAGGTAACGACTAACGACTATGTACAAGGAAAGTGTGAACGACTATGTACAAGAAAAGTGTGAGCAGTAGGCTATAACATACCACCTTGTCCGTCGAGGTGCAATCAGTACTACTATAGCACAACCTAAAGATGTTACCGGAAGACTGTTTAGGTGTTAGGTGGTATTCTGTGTCCATGCGGAAGTTCAGTTCAGGGTTAGGAGGCACGACGAAATCAACCTTACCGTTCCATGCAAAGATTTCGCCCTATCAACAACGACAAAGTAATGAGAATGTTACTTAATCATGAAAACAATTAGTATAAATAATTCCATTATAATAATAATATTATACTAATAGATTACGACGCAGCATTGAAAATAACAACAAAAACAACAATAGTGATGATGGTTATAATGATAGTTTCCATAATCAGATGATTTCCCATGCAAAGCGCGGAGTATATTATTACCGGCCAGTATATCTCAGAGGCCCAAAATGTAGCGCTAGGGCATTATCGGGTACCCAGTTTTTCAAGGATGGGAAGGATAAAATGTGAATTAATGTCATGCCCAATTACGTTTGTGCTAGGAATGGATGCCACCGAACCCTTAACCGTTTGAAATCAAGTAAATGAAACACTATTCCATGAAACTTCTACTATAGATTCGAAACGTAATTCAAAAAGGGCTCAAGATGTACTTGACTTTGATCATTTGATTACAAGGTAAAAGACATTGTTATAAAGCAGCTGGGAAAAACCGATCAAGTAGTACATGAAAATGGTGTAGCCTCGAGGCTTTTAACTCATCAAAATAATGGAAAAGAATCAGCTTCGTCTTGCTGAAAGGCAAACGCACTTCACATAAAATTGGTATATGGGACTACACACGAGTGTTCAGGCCGACCACTCTTATGCATGTAAAATCTGTCCTTTGCAATAAGATTAACCCTAAATACAGTGGCGGCACCAGGACTGTTAAAGTGGGGGGGGGGGGGCAAATGGAGGGCAAAAGAAAATGTGGGGGGGGGCAGGGGCAGTCAATTTTTTTGTTTTGTTTTAATCGCATCTTCGAATAAATATTCTGAAATATGACGAGCGAGTGAAGCGAGCGAGCCCAAAACATGGCTACTTTTCTAATTTTTAATCGCATTTTAGAAAAGAAATTTAAAAATATGACGATTTAGCGAAGCGAGCGAGCCAAAAATAACCACTTTTTTGGTTTTTAATCGCATTTTCGAATAAATATTCTGAAATATGACGAGCGAGTGAAAATGGCTACTTTTCTTGTTTTTAATCGCATTTCAGAAAAGAACTTTGAAAATATGATGAGCGAGCGAAGCGAGCGAGCCAAAAATAACCACTTTTTTGCTTTTCAATCAAAGTTTTGAAGAGCGGAAAATGGTATTTTAGAGCACTACACAGCTTGAATATGATGCTTATGACAACATCTACTTATTTACAAATTACTGTATAATTTTTCTTTTCAGTCCTCAAAATTTCTGGGGGGCAACTGGGGGGGCAAATGCCCCCATGCCCCCCCCCCCCCCCTTGGTGCCGCCACTGCCTAAATAGAAAGCTCACAAAATACTATTGTTTTCACTTGTCTCGGATCTCAAACTTATCATGAAAGCTAAAGCGTTATTTGGCTGAATTACGCACCTCTTGTGTAGAATTCTGAAGGTCAAAGGTGAGACTGAAGTCAGTGTGGTTTGAAGATGGATCCGACGCAATAGATGTTTGGAAACTGACCATGTTCTCATGGTAGGAAACAGACCCTGCATACATACCAACGTCCGCCATGCATACACTGTCAATGTCGTATGACCATGTGACACTCGATATCTTGGCGTCACGACCAAATAAAGTAGAACCTGTATCAGAAACAACATTTAAAAACAATGAATAAGAAATCCACATAGTGTTTACGGAAAGCTGTGCCAGTTGGCTTTCCCAATAAGAGCCTGACAAAGAACCAAAGACAGGTGGATGAGTAATGTGCTTGTAACTCGATGATCGCCTTAACCTGTTACGAATTTGGGGGCTGTCCGGGAACTAATAGTCCACTTAGATGTAGTACAAATACTTAAGTATCACGTAGGTTACAACCATTCAATATACCAAGAGATCTGCACTTACCCCATGCAGTGATGTGTGACAAAGCGTGAAATGATTTATTTCCCCATTTAAATTACTATGAGATGCAATCATTTGCACATAGTTTATGAAAGTGGATGGTTTATAACCCTCATATTCATCAAGAAAAGTGCAAATTTAAAGGTGCTCGCACGTTATCCCCGCTCTAGCTAGGCTACCAATTCGATGCTCGAAACATTAAAAGAAATTTCTCTATATAGTTCATGATACTGGATGGTTTATAGCCCTCATAATTATCCATCAAGAAAAGTGTAAATTTAGAGGTGCTCCCACGTTATCCCCTCCCTAGCTAGGCTACCAATTCGATACTCGAAGCATTAAAAGAAATTTCTCTTTTACAGCCTTGCAGGGAGAAGCAAATGTAGAAATTGTAAGCACTTACCACTGACTCTCACAATGTCCCTCCTGTCCACTAATGCCAAGTCATTAATTGTGAAGCCACTCTCTGATACGTCAACTGATCCTTCCATATAGACGCTAGGGCGGCGTGTCCCAAATATGAAGATTGGTGTGTATCTTGTCTTGGTGTTCAATTTCTGGGTCTTGAGACCAGTCTTCCTCCTGTAGAACTGCTCACCTTTGAACTCTATAGTGGTTTCCAGGTACTGAAGTGCGTTGACCTCATTTTTAAATTCACCTGTGATAATCATAGAGAGTAGATTAGCACCGCCTTCCAAAACGGAAATCAAATGGATTGAGATAACAAATTTCATCACTGACTAGGAAGGTGTCGGTGAATCCATACTCATAATAGTTTATAGTATAATGTATTTATGATAATACTGATTTCTGATGTACAAGTGCAGTCGGACATGTTTTAACTCTTTCTGTGCCATTCGAATACTATCCATGTGCCACATTTTCTGGGAAAGTCGATCGTCCTACGGACAGAGTTTATTCTGACACCAAACTGGAATGAAGAATGTAGCATTTTCTCAAACAAAATTCGTCTTCAGCTTTCCGGCCAGATCAATTTTTCTTTCCAGTAGAAATTTCGACGTCTGGATGTAATAGTGTTTTAAAATAGGGATTGGTACATTTTGATGAATTACTTATGAATTCTGAAAAATGAAGAAATATGTAGCATGGTTTGGAACCAAACTTTTCAGTTGTTGAGCAGTAGTGTGTGATAATGGAATGACCTACTTTAGTAGTATTTACTAGTACTTATCAATACTGAAAAATCCTTTCAGTAATCTTAGCCTTTGTCGTATGAAAATTACTCAGTTTTCGGGTAATCATTGCATTCGAAAACTTGTCGGTGGCTTACTGCTCGCCTTCGGCTACCAAGAACCTTAGGAAAGTGGCGTAGGCTATACCATGATCACCGGGTCATGATCAACCTTGAATCACATGCCCCAATGTCTGAAAAGTTAAGGGTTAACCTAAGAAAGCAACGGTCTGTCTAGACGGATAGGAACTCACGCTAACCAAGGGCCGACTGGGGCTGAAATTCTGTTGGCCCAATAAACATATTTTGAACAACCTTCAGACCAGAGATCGACCGACCTTAAAGCCACAATGTATAGACCAGCTCGTGGAGGAAGAAAACTCCAACATGTCCGCTGGTCAGTCCGCCTATGGCCAATGATGGCGCTATCACATTGCTCTCAGTGCAAGGCACGTACGCTTACTTGTAAGTTTGCATTCCTCTGTTCCATTGGATGCAGCGATGATCTCAAGCCTGTAGATGTCTTCCGATGAAACGTTGAAGAGTATTCCGCGTAAGCTGTCTTCTCCGCGGCTGTTTTCGATAGTTATATTCACCGAATACTGCTCGTTGTTTGTCAGGTCTACTTCGACACTGAATGGTATTTTGTCCCGCAGATTACCTTCGAAGCTGAAGCCATTCTTACTCATCTGTAATTCTGAGACGGCCAGGAATGATATCATATAAGGTTTTCTATCTTTTACGATTTTTTCAAATTCAATTTCAAACTTTTTCATTAAATTTTGTCCACTATATCAATACTATATAGCAGTAGTAGCAGCAATAGTAGTAGTAGTATAGTAGAAGTAGTTTATTATTTTTTTTATTTTTATCATTATCACCATCATCATTATTATCATTATTATAATTATAATTATTATTTTATTTGGTATTCTGTACATAGTATAAAACAAAAATGGTATAACAGCAAACTTAAATATTTGGCAAAGAGAACCAACAAATACAACGCGTCCCCCCCCCCCCACCGAAAAAAATGTCCCTCTGATTGAGCACTTAATAATTCTGAAATATAATATTATTCCCAATTTGATCTTCATATCTTGAAAGCCCATTTAATCTTGTAACCTAGGAGAAAATTCCATTGGTCTCGCATCATTGGTTTTGAACAGAGAGTCTATTATGTAACAACAGTGCATTTCAGCCCATTCCAAGTTTGCAGTGCTACAATTTCTGCACTGTCTTTATGTCTTCAATCAGCTGTAGTGCTTTTGCATTCTCTGCTCCATTTAAAAAAAACTCTTGATACTTTATGTAGTTCCTCCTGATCATCTTAGTGCATGGTGGTGGCTGATCTGGGTATCGCCTTTGAAATGCACGTTGAGTGGCAAAGAGGCTGTGCGTTTGATCATACTTTAAAACAAGGAAAGCCCTTTGTTGGACAGTAAGCTGATGACCAACCATATTGAAATCAGTCAAAAGTCAATATGACAAATTAACCAAAAGTTGACCAAATCTTCCACCCAACTGAACTTAACTATGAAAGAAAGATATAAAAGGAACAAACATCTGTTCATTTCATTCTTATTTCAATTTCTGAATTTAATTTCTAATTAAGCTGGATACTTGTTCATTTTTTAAATTCTTGTTTCCTTCCTTAACTCTGTTAAAGCTCTTGCATAAGACCTGTTGATAAATCCTAAATATCTCCATACGAACCTTCTTTTGATTTATGTGGTAGCATTTTTATGTTAATTTCATAAGTTCTAAACTTGCAGAGCTCAAAACACTGGTTCAAATTTCTTTTTCTTTATTGTCTCAACAAATGTGCTTTAGCTCTAAACACCATTGATGACGAAAGTCCAAACATCTGTAAAACGTTCTTTGTTGAACAAAACTTTAAAATAAAAGGGAGCAGAGAATGCAGTTGATTGAAGAAATATTAAAGACAGTGCAGAAATTGTAGCACTGCAAACTTGGAATGGGCTTAAATGCACTGCTGTTACATGATAGACTCTCTTTTCAAAACCAATGGTGCGAAACCAATGAAATTTTCTCATTAGTTACAAGATTAAGTGGGCTTTCAAGATATGAAGATCAAATTGGGAATAATATTATATTTTAGAATTAATTTAGCGTTCAATCAGAGTGACATTTTTGGGGGGCGCGCTGTATATACACTCAACGAAAAAAAAGTAAGTCCCCTTAGCATTTTTTCATATATCTCAAAAATTATTTACCGATTTCAATCATTCAAATGGTAATGTATAGGGAATTTTCCTACGCATAAAATAAGTGGTATGTGTCTGCTAGTTGATGGCATTGTTGGTGTGCAATCATGCATTTTATGGCAAAAGGTGTGGAATAAAAAAAATTGCACTTTAGTGATCTGTGTGAGCTTCTACACGAATGATTGGAGAATCGCGCACGTTTCTGGACTTTTACGCACGATTTTTTGCATGTCACTCTATGTTTTACTTTTAATAAGCATCACAGTGGATGAACTGTTCAGTAAGTGATAGGTCTATCATCTGCTACCTAAAGGAGACCGATGAGAGAGTTTGGAGAAGGGTAGGGGGGAGCTTAAATGTGACTGCATCGCGGATGCAGTGGGCTCCCAAGTTGGAAGCATGATGATGTGGGATGGTATCGATCAACATCAATCCATGAAAAGATAGATATTTTTCCCGTTCCAGGTCGATTGACCAACTTTTCATTCCACACCTTTAGTCATAAAATGCATGATTGCACACCAACAATGCCATCAATTGGCAGACACATACCATTCATTTTATGCGTAAAGAAATTCCTCATCCATTACTCTTTGAGATATGAAAAAATGTTAAGGGCCCTTAGCATTTTTTCATATATCTCAAAACGTATTTTACCGATTTTGATAATTCAAACGGTAATGGGGAACTTACTTTTTTGGTTGAATGTACATATGAAGAATTTGTTGCAAATAGGGTTGGATCCAGTTTTGTAAAATATACAGAGAAAAATGCATTTGTTTGCCGGGTTATGTACATGCGTCCATGGAAAAGTGCAATTAGAGAGAGCATTTTTTCACGAGTGCATTAAAAATCTACCTTCGTAATTTTGTTCAAAGACAGAAACACAGTTGAATAATGTTCTGATATCAATAACTGAGTTTTCATCAAAAGTGGATCTAACCCCGTTTGCAAACAAACTCTTCATATATATACATATAATATATATATATATATATATATATATATATATATATATATATATATATACAATATGGCGCGTCACACGGGTGCTGGGAAAGAAAAAAACTAATTAAATAATTCAACTAACCCCAAATTCTTCTTTTGCAATCCATGCGACTTTACATAAAGACCATGACATAATAATTATAATGAGATGCAACATGAATTGCAATTACAGTTCAAAGATTCAAAATCAGAGATGAATAATCAAGGAGGAAAAAACAGGGAGAGATAATGAAGTCTCTTTAAGGAACATGCATTAGGACAATGAAAAGTAGCCTTCTAATTTGTAACCTAATATAAAGTGTCTTTGTAATTTAAATACGGAAATAATGCTGAAGAACTAGCTTTCGTAGAAATATTGCATGGTTACATACAACAATAGATCAGGGTATATACACTATTTTTATAATGATGCTCAAAAAACTCGAAGAGAGGTTGGTTTTGACTATCTGATAAAACTCTTTTTGGGTTGGGTGTTTTGGAAAACCAGTGGTCATGTGTGTGTGTACAGGAATACTACCCCCCCCCCCCCCCGCCTTTCCCACCGGTGTGGATCTTGGAATGGGCAAGAGAGGAAAAAAGTCATTGGTTTTGTACTCACTGGACACTTCTATGAGTCTTCTAGTTGAATTCGAGGAGCGCCTATACAAGGTCAAAACCAGGGAGAGTTTGTTCAGCAGGGTCACTCCTCCTTTATTCGAGATGACCACAGGGCCGCCATCCACTCTATAATATTCAGTGTAATAGTCAGAGAGGTTGTAGCAGAAAATGGGGTTGATCACGACGGAGGAGGGCGTTTCTTCAAGTCGGTACCCACCCTCAAGTGAAACGCTCACATCGTGAGCCCTAGCAGTGAGGTTCACAAGATGCAAGGTGTTGTTCTTGATGAAGCTACCTACAGCGAGGTTCAATAAGGCATACCCAGTCAAACACGATCTCTTGAAACCAAACTCATGCATTTCGATACAGCATTTCGCACACTGAATACAAAGACTACATCGATCATCAATGATCAATAACCCTTATTTGGTGCATTCTGTTCATGATGTTATCATTTCTGATGTATGTAGGCCTATGTATTTGAAGTTGTAAATTAGAAAATTCTGGACATTGTCATGATGCAGCTTACAAATTAACTATGGAATTAGAGTCTCTCAAAGTGATTCTCCTGTAAGATTATACATGTTCAAATGCAATACTTCTGCTCGGAGATAAACATGAGGAAACAAAATAACGAGAACGGATTTTACCAAGGCCCCCTAACCATGGTAACACAAAGCTTTAGCGATTGATCATAGGATTGATATTTGCGATCACTATGCGCAAGAGGTTTTGTGGCTCAGTGGATAAGTCTCCGGACTTTGAACCCCAAGGTCCGTGGTTCGAATCCCTGCAGCGGCACTAATGTCCTTTGGCAAGACATGAATCTACATTTGCCACGTCTTTCGGATGGTGACGTTAAAGGTCGGTCCCAAACGTAAAAAATCAGAATTGATTGATACACGTCTGTAAAAACGCAATTCACCACCACCACCGCAATCAATCGTAAAAATCAATCGTTCGCTCAATCCCTAGGATTGGTGTTACGGGGCGCAGGCTTATTACCTTGAGACGATCTTTTCGACCAAAATATGAAGCTAGGGATTCATAAAGCTTTTACATACACTCCTAATTGAAACCCAGTATTGTCCCTTTTTTCAGGCTATATTCCGTGAAGGCTTTCATCTTTTTTACAAGCTTTAACCTTGCCCCCCCCCCTGCCTTTGCCCTTTGAAGCCCTTTGGGTTTTCATGTTTTTGAAAGCCCATGAAGTGAGCAAATTTCAATTTATACATTACTTTTTTAAAATGTTTTTTTTTTTGTTGTTGTTGTTTGAATCCAAAGTTGTGGGGGCTGCAGGGCCCGCCCCCGCTTCCGCGGCCCCTGTTACAATCCGGATCCCGTAGGCACGGTAGGCAATAAAGTAAATGAAATAACCTTTTGTTACACTGTCCTGCCGCCCTAAGTTCACATGATGGTCTACGAGAGTGAAATCCCACGTTGTCTTTTCTCCTATATAACTGACGTATCCTTCTAATGTCACATTGAAGCGTGGGCAGGATAGTAGAAAGACAGGTACAAACTTGACGCCATTGGTAAGAGGGATTCTGTCCATACCTAACTCAAGGCGGAACGTCTCATCAGACACGGTACGCAGCAGATGGAGTCCCTTGCTATTCGGCTCGTTACGAAAAGAACCTTTAAAAAGGAGGCAACATTGAAAGAACAGACATGTCAGAATACACTTTGAAAAAAAAACAATGAAAGAATGGAAGACGCCTTTGGAACAAAACCTGAAGGAACTGAAGAACGTTTGGAAATTAATATTTAGGTTGAAAAAACTTTGGAAATGAAAACGGGAAGGAAATATAAACCTATCTGGAAACAGATATCGGAAGAGTTCAGGAATCTGTAAAAAGTGAAAAGTAAAAAGAATTGGAATTCTTTTGGGAGCAGAAACAGAAGAAGAAGAAGAAGCAAGAATGCACCTATTTCATGGTAAACCTCTTAACCCTATGGCTACTGGGAGTAGGTGACCCCTATGAGAATTTGAGAATTCAGTATTCAACGGTTTAAGAAAAACGTGCTCTTTAATTTGTGGGTGTGCATTTGTGTACAAAATGAATGCATGTGACCCCCAAAGGTGGTCACTTGCCTATCTGTGTGTTGTAAATACAGTATGCCACGCAGTACGTTTTTTGAACTGGTTTGTCGCTGCAAATCTGAAATAGCATTTTAGGCTCATATTTCATTCTTTCTGAATCAATAAATCTGTCAAAGCATACTTTCAAGTTACAGATTGCTTTGATCCTCTGAAATCACCCACTCCAATGCCTCAAAACCACTTTTCTTTCAGTTTGGACCAAGGCACCGGCGTAAATCCACTTTGAGGAGTGGGGGGATGATCGACTTTTTTGCGGATTTTTTTTTCTGTCGAACTCACACTTAAGTATAAACACACGCCCTCGCCCACCTGCACAGACCCCCTTACACACATTTTAATTTTTATCTTGCGAGCGAGCGAGCTAAAAATTACCACTTTTCTGGTTTTCAATCACATTTTCAAATAGAAATTCTAAAATATGATGAGCGAGCGAAGCGAGTGAGCCAAAAATAACCACTTTTCTGGTTTTCCATCGCATTTTCAAATGAAAATTTGAAAATATGACGAGCGAGTGAAGGGAGCAAGCCAAAAATAACCGCTTTTCTGGTTTTCAATCGCATTTTCAAATAGAAATTCTAAGATACGATGGTTGTTTACGACAGATTATTAAAAATTATATTTAAAGATTAATTCAAATATCATTTCTTCCTTAAAAAGTGGGGGGGGGGGATATTTGTATACGCCATCCCCCCTCTCAATAAAGTGTGGGGGATATATTCCCCCCCCCCCCCGGGGGATTTACGCCAATGGACCAAGGTTACCATATAGTAAACCAATTTCTTTCGAGAAGCTCGTTCTTACCAATGTAATAAGCGCTTTCCCCTGGTCTTTCTGTTCTGATAATTAGGGTCCTGTTCCACCGATGATAAGCCACGTCCACGCTATAGACACCAATGGTCTCGCTGCCTGGAGTACCAATCAGGAGGTGCATGTGATCCGTCTCACCAGTCCCGTTAATCTATGACAAATGCCGTAAAACCAGTATTAGATCTACATTCTGTATAATTGCTATTTAGTTACCCTGTTTTCATTTTTCACTGACTACATGTATATTTCATTATGTATAACAAGAATCAATGAGAGTGAAAATAATTTAGCAAATTTTGTACACCGAAATAGCGATTTTATATTTTCCATTGCGTTGCCAATATCAAGACTTTAATGATTATACTTGCAATTAAATCGTTCTTATTTGAGAAAGATACAACGTACTTAATTATGAATGGAATCAAAATTTCCATTGATATCTTTACATTTTTGTTCATGTATAAAGTGAATTTCCAAACAGACCAATACGCATTTAAAAATACTACTAAGGTGTCATGGAGAGGAGACAGAGGCGTCGATCCATTTTTCGGATGGGGGGGGGGGCAAGACCAAGCGGAGATGAACCCACGGCTACTGACATATGTATATGTATATGTGTATCAGAGTTGGTAGTATATACATATATACATAACATAGGCCTATGTCAACGTGAAGCATTTTCAATGTGGGGAAAATACGCATTTTGCTAGACTGTGAACCATCCTGTTTTCTTTCTTTTTTTTTTAATTTTGCGAGAGAGCGAAGTGAGCAAAAAAATAACAAATTTCTTGTTCTGAGAGAAGTTTTTAGTTATCAAAATACACTATAGGCATATATGATACCTAATATGTATATATATACATGGTTACCTCGCTGCCAAATATGACTCTATTTTGTCACATCGCTGGTCCATTGTTGCTACCCCCGAAACCACTCTGTTTTTAAATATTACGAGCGAGCGAAGCGAGCGAGGAATCACACTGTTTTTGATGGTAGAAGTAGTAACCCCTTCGGCAAATTACTCTGTGAGCCCATGAAACATCTACAATATCTATTCGATCTCATCTCACTTACCGAATTCGTTTGCTTTTCAAAACCATTAATATCAAACGAGTGAGCGTAGCGAGCTAGGAAAAATATACCCTTTTCCATATGATAGCAGTATTATTTCGTCATCATAATAATGTGATATGCACTATACAAGAACGGAATGTTATCATTATCATCATCAGAATACACTATAAACCCGTCATGCCTGCATGATATCTAAGTAATACATCCAATCACCAGCTACCTGGCTTGCAGTCCGAATCCATTTTGTTTCTACCATTAGCTAGCAAGCAAAGTCAACGACCTATTCCGGCAAAATTACATGGATTCGTCACCAAAAATTTGTCAACACCAAATATTATGATATTTTGGAATCTCGCTGCTATAATAAGCTACTTGCTGCCCGAAATCATCTTGTATCTAGCTTTTAGCAGCGAGAGTAGCGAGCGAGCTAACGAAAAATGTCTTTTTTTTTTAATCTAGGCCGTTATCTATTGAAAGTGTATCTATTTTTACGTCAACTGGCCGTTCGATTTCTTAGAGTGATATCTTGTCTGGTTATATTACTTCCTATGAGTAGAAGAATATATAACATTAGACAGGAAGTGTAGATGCAAACCGATTTTCTTTCATAAGAATAGTAATTATCATCGGTATTGGTTAAGATACTTAAATGCGAGCGAGCGCTTCCCAGTGTCCCATTTACTTTCTTTTTCCATTTTTTTCCGCTTTTATTTCACTTCCTTCTTTCCTTTTCCTTTCTTTTCTCTTTCTTTTTTCTTTTTCCCCCTTTTTTTTTTTTTTTGGGGGGGGGGGGGGGGGGGTGGGGGCAAAATGATATCTTTGCCCCCCCCCCCGAAATTTTCTTGGGGGGCAACTGCCCCCTGCCCCCCCCCCCCCCCGGATCGACGCCTCTGAGAGGAGATAGTACACTGCTACGAGTAAAATGTCTTCAATCATACCCAGGAATGTTCGGTTTGGTTTGTTTGACCTGACTATAAGCATGATAAGTGTGGTGGCCCTGAAGTACTCACGACGACTGGTCATGTGCACCGCGAAATTTGCGACCCCTGGATGCACACTTTGCAGTCAAGTCGCAAGTTTCGCGTCCAAAGCGGCCAAGTCGCAAAGTTCGCGTTCTGTGGTTGGGAATTTTACGACTTGGCAGCGAAATTCACGGCGCACATGACCTGTCCTCGAGCGTATGCCTACTTCAGGGCCACCATAGATAAGGAAGCTCGAATGCGTGTAAGCATTAAGCAACCAGTTACCAAAGGGCACTTGCGCATCGGCTTACTTTCGAACCGGGGTCACCGGGGTCACCGGATTACGAGGCCGATGCTCTACCAACTATGAGCTATCTCGCTTCCTATTGATAGCAAGGCTACTCACCATGTCAGTTCTCAGACCAGCTTCAAAATCATATGAAACGAGACTCTCTTCAAGCTTGTCTAGCATTACATCCATCCTCCATGTATGAAGGAATGCCTCTGGCTGTTTGGAAACAAATCAGGAAAAGAAGACCATTACTGTCCGGAACTTTCTCCATTCTCTAGAAATAAAAGAATTTTCATTTGACAGTACTTATCCCAAAACTTCAATAAACATGTTTAAGAACCGAAATTGCTTAAAGGCATTGGCTAACTTTGTGAGCAGCTGATTTAAAAAATTCTCAAACTAAGATGAAACATGTGTACGAGTACTTGTATTTATACTCAAAAACCCTGAAACCAACCATAATTTGGAAGGAAAAGTTGTAAATTAGACGCAAACCGCGATTTTATTAGCTTTTGTCTCGAGAGACACTGAACTAAGAGGACCGTTTGGACGAATTCAAAAATACCGTTACTTGCCTTCCGCCGCGTGATACGTCAATACACACAGTGCGGTCCGTTGAGTCATGTGCGCATGCGCACTCCTTACGTTGGGTCTATGCAACCGACCCTCGTATATTTTTCAAACATTGGTTCACATTTCTAATATTTTAAAATACTTCCCGTGGATATTATGCTCTGAAACTTTCACACTGGTATTTTTACACTATAACCCTAATGTTTATCCCATTTTTAAGTAACAAAATGAGATTTTTTTTAAATCATGACAATGTTAGCCAATGCCTTTAAGTATTTACGCCCAAAATTTGAGTAAACCACTTGCATTTCTAATTTACATATTTTACTGATTTCCAGACCCAGGCTACTTCATTCAGCAGAAAATCTGTCAATTCTGCACGCCATTCCCCAGTTTATCATAGTCGGAGATATCTCATTCTTTTCCCGGTCCCAAGCTCTGTAGTTCTGCGTATATGATACGAGGATGGTAACAGAAACTTAGCCAAGCACTGCACAACACACTAAGAATAAAAGGTTCAATTTTGCACCCTTGAAGTGTATCAGCAGGAGCTCCTTTATGGGTAGGCTACAACTTTGCACCCAAAGAAGCATTATGCACCATGAAGGGTGCAATGAGCTACCTTTTGCACCCTCAAGGGTGCAGAGGTGTACCCTTTAGGGAAGGTGCAAATTTGCATCCTTTTGAATGCAAAAATTTATGCACCCTTAAAGGTGCATAGTTGCACTTAAGGGTGCAGACAGCATTTCCAGGTGCAAAATGGTGCATCTTTGCACCTTTATCATGTAGGGTGCAAGATTGTACCCCAAAAGATGCTGCCATTGTTTCATTAAGGGTGCAAAATTGAACCTTTCATTCTAAGTGTGAAGGATTTGACAGGGGGCAATGTGAAAAAGTTCCCACAAACCAGAGAGGAAAGCATAGGTCTCCTGCCACTGATAAGAAGGTTGTATCTGGGGTTAGACAAGGTTTGTTCGTGAGTAACAACTGCGTCCTCAGAGTCAGAGACTGGTACCAATTCGTTCCTCTGCATGAAGTGCAGCGACGATCTGGAACACAGACACAAAGAAATTAATAGTCATATCCCAATCTTGGATTTCTCCTTGATTTATTGTATGGGTGTTTCGTTTTGTCCCGTTTTTCTTAATCCCACTGCAAAGCATTAGTAGCAGCAAACAGCAAGTGTATGATACGATCCCTCAGTAGCCAAACATGTTGAAACAAATTGTCTTTTGTTAAGTGAGACCAGGATCCCGTTTCACTCTAAAAAAAATAGCAGTAACAAGACACACACAGTAATAGACTCAGAAACTTAACAACCATTGCATATGTTTGACTGTGAGCAAACACTATAGTTCACCCCCACCCCTACTGCAATCCCAACCCTAAACCTTGTAAAAAAAAAAAAAAGATAATAATATAACAACCTATATTACCACCTTATTCCTTACACCCTGGCAAAGTCTTTCAAGAAATAAAGCCTAAAGCAACTGTCCGGGCAACTGTCGCTGGGGTAGATTTTGGCGGATCTGAAAGACCTACTTACGATGCATTGATGATGGTCTCATGCCTTCGTGGGGCGTTGATCTTGACCTTGAACATGCCATTCTCAAAGGACAAGCTACCTCCAAGGCTGAGAGATGAGGCCAGGTTGGTCTTGTGGGACAGACCGCTACGGGCACAATGGACATCCACCATCATGTCGATGTGGATCTCAATGGCAGCACTGTGAACGTGTTTAAAATCAATCATGACCAAGTCCAAATTTTTTAGTGAAATACAGATAGAGAGAAATCAATGGACAAACACTATGCATTTAGGCAGCTATACGGTACTAGTCGACTACTTCAGTACCCGACGCTCACTCTAAATTAAGTCGTGTTTAAGTAAATTTTATTGTATAACCAATCTTCCTTCGTCTGCAGGGTTTAAATTTTTAGCAGAATACGGGCCCTATGGATTAGACATGGTCTAAGGTTAAGCTTCTAATCAGGATTCAGGCCAAGGGTTTCGTGAGGTATTGCAAAACCCCATAGCCATACCATGCTTCAAACCTGTTCACCTCTTTCAAAAAAAAACCCCAGAACACTGAAATTAGAGATGGTGCGAAGAAAAGGCATACTTCTCCTTACTTCAAACAATCTTGCCTCCTCCAAAATACAACATAGAGATTAAGGATGATGTATAATGGTGGCATACCTTGGTTCAAACAATCCCTGAATAGCCATTTTCCGTGGCTTGGCCATCATGCCCATGACATCCAGCTTGCCAGATGCCTTCCAGACAGTGTTGAAGGCTCCCTGGATGCTGACCTCCAGAGGCATCCCGGTCATAGTCGGGATGGTGACCTTAGAGGACTTCAAGATCTTGTTCAGGCTGTACTCATAGGTCCTCTCTCTGGCCAGGGAGGATATTGTCTGTGAAAAGATGACACATGGTTCCAGCATTTTCTGACAATTCAAATTTAATTTTAATAAGATATTTATTTTCTTTCAACTTTACAAAAAATCCAGAATTGAACAATCATTTTTTTTTTTTCAAATTGTACTGTTTTGTTTGCAGTCACATTAAAGGATATTTGCAGCTTTTCTCGGCTGGAGTTCCGAAATTCATTTCAGTAAAAGCCGTTTTTTCAACCCAAATTCAACGAATTTTCTCAGATTCAGCAGACTTTTACCTTACGGTGAGCCATCGCCCTATCCCAATGGTTTGCAGATCTCTGGTAGGTTTTCAAGTAAAGAATTATGTTATATGGTCTGTCATGAAACCCTATACTGGATTATAATGAGTATATTATGTGGAACTCAAATCATCCCGAATGCAGTTTTGTCTCTTGTAGACCGAAGGCCGATAGTAATTAGAGTTCATATACTCCATTAATGGTTCATCCATAAAACATGAACTATTTTTGTAGAAAACAGACCCCTAACATGTGTCTCATGCCAATTCATTAACATGGGAATTCCCCGTGCAAGTTAAAGCGCGTGGTCATGAACTAAAACAAAATTTAATCTACTGTTCCACTTATCCATTAATCCACTCTCCATGTTTGTAGTTCACAATGTTACCTATAACTGTTATGTATTTGTTTTTTCATGTAGATCATGTTTGCTATTACTGCATTGCGCCTTTGGAAAGCAGTTTCACAAAACTGAACAGGCCAACCCTGCAGTATGAAATAAATAAAAAAAAAACAACAGTCATTTCCCCACGTCACATGATGCAAATCTAACCAATCACAGCGCGCAGGATATACATTGTATAATACCGTCATGATCCTTTCCCCGCTGAACATCTCGACCATTCTCTGGAAGTCATCTTGATCTCTGAAAAAGACATCGTAACCAAGGAATTTCAGAGCTATGGTAGCCTCCTCAGAATGCTCCCCCACCATATCACGGCTGGCTCCATACTGTCAACAACAAAAAAATACACCTTCCTTTATTTGTTTTTTCAAATCTAGTTTTTAATTGTCTCATCAGGAAAAATGCAAATATATATTTAAAACAATCTATAAAACTACAAATAATCTTCACATAATAAATAAAACTACATACAAGATTCCACATCTGATTGTTACAAATAATTTTTTTTGCCGAAAGATACGAAGACAATACAACAACAAATAATGCAGCCTCTCTTTAAAAAAAGAGAGATATAATAAAGAGGCTAGTCTCTCTTTCATTAATCATTTTTGCCTTAGATCAGACAATAGCTTTCTATAAAATCAGCTTTAGGTAGGTATACACAATTAAAACCATTTTCCCTTTCACTCCAAAAGATTGAATTATACCCGTAAAACATTTCGAAATGTTACCTTTTTATTCATCTTATTGAGGACATCGCCGACACGTTTGCTCAACATCCATTTGAGCTTCTGAATCATGTTCGCTCCACTATCCTTTTCGCCAGGGATTATCAAAGCTTCCAAGGCTTTCTCCCATCCCTCTATCCTCGCATCCAACTACATAAAACATCAAAATATACTAGTGTAAAGTCATAAGGTTAGGGGTCAGGGGTCATCAGAGCCTCCAGAGCTTCCTCGCACCCCTCTACTCAAAACATAATACACAAATAATCATGTTGCTTATATTTAATAATAATAATATATAGTTCTTGTATAGCGCATATCACATTATGATATAACGTCTCTATGCGCTTCCAAAGGACTTGGATATTATTACCCCAGCTTTAGCCCGGCAGCCTTTTACAGCGCGCAAGCATTTCAAGGAATGAATTCCTGCCAGGTACCCATTCACCTCACCTGGGTTGAGTGCAGCACGATGTGGATGAATTTCTTGCTGAAGGAAATTAACGCCGTGGCTGGGATTCGAACCCACGACCCTCTGATTGAAAGACGAGAGTCACCGGAGAGTCAGAACCACCAGACCACGACGCTTAATGATACTGATTTTCACATGTACATATTTTTTCTGTTTTACTACAAGTATCAACATGTCAATATTAAGCTTTCTAGCTGTAGCTCCCCTTTTAAAAAATCCTGTAACATACCTCAAAGAGATTGAGACCATAACCGAAGAGATCGATATTCATGGCTAGTCTGGCACTCCTCGGGAGATAGGACTTGGCTGTGAAGATTACGTCACTGTCAAAATGGATTCCATTACCGGACTCCTCTAGAACAAAAAAAAGGTTAGGCCTATATCAATTAGAATGAGCACATGAACAAAATCTGACCACAATTGTTGAAGTTCATTTCTTTAAGAAGAATTTGTAAAAATATTTTCCTATATGTGAATGGACGGCTAGTGGGATAGAAAAATGTATTTATATGGACAAAGGCCCGAACTCATTTATCTGCGTGTTGTAAAATAAAAACATGCATAATTTAATGTATAGCGTACGTAAAGCGCATTATTAAAGTTGACATCATGCAAAGAGAGAGAGGGGGGAAAAAATCAGTACTATTTATAAACCGTATTATAAAACTTGTTTATGAAACTGGTTCACATATGGCATGTAATGGTTTACCCTGTATACCCTTACATGTCATATGTGAACAAGTTTTTAAAAGGGTTCAAACTTGAGAATGAAAACAATCAGAACTTCAGGGAGTTCACACTTGATCTTAAATATGGCAGTTTCAAAACTCGGAACCCACTGAACAAAAAGTTGATGCTATCATTGCATTAGTTCTCTCAGCCACTCGGATCCTGTAGGCAATGGCTTAAATAAAACTCACCATCAGAGTAAGAGAAGCCGTAGTTGTTAGAGAACTTTCTGTAGTCCATTGTACATCTGGAGATGTTGGCTAAGGGGCTCTGACTGATCGCACTTTGAAGGTCAGCTAGCATGAGATCCGGGGAGTTCCCGAGGTTGGCAAGATGACTGGAGACATAGCAGCTCACTGAAATTTAGGCCAGTGGGAGTAGAAAATGAGTAACTAAATCAAGGCTACATTACTTTGTTGTTCCCGATCTCAGCCCGAGGAAGACAGATTCCAAGATTCAGATTCCCTTATTGGAGACCAAAATTGACTTTACAGCAAAAGGTAAGGCTGCCATCCCACTCCTGACACCTACTATAAAATACCTGACGGTATTCAAGATTATACTAGAAAGAGGACTTTGTAATTTTTTCATTCATTTTAGGCTGAGATAAAGCAATTTGACAACGTCAGTATTTAGTTAAAATTCTTGTTAAGTATTTTACCCTCAGTATAAAAAAACTACTGGATAACAGATTCAAGACTTATTTCAGTGCGTCTATTGCTATAGGCATGATAGGAGGTTTCCATCAATAACGCAAATTATGATAGCAAGCTGTTCACTATCACATTAAACGCTTATATTTTAAGGAGATGCGTGTAACTGCCCATAATTGGATTGCATGTAGGTGACATCAAATTTAAATAGCTAGTTATTCGCAAGTTATGGAATAAAATTTGGCTGGTTATAGTAAAATGATAAGATATGATTAGCATAAAGGTCAAGCAATCACTTGGTTAATGTAAATGCACAGCAATAATACCGACTAATCCAAGCATGCCAAGTTTTGAATCAAATACCAGAGATGGCGTCCATGATTTTCTTAACAGCCTACCTTGGTCATTCGGTTCAATGGCCAAGATGTTAGCGATGCCCTTCAGAAGTTCGGCAGATGGACATCTAATGATGGCACGATAGGCAACAATCCTCAGCTCACTGTCATTATCAGTGTTGCTAAAGATACTCAAGAATCGTTCAGTCTGTTGATGAAAAGAGAAGGGGAATACTAGGGAGTTTAAAACTACTGCGTTGGGATCTAATGAAGGAAATACATTGGTTTGGATTGTTCCTTTTACCTGACTGTTAAGAAAGCATGTCTGCCAACGGGCTCTAACGCATCGACTTAGTTCCGAACCCTGGTTAACGGATTACGAGATCACTGTTCACCACCATGGCAACTGAGCTATCGCCCCATGCTAAAGATTACAAGAGTTAGAAGCATGTTCTCTCTCGTTATTGGCAGCAGTTTAATTTATTAATCTATTGTATGAATAATTATCAAACTGTTTTGTGATGGTCTGATGGACCAGTATTTTCATAAGCTCTGCTTCTCTGCTGATCCCTGTTTTCGCTTTCAGTTTCATACAGTTACTCTAACATTTTTAATGCAGTCTTGTTTGGGGTTTGGGTTTCGGAACATGTTTTCGGCACTTAGTATTTTTATTACATTATTTCTCCACAGAGCAATTGTACCGCTTTGGTAGCAGAGAGATAGTTGGCATGAAAATGATTGAATATGGTTTCATATTGTCCGACTTGCATGAAAAGACAGGAGAAATCGTGTGATTGTGTCGCTGATCCAAGATTTTAAAAAATTTTGACTCTCATTTGCTTGATGTTCAACTTAAGGTGGAAAGAAATTCACATCATTTTGGCTATGATTTCATCTTGATTAGCCTCTAAAAGCAAAGAAATTTGACCAACAGTTCTTTTGGTTCAAAACGGTGCATAACCTTCATCTGTACAACTGATATTTGAAAATGAAAAAAAATGAAATGAAGTCTAAAGAGAATAAAGGATATCTGCGGTCACTGTTATTGCTTTATATAGGTAATGTTAATAAAAGAAGACGCTAAGATTCCTACATGCATTGGCGTAAATCCGGGGGGGGGGGGAGGGGGGATATATCCGCCCCGCCCCCCCCCCCCCCACTTTTTTGAGAGGGGGGGGATGGCGTGTACAAATATCCCCCACTTTTTAAGGAAGAAATGATATTTGAATTAATCAGTTAATAAAGTTTTTAATAATCTGTCATAAACAACCATCATATTTTAGAATTTCCATTTGAAAATGCGATTTAAAACCAGAAAAGCACTTATTTTTGGCTCGTTCGCTTTGCTCGCTCATTATATCTTAGAATTTTTGTTTGAAAATGCGATGGAAAACCAGAAAAGGGGTTATTTTGGCTCACTCGTTTCGCTCGCTCATCATATTATAGAATTTCTATTTGAAAATGCGATAGAAAAAACAGAAAAGTGGTAATTTTTGGCTCGCTCGCAAGATAAAAATTAAAATGTGTGTAAGGGGGTCTGTGCAGGTGAGTGAGGGCCTGTGTTTATACTTAAGTGTGAGTTCGACAGAAAAAAAAATCGGCAAAAGAGTCGATCATCCCCCACTACTCAAAGTGGATTTTCGCCGGTGCCTACATGCTTCCCTCATCAATGTCCCTGTTAAATTGCTCTTCATCCATCAAATTAGATCCAGCCCCCATCCCGTTCCCACAAAGCTAGTTCCCCTTAGTCATGTTAGTATTGTTATAAAAGCTATACCTCTGTCAAAGGTGCTAATGCAGACAAAATCGACATGATCGATAACTGTAGATTTTCTGTTCCGACACAAAAAAGCACATAGGAATTTAAGCTTATTCCGAGAGAAGATAAAAGCGAACGTTTTAGAAATAGGCCTACATTGCAGAAGCTAACAGTAAGATGAATGTTTGTTTGTTTGTTCTAGACTTATTTCCACAATGTTTAGCAACATACAAAATTTAATAAACAAAGTACTGATGTTCATCATAATTCATAAGCATAATGAAGAAATGGAGGACGGCAACTCATTGGCATATACAAAATGCCACCTTTCTTTCATGGGGTCCTTGGGTTCAACGACTAAAAGTTGCTTACAGGCACAGCATCACAAGACGACCTTCTGTAGGCTTCAATTGCTGCAACATGAATCTGGTTCGAGTTTTCACCTCTGTGGCATCTTTCTAGGAGACTCTTGCTCTGGATCAGCCCCATGCTGCCGATGGCCCTCAGAGACATCAGGATCTACAAGTAGTTCAGAATTTGGTAATGCAGGTAATATTTATCGACATTAGTAAACGTATGTTTGCGGAGTAACCATACGGCAGGATTATGGCGTCAGTAAGGTCATGTATAGCATACCAAAAGGCACAAGAAGAATCGCATTTAGCCCCTACCTCCAAGCGTCGGACAAGTAAACAACAAAAGAAAAGGTAAAATAAACAAAAAGAAAGAAAAACTGAAAAGTTCATTACATATTCGTGATGCACACTTACAAATAAGGAGGTCACCACACATTCGGCTTTGGCATGTTTGGAATCTTACCCTTTTCTTATCTTCCTCCCTCATTGGCATACAGGAATCGTGGAGGTTGTCTTCAAAGATGATAGCAGCATCTAAAATATCTCTATCCATTGAACAGTCGTCCTCTGACATACGACAGTATTGATATATCATGGAGGAGAGGGCGTAGTAAGCTGGCAGGTTGACCTCTCGGCTTCCGCTAACATAATGCTGATATAAGGAATGTCAAGAACCAACAATTAATGATCATAAGCTGTTCTTATTAAACTTGGATAACCAGTCTCATCGGTATTAATTACTGCTCAACCTGATGGCAGCATAATTATCATCTCCCCAGCACTACTAGCTACCCCTGGGTAGAGAGAGGCAGTTTTGGGTAATAAAACTTATTATCAAAGAATATCTAGCCCGAGATATCAGATGAAGAGTCAAGCGCCTCTCTAAAACACTGTTTCTTTACTACGACATATAAGTAGGCATACCTCTGTACATTAGATGTGATGATTAAAATTAATGTATATCAGCCAAATCCTGTTTGAGTAATGCTCTAATCAGTTTTTTGTTTAGGGATAGACCAACTTTAATTCAACCTACTCTCTCTAAAAAAAAACAAGAGTGAACGCGTTCATTCTGTTAGGGGTGAATTTCAGAAGAGAGTGCATTTAGAGTGAATTAAGAGTGAATTAAGAGTAAAAATTGTGATATTCACTTTTTACTCACTCTTTGAGGGGTGATCACTCAAAGATTGTGAGTGATCCTTGAGGTCACCCCTAAAAGAGTGAATATCACAATTTTTACTCTTAATTCACTCTTAATTCACTCTAAATGCACTCTTCTGAAATTCACCCCTAACAGAGTGAACGCGTTCACTCTTTTTTTAGGGAGAGTAGGTCACCATGGTCATTTATCTCAAAGCTAGCGAATGTTTTTTATTTAAAGCATTGATCATGACATACAATCAAACCTAGCCGCCACAAATGGGCAAAGTGCAAACATTATACATGCCTCTTCTTTCGTTACCTTAACGAGGTTTATCATGTTCTTGGTGGGATTCTTGTGGAAGACAAGCTTCATGAACCACTTCTTGAGGAAGACTTCATTTTCTGCCGAGTTCTCTGATTGGACGAGGGAGTGGAACCCTAGAGCACATTGTTCCTTGTCACAATCAATCAAAGCATCTTTCACCATCTTACTGAAAGAATAAAAGCGGAATACAGCGGAAAAACATAATAGAAGCAACAGTGAAAATTATAACAAAAACAATAATGATAAAAACAGCAGTGATAACAGCAACAACAACAATATTAATAATGATAATAATAATAATGATATTAATAATAATAACCATGATGATGATAATAATAAGAATATTTTGTTTACCGCTCCAGTGATAGTCTTCCTTTTACACTCTATAGCTGCTAATTACAATTACCCCAGCAACTGCCAGGTGCCCATTTACCCCTGGATTGAGTGGGAAAAAAATGTGGGTAAAACATCTTGTCCAATAATAAAGGAAGCAGGCCTAATTATCAAAGTATCCACCGAGGACCTCTTATAAAAAGGTTAAGGAGCCTTCTCCAATATACCATGATGCTTCTGCAGCAATGAGAGATTCACCTTTAATAAGTTCTAAAATAACTTTTATCAAAATCAAAAGAAGGGGTTTTGTAAAATAATTTTTATTGTTAATTTCAAGGAATCGCATATCTACGTACGTATCTTTCATTCATCTTATCAAAATGATTCCATATTCGACATAATGTATCTACGTGACATAACCTTTAGGTATTGATGAAATAAAATAAAATCAAATCATATCATTAAAATCAATTATGAATTTTACTTACATCACTTCATGCGTCTCTCCCTGAGAGCAAATCCCTTGAAGTCTGTTGATGACGGCGTAGATATTATCAGTGTCAAGTTCTCCAAACTGCTTGGTCAGCGTTTCGTAGAGGATTGGCGTTTCTGAACTGATACCGTTGGTGATGGACCCACAGATTTGCATGATAGTGTTTAGGACATCATCGCTGGCGATATCTGAGACCTGGATCGGGTCCTCATAGAGCAGGCTGGTCCTTCGAGCGAACCCGTTTCCTAAAGAACAGATGAGGAAGGCAATGTTGTGCAATAGAATGTTCAATTTCTATCATTACCTCCTTCTATCTTCATGATCTTACCATTGTATCTTTTCCATTTGTTCTATTTAAAAGCTCATAGGGACTGCAAAGTGATATGTTGTATACAATGTTTAATCTTTATTTATTAATGATTGATTTTATTCTCTGTATTGGTCGCTTCCCTGCCAGTACTACATCTTTATCATGTCATGCCATTAACTGACGACTGGAGTCCAGATTCATTTATACCACGAATCTTTAAATTTCAAATGTGAGAATACAAAGATATGTCTTTCTTTATTGGCCATTAAATGATGGTATGAGATTTCACCTTGCATAAAATTAAGATTCGAGCCATTTTGTGACCAACCCAGGTTATTATCCCGGCTGTGGCAAGGCAACCAGTAAGGCGCTCTAGCATTTCTAGGAAATTCTTCCTACTGGGTGCCCATTTACTACACCTTGGTCGAGAGAGGTAATTGTAGTTTAATGTCTTTCCAAAATACATTGGTGCCATTCCATGATGAAGTGCCAGGAATGGCAAATCTGCCAGACATGAGCGCTATACAGGAATCTCCTATTATCATGACTGTATTTATTTATCTGTGCCCCGTTTCATAAAACTTGTTTTCAATAACAATTAAGTTGCAATAACTGTTATGAAATCATTACATCTGACTGGCTGAGAGCAAATTTTTCATAGAGATGTGACAGTTGTTACTGATAACGAGTGTTATGAAACGGGGCCCTGTATCACTTTGGAAGCGCATAGAGACGTTATATCATAATGTGATATGCGCTATACAATTTATATTATTATTATTATTATCACTTACCGAGTGCTGACTTGATGGTGGGTCTGACGTCAATTCTTCTGATTATCGAATGAACCATTGTCTCGGGTGTGGAGTCTGATTCAGCGAATGGTTTGAGGGTGTGTGACTCACGGCATTCCACTGATCTAATACTCTGGCTATCCATCTCATACTCACACTCCATCCTACTCGCCAGGGGGCTGGCAGGAGCCTGCAAGAATTTGAATGATATACAAAGTATACATTTTTTGCTTGTTTTTTGTTCTTTAAAAAAAGCGTCTGAATCAGACAGTAACTCTAAGAATAGTCGTAAGCACTTTTCCTTTGAATATCTCTCTGTTCACCAATCTTTGAATAATTTGTCATAAAGTAATTTCTTAACGGTAAATTAAGACAATGTCTAATTTTTTTCTTGTTCTTGTCGTTTTGGTTTTTTTTTTTTTTGTTAAATTGGTTTTGGTGTTTTCTATAGAAACTATCAGGACCCTAGAGAAGGAAAAGCGTAGTTTATTTAGAGCTATATTCGTCTTAACCCCTTCTCTGCGACCCAGGTCACCTATTATATTGCAATTATGATAAATTACCTCAGAAAAGCATATTTTTTCATGTTTCGTTCATCATTCTTAAAATGGAAAAAAAACATCCATTTGAATAGAAACCTTACCATGGAAGCTTGCCGTGCCATATCCATACTGCGTCCAAGAACTCATAATCTTGGGCATGATTTTGGCGCCCACAGCAAGGGCTGACTGGGTCTAGAATCCTGGTGGGCATTTCGATGTGACAAGCTCATTTTGTTGCTGGCCGGCCCCTTCTTGTGTAAGCGACCGGCCCTTCTAACCAAATATTGACCGACCCCCAGAAATCCCTCAAACTCCTCCTGGCCAGTTCTCGCCTGCCTATGGGCAGTTCCAGGGTTACGGACATTACATTGCGGAGAATATTTGCAACTTCAATAGGTCATGAAGATAAAACCACTTTTTTTATTCGGAACTCATAAGATGCAATCACGCAAAAAAAATTCTTGATCATTATACCAGTGAAAGTTTCAGTCCATTTCAGCACATTCTGTGGTAGTTACGGCATGTTGTGTTTTCGTTACGGACATTACATTTATTGGACAAGAAATGCAATATCCGTATAAACGAAACATAGCATGCCATAACTACCACGTGTTGTACTAAAATGGACTGAAACTTTCACTATTCATAATCAAGGGTGTTTTGTGCATGATTCCATCATTATGAGTTCCGAATAAAAAAGTGGCTTTATCTTAATGACCTTTTGAAGTGGCAAAAGCGTAATGTCCGTAACTCATGGAATTGCCCATATGACCTTGAAAGGGACTAAACTTTCAGCACTGATACGTTTATACTTCTGATATACATGTATATATATTTCTTCTTGATCCTTAACTAATGATGTTCTAATTCAGTTTTGATTTTGAACACTTTCATACAATTTTGTATAGAGCAATTTCTTTCTCTCTTTATATTCCATTCACTTGTACTTTTTAATCCTCTCTTTACAAGTTATTCTATTCAATACTGCTTTACTTCTATTTGTGATCCCCAAGAGTACTGCAAGTCAGAATGGAGGACCATGTAGGGTTTCTATGATTTGATTTACCCGCTCCATTCCCTGCATTGCAGCTTGTCAGTACACTTGGATGATTAAATCATAATACTTTTTGAATTGTACTATGTTCCCCTTGTAATTCTTCATGTATTTCCCTTGATTTGCCGACACATAATACAAATAATAATCTTAATCAGGAGCGTAAGTCTACAAATCAAGGAGATGGCAAAACTTACTTCCTGAAGATGTAGAGGAATGGCATCCATAAACAGGTTGAGAGTGGTTCTGTGTTTGCATGTCAGATAGTCGTTCCGCTTGATGAAAGTCAGTTCTCCAGTACGACGGTATACAGGCATGCAGACACCAGTCACACCAGTCTATGGATTGCAGGAACACAACGGAGATACTAGTTATGCCATTTTAGGTGTGGCAAAGTTACAAGTGTAAAGTGGTTGTAATTTTGTCTATGTCTATTACCATCGTTTGTTCATGTCATATTTGTATCATGTCGATTTATGAACCATGCAGAAATAAATAAATCAATAAATAAATCAACCTTCAGAACAGGTAAGACTGCTCGGACCTTCACCATGGCTGGAACGTCAGGATCGGGGTATATTGATGGATATCCAGAGTGTGCTTTTGAAACGACGTCATGTGGGAGGAGTGCAATTATTGGCGCATAGATTTTGTTGAGTTAATCAGGGCTCAACACCAATACGTTTAGGCCTACAGTACAAAAAGAATCCCGAAGTTCAGTTAAAACTCTATACATTTGTGATATATCACACAGCAGTCGAGTGTAGGCAGTCACCAAACATGCCAAAGACTCTATAAAGGCCCTAAGAAAAAGGTCACCATTATTTGGTTAATGCCATTGGCATAAATCCCGGCGGATAGGGGATATATTCCCACCCCCCCCCCCATTTGTTCGAGCTGGGGGAGGGCGTGTGACGATCATATCGTGGAATTTTTATTTGAAATGCTCTTAAAAACCATAAAAGTGGCTATTTTTCGCTCGCTCGCAAAATAATAATATTATACGTGCGTGGGGGTGTGCGCAGGTGAATGAGGGTGCGTGTGAGTATACTTAAGTGTGAGTTCACCGAAAAAAAAAATCGGCAAAAAAGGTAATCATCCCCCACTCCTCAAAACGGGTTTACGCCGGTGGTTGATGTGCATACATGTGATCATGAAGCTACACTATCTACTGAATAAAAGGGTTCTTGAAGATCATCCTTGGGGTAACAATTTATTGAACTAGCAAAATATACCCTGAGGAATTATAATCTGCCCTTACCTCAAATACTCCGCTCTCTTCTAAAACAGTGTTTCTGGTTGTTCCCTTGGTCTGGATGTGAGAGAGGAAGCCCCTCTTCAAGTTGAGAGCCCAGATCTCTTCCCCAGCTTTAGGGCAGACAGAGGTGATGGTGCCGTTGCTCTCCATGGAGAAGCGTAGCGGGTGAGCCATCAGGGTCTCTCTGAAGGAGGAGGCGGCCTCTGGGGCAACCGTGACGCCATCTTGACGTTTCTCCAGGATGCTGATATCGTTGAGCTGGGTCAAGATAAACATATTAAGGCTTCGGTCACATTTCGGATACCGATTTTTAACAAATTTATTACCCATTTTTCAGGAAAAGCCAAGAGCTGCCCTACTATCAACAGAACTTACATGCACACGTTCATATTAATATGCTATAGTTTGATAAGTTTTATTTTACGATAAAAGAGCAATATGCAAGAAAAAAAGGCTACCGCTATATACTCTGTGGAGAGTAGATTTAGCATTAATTTTTGTACTCTCCACAGAGCCTGACCGGGCTAGTTTCAGCGCTTCGAAGAGGAAATATATTTTACAAGTTGATGCTCCTGTAAAGAATTTGTTACTGCTTTGTCATGTTTGTAGGCCTCTTTTAACTAGTATCACTGGCCATTCTTTGTATACCAATATAATCGAATATGTATATAAATAAGTATACCTTTAAAATCTTATCACACGCTGAGATGCCTTCGACGACAGCCGTAGCCTCAACACGAACAGTGGAAGACTGAGCACTGTCCCTGCCATTGACCCTGCTATCAATGTCCAAACCATATGAGAAGTGGTAGCTTTTGAAGGCTCTGAACATTCCCTCGTCATCTGCAAAAGACGAATTAAACGCACATTTCAAGAGTACTGCTCAAAATGCATTTGCTAGGTGACATAGGGGTATATGTCAATGCGGTTCGAAACGCACCGATATGTGTAACAGGTTTTTACCTTTTCAACTGTGATCACGGTGATATGTTTATGTACTATATATTATTCTGTTTGTTTAATGTACATCTCGATGTTCCATTGAATTTAGAGTGAAATTGGAGGATACATATCAAGTTCAAGTTCCTACAATTTTTAATTCCATCTAAAAGAGGCCAGGGCAGGTGTTTAGTCCGCAGAGACATCCGTTAGCATGGTTCGAGAGAGAGAGAGAGAGAAAACGCTATAATTTTTTTTTTACATCCAGATCACAGACATGCAGAAAGAAATGTCCCGCATTATTTGGAGAGCCTTTTCTTTTTCAATTTTCACACCAAAATAAAAAATTTGGGTTAAAAGCTTGCTTCACAATTTCTCATAGTGGGAAGCTTCCCAAGTTTGAAAGCAAACAGATTCTCTAAAATAATTAAATCAAGTAATTTTACTCGAAGAGGATTTAAACCTGTTGGCATGGTTGATAGTTGATCGATATATAAGAGTGACATTTTTGTCCATCCGTGACAAGGATCATTTTATATAGTTTAAGTAGACATCCTTTTGTCTATTTAAACAAGTTATGATTGCAATTATTCCCGACCCCTGTTGTTTAGTGGATCTCTCCATTTTTCATAGGTTTTTCTTTAACAATAGTACATTGCTGTCTGATTTCTTTTCGAATATGTTATAAGTTGTTCTGTTGGAAATAAAACGAAAACCAAAACTAAAACCTGACAAGTGCAAAGTGAACCAAGGCTCGAATTTCAACTCATTCAGTGATTCCCTTCACAATGTAACATAGAATAGCTCAATACATTTTCTGTTTTTAGAGGTCTTCAAACTTTTGAAATTTATCCAAAATGTCAGTCCTTGTCAAACTGATCAGTCTCCTCATCTGCTAACTATCAAAACTGGATTATTTCCAGTTCTTTTTTCTGAAATCTAGCATGTCTGGGTTGGTCAAATACATGAAATATTAAATGTAAGAAAAGATGAATACTACTCTTTAAATGAGCATTGAAGCGACTGCTAGATACAGGGATTGCCTTTTTTTTTCTAATAACTGATCATTCTAAAAAAAACATTGACAACCACATCAAGTTAGCCATACTGGGCTAACAGGTACAGGAAGCTTAACTTTAAATGCCAGGAAATGGTATGACTCACTCCATATACTTGTATATATTTTCTTTTCCGATTTCACTTCGCCCAATTCCCTTTTCTATTAACCTCTCTCTCTCTCTCTCTCTCTCTCTCTCTCTCTCTCTCTCTCTCTCTCCAATCGCTCTCCCAATATCTAACTTGTTTCAACTTTGCACGAACGAACATCTTCTCTAACCAAATGTTGTCTCTCGACTGACAATCATGATTTAGTTGAGCTTAAGCTTACCTGGACTATCGCATGCTTTGGCGCACTGCTTTTCCTTAACTGGTCCTGTAAAGTGAAAGATATAGAAATATTGAAAATAATGAATTGGGAAAAGTTTAACTAATAATTTCCCATATCCGAGTTGCAGCAAAGAGACTAGACTAACAAACAGACGATAGACTGAACGAAGGCGACGAAAGTCGACAGTAAAATAAAAGGCCCAGACATTGTTGGATATCGATCAGTCTGCATGGAGTCGGACTTGAGGGTTGTCTTGTGAATCATTCAGGAGGCACTAAGGCCTAGTGGATGAGCAGTGGAAAGCCTCAGGTTCAAACATTAGTCCTTGCTCTTCGGAAAGGCATATACCAAGTCCCTTGGAGATGATTTAAGCCCAGCGCACACCTTACGATCCGACTGGCTCACGACTGGTCCACGACTGGGTGAGAGGAGGTGAGTCATGGGGCAGTCGTAAGCCTCGACACCGCACACCTTGCGATTCCAGACCCATCCGACTACTCTGTCTGCGACTTGCACATGCGCTTTTAGCCGTTTTGCATGCCCGACGTCATGCCACTACTGCTGTCTGATTGGCTGGAAGATGGATTGAGCCTGCGATCTCTTGCGATCCAGTCGTGAAGATTCGACATGTCAAATCCTTCCGACTGCCCTTCCGACTGGCCTCTGACTGGTCTACGACTCACGACTGACCAGAGCTGTGACGTGACATCTCCTCTCACTCAGTCGTGGACCAGTCGTGAGTCGGTCGGATCGTAAGGTGTGCCCTGGGCTTTAAAGTCACGGTTCCCCGATTATTTTCTCACAAGCATACATAATACTTTCTTCGTAGTTAGCAACTATAGTGAGAAGAATCATTCATTCACCACAGAAACGATCCTCATCTCCATGTCCCCCCCCCCAACTGGATATTCATAAAAGAATCAATTTCGTGACGTCATAAAGCAGGGGGCGGAGCGTCTTTCAAAGTGGGGGAGCACCACCGAAAAAAAATCATTTTTGGGGGAAAGGTGGTAGTTATACGAATTATGGGATAAACTATTCTAAAGCTTAGTACACCCCTATATTGCTTTTAACACACTTTTTAGGAGAAAGTTTGAAAATATCATTTACATGCAGTTGTAATAATAATCTAGTACTCATTTGCGAGCAAGTATTATTTGCGGAAGGCAACTGTATTATACAGAGACTTGATGATAAAAGCAATCGCAAATTCATTTTAGAGCTCTTCCATTATCATTCTTATTTTCATGCGCTAACCCGGTCGTTTTCCTTGTAATTGACCAGGCTGTACTCATCGTGCTCATCGCAACCGTTAACTATTGTGTGTTTGGAGAAAATAGTCCACTTGAATGAGGTTTTGAGCACAACGTCATCATGAATAGATAATGATTGCCCCCTGCTTCAGTTATCATGGTTATTATGAGTCCTGACTGATTCTTTGGAGCTACAGGCATGACAGGTGAATGGTTGTCTTCTGAGGACTTTATATAGGGAGTTTACCAGAAGTGAAAGGGAAGTAATTACGAGAAATGGCACAAGAGAGAAAAGGGGTGCTAATCAGAATTTACAAAGGGCGTGTATCAGATCTGATGGAGGCACACCATCTGAAGAAGAACTGCACTATTAAAAATGAAAAAAAAAGTTGCATTGAAAAGGGGCACTTATTCATAATCAAACGGGCGGCACTCATCAGAAAAGAAAAAGGGACGCTTATCAGATTCGAAAAGGGTATTATCATGAGAAGAAAGGGCACTTACATAGAAAGGAACTTATTAGAAACCAAACACGCATGTATCAAATTCAAGAAGGGGCATGCACTTGCCCCAATGGAAATGGGACACTAACCAGGGAGTGGGTAGGAAATGGCCTTATATCACTTTGATATCGCACATTTATAACAGATGGAACTGGAGAAGTGGGGCATACTAAGGAAAAGAAGCACTTATACATGGTATGCATCAGATTTCAAATGGAGCGCTTATTAGAGGCGAAAAGGGGCACACTGCAGAAGGGGAATTGCTTCATGAGAAACAAAAAGGGGCAGTCAAAAGAGGCACTGGTCACACTTCAAATAGGGACATTCATTATAGTCGAAAAAGTGCACTTCTCGGGAGGGGAAAAACCACTAAAAAGGGAAAGGGGTACTGATCAGACCTAAAAGGGCGGGGGGGGGGGCAAAAATAACTTATCGGAAACGACAAAGGGCATTTATTAAAATGTGATGAGGCACTTATCAACAAATAAAAATGTTCTTTCAAGAAGAAAAAAGGCTCTGTGTAGGTCTGAAATGGGCGCGCCCCCGCACCACCTCTAGATTCGCCAAGAACCCAGTCCTGCCAGAGGATTAACTACAGAAATGACGACCCGAAAATAAAAGTTATATGTATAAAATATATCAAAATCACAAGGAAAACCGTTCTGAAAGAGACTCAAAATCAATCAGTTAGCCTTTGGCGGTAATGTAATGTTTTAACCTCTCGATTGGCTGTCGGTCTGGCGCCCACCCTGTCAGTGTGATCAAAGTATTATGTAGCAGTCAAGATTTTAAAAAGGGGGGTGTAACATACCAGCTAAAGTTCCGGCTACTAGACATGTGAAGACTAAGAACTTTCTGAAGTCCATGATGATTGCTCCACGTATCATCCCTCCGAAACACCACAGCTTCTCACTCTTGCAAGCTTCCACACCTCGTAGAGGCAACAGCGGCCGCAATGATATAGCTGCAGGCACATACGTGAGTATATAAGCTAAATTTATGTTTACTTTATCATCACAGCTAACTTTTCCACCAATCAAGTACTTGTACACGGTTTAGGGTGGATGATTGGTTGTCGGAGAGAAGCTCGGGGGGGGGGGGGGCTGTTCCCAGCTACTGCCAGTACCCCTCTGGAAATCTCTTGTTGCTGAATGAATCTACAAGAGTCGATGTGTGTGCGAGAATTCATTTTGTGGGCGTCGGGCGGGGGCGTGTATAATTATTTCTATATAATTCGGCTTTTCAAGATCAGACGTTTTTCAGAAAATCTTATGATTTATTATGTCTTGGACCGCTCTTAAACGTCATCATCTGTATAACAAGTGAAACTAAATTGCTCCTCTCCTTTTCGTTATTATGCAAGCAATGCCAATTATTTTCCGTATCTGTTATAAAGTCTTGGTGTATTTGCTGGAACATATTTTCATGCCTGATTTTGGTTTTATCGGTTTTATATTCAGAATTTAAAAGATAGGATTTAAACATCTATGTATGAACATGAATACAAACGAGCCTCAATTGTTTTCAATGGTTTAAAAGAAAAAAAAATCTGGATAGTTCAATTCAGATGAGTTATCATAAAGCCAAGACATGCCAGTGGCAGAGGCCTAGTGCACAGCAACAGCATGTTGTTGTTTTTTTCTTTTGTTGTTATTGTCGTCGTCGTCGTTGTTGTTGTTGTTATTGATGAATTTAATCAGAAAAAATTCATTTCAGCATTTCAGTTATTCTTATTCAATGCAATTCATAAATATCTGTATCATTGAATTAAGGAGAATGCAACCCAGGCATCAGTGTGCTCTTAGTGAATGGTGATAACCAAGGATATCGAGTAAACAGTGAAAGTTTGAGCAAAGTCGGATAATCTGTTCAAAAGTTATACATTTTGAAAGTTTCATTAAATCCCTATTATCAGTATGGGGATCGTTGAGTTGGCAACTTTGCCAGCATCTGTGATGTCATCATGGACAGCTCTCCATTCATTTTGTGCACAAATCTTCCACCAAAAAAATTATCTTTATGAAATTTCAAGTCAGGAATCAACATAATTCTTCCCAAAATGCTTGCAGAATTGATGTAGCCATGTCATATTCAAACAATAAATTATACAATTTTTATTTTTCTTGAAAATGACTTTCAAAGTTCTTGAACAGATTTTGCTCAAACTTTCACTGTTTACTCTTCTTGTTCTTCTTCATTCACTGGAAGCACACTGATGTCTGGGTTGCATTCTCCTTTAACTTTAATGATCCGGATATGGGTGAAATAAAGAATGTCATTGTGAGTGTCATTGATATTGTTATCCCTCGGCTTTATTTTCAAGGAAATGTTGCAAGATATTCTGAGGGATATACGTCACGAAAGATGTCCTTGGAGATCCAGCGTGGCCTGGATCTGACCGTCATGACTGTGTCAGTGTAATGTAGCAGGTTCTGCGTAATTATCAAGAAGATGTTGGTTAATTGTTTGCCTTCTTCCCATGTTGGAATTCACTTCAGACCTCCTTATGTAGTTTGGTCTAAAATTTTCAGTTGTTTGGTTTTTAAGATAGAATTGTTTTTGTTTAGGAATTAACAGTAACTATATCTTCTGAGCTGCAGCGAACCACTTTGATTGGCCTGTTTGGGATTCTCCTTGCAGGGACTGCTGGTATGGCCAGCTGTCAACAGTTATATGTTGATACGCTATTGTTGGCAATTGCACTGTATATACACAAAATGAATAAATGAATAAATATTTTTTTAAATACATCTATGTAATACTACTACCTCATACGAAAGAAGTTTGTAGACTCGCTGTAATTGTTGTTCGTTGATTAAAGTATTTATATGGCTGAAAAAAGGCTTGGGACAATGATGATTAATACTGAAGCGTGACCACTCAATTGGTTTCGAACCTGATACCACTCCAAGGACAGAGACGGTTGCCTTACCACTGAGCCATCATGGCCATAGTACCTCCTTATTCATCGTGTCCAACAAAATTTACTGTCTGTGGCATCTCTCTCTCTCTCTCTCTCTCTCTCTCTCTTTCCTTAATACCCCCCCCCCCACCCACCACCACACAGCATTTTCTTTTTCTTCTTTTCTACATCTACATCTATTACATCTATGTAATACTCATACGAAAGAAGTTTGTGGACTCGCTGTACTTGTTGTTCGTTGATTACAGTATTTATATGGTTGAAAAAGGGCTTGGGACAGAAGGCTTTAAGTCCACCCCGAGGTACTTGGAGAATGAGGATTAATACTGAAGCGTGTCCACTCATTGGTTTCGAACCTGATACCACTCCAAGAACAGAGACAGTTGCCTTACCACTGAGCCATAGCTCCTCCTTATTCATCATGTCCAACAAAATTTACTGTCTGTGACATCTCTCTCTCTCTCTCTCTCTCTCTCTTTTTCACCCCCCCCCCACACGCAGCATCTTCTTTTTCTTCTTTTTTGTCCCTCTGTATACCTCGCCCCTCTCTCGCTCACTCTCTCTCTTTGTCTGTCTGTCTCTCTCTCTCTCTCTCTCTCTCTCTCTCTCTCTCTCTCTCTCTTCCTTTCTCACTCCCAGGACTTTCTGCTGGATGAAAGTTCCGGCCATAACTTCCGTTTAGTCTGGCGGCAAACATGAAGAGACGTTAGAAACAAGAGAGAATAGCAGTGGCGGCACCAGGGGGGGGGGGCATTCCCCCCCCCCCACTCAGAAGCTTTGCCCCCCTCAGTTGCCCCCCCCCCAGAAATGTTGAGGACTTTTTGGAGAGGGGGGAATGGCGTGTACAAATATCCCCCCTCACTTTTTAAGGAGGAAAATATATTTTGATTTATCAGTTAGTAAAAATTTTGAATATCTGTCATAAACAACCATCATATTTTAGAATTTCTAATAGAAAATGCGATTGAAAACAAAAAAGTTTTTTTTTTTTGCTCGCTCGTCATATTTTATAATTTCTTTTCTAAAATGCGATTAAAAACAAGAAAGGTGGCCATTTTGGGCTCTCTCGTCATACTTCAGAATATTTATTCGAAAATGCGATTAAAAACCAAAAAAAGCGGTTATTTTGATATTAAAATGTGTGTAAGAAGGAAAAAAAAAATCGTCCGAGAATTCAATTATCCCCCCACCCCCCTCCCCCGCTCCTCAAAGTGGATTTACGCCGGCGACTAAAACTCGCGCTTCACGCTCGATTTTTCCATACACGCCAAAAAAAATTGACGGCCCCTGCCCCCCAACATTTTCTTTTGCCCTCCACTTCCCCCCCCCCCTCACTTTAACAATCCTGTTACTGCCACTGGAGAATAGAGATTTATGAAAATCACCTACAATAGTTTAAGTAGCTTGTAAATAGACATTTTGGATGTTTCCTGCCTTTTTCGTTCAATCGATGCAAGAGGCAATCAAGAGAAAACATAAAAAATACGAGTAAAAAAGAAGATCCTGATCCTGAAAATCACCTACAGGTAATTAAGCCTACAAAACACATAATTATCCCACTCCCCCCCCCCCCCCCTCCCCACAAAAAAACCCACCTCTCTACACTCTAAATGCCTTTGATTAAACATTAATCAAATAGATTGTCATTAGGGAAATAGCCAAAATTAGATTTAGACCAGGCTAGGCGCAGTTCTAGAGCAAAAGATTTGGGGGGAAGGGGGGGGGGGGGCGGCTACTGGGGGCTCGGAGGATATGTGCCAGAGCTAGAGCAAAGCGACTGAGAGGTGGGAGGGGGATACCCCCCCCCCCCACACACACACACACACACACACGTGCGCGCGATAAGAACCTTCGAATACACATCTACTATTTTTTTTAATTGCGAGCCAAAAATAACAACTTCTTGCTGTAATTATCATCAAAATACACCCTATGCTGACACATTTAAATGGTCTATTTGGCCACCTCGCTAGCCATGCTAGATTTACCTTGCTTGCAATTCTTATGCTGCACTCTTAAAAATTCCGAGTCAGACTTGACCCGGAAATAGTCGGTTGGGGCCACACTCCATTCCGGGTAAAAAATGACACGGGTTAAAGTCAAATTAACCCGGAATAGGGTCAAATGTGACCCGGAAACAAGTCTTCGTGACCCTATGCGGGTCGAATTTTGACCCGGAATGGCCCTAGCAGTCTATTTTCTGGGTCAGTCTGACTCGGAATTTTTAAGAGTGTGTCCAAAACCACCCTGTTCCTATAAAGAGCGAGCGAAAGGAGCAAGGAATAGTCTCCACAAGCCTATAAAATATGGGGAAAAAAACCCAACATTCGGTCACTTTCCTTGCATGCCCAATTCGTTTGCCTTCCCAAATAATTCTTCATCTATAATAGCTATTTTATGAGTGAGCGCAGAGAGCGAGAAAAGAAATGTACAAAATATAATACACACCAGCGTACAGTAAATCCGTTTCGAGGAGGGGGGAAGGGGTTGATCGAAATATTTTTCAGAAATTTCTTGCTCACACTCCACTCTCTTGCCCGCCCGCACACCGTCCCCCATACATACTTATACATGTATACATGTACAACTATGAAAATACTAATGCCCCCTCTTATTGGATGGATTTTTTTATCAATAAAATCAATATGGGGGGATGAAAAATGAAGCAACCAGGGTGCACGAAGGAGAGGATGTGTTCAAAAGAGATGGATAAGGATGGAAAGAGAGACAGATACAGGAAGAAACAGATGAAAAATCAATTCAGGCGAGATTATTTGATGAAAATTCGAGGGTGTCTGAGAGAGAGAAAGAGAGAGCCGGGAAAGAGAGAGAGAGAGATGGGGGGGGGGCAGAGAATGGGAGATGATGGAATAATTGGAAGTTTTTGAAGGAGGTAAATGAAATATTATTGCAATAAATGTCTTAGGTTGATCAGATTTTCAAAGTTCATTATCCTTTTCCAGATCAAGGTAGCTACAAGGTTATGGGCCTATCCGTGATTTTTTTTTTAAGGGGGGGGGGGGTAAAAATATATGTTCATGTATAACATATCTTTCGGGATATCAGTAAAACTTGATAAATTCTTTAGTGTAAGTCTTTCCACGTATTATCATCTCATGTGATCCCCCACCCCCGATTATTAGTGGTTGTGAAGAAAATAAAAATATTTGGCATTTCCTTGAAAGTCTGTTAATGCATTGAAATAGATAGGTAGCTGGTCTACATCTATACATCATAAAAGGATGAATATCAATGATTAAAAGGGACGTTTCGTAATACACATGGGCAATGATCCAATGGTAATAAAATTTGCTCTTCATCATCGTTTCATGATTCATCGCTGCAATTTAGAATTCTATGAGAATTCTTAACGATAACATGGTTTTAAATAAATTTTTACCCGATACTTCGTCATTTGAAGGTAGGTTTCTCACGAATGTTCGTGTAAAAGATTAGTCTTATGTCAATGACCACAAGTGCTAAAATCAATTTTTTAACATCCGATTTACCCGACCTTTCGCAAATAAAGTGGGCTGTTTTCACGAAAGGTCGGGTTACGCGATTACACGGCCCGACGCGATCACCCGATGGTTCGAATTAAGCCCCTCAAAAAGTATTTTACCGCATTTGATCATTCAAACAGTAATTAATACGGAATATTTTCTTACGCATAAAATGAATGCTTATGTGTCTGCCGGTTATTGTTGGGGTGAAATCATGCATTTTATGACAAAAGGTGTAGGAAAAAAGTTGATCTTTTGTGATTTGTGTCATCTTCTTACGAATAACACAAGGGAATCACGCATGCTCTCTACGTTATATTTTTAATAAGTATCCCAGTAGATGAAGTGCTCAATAATTGATAGCAAACGCAAATTGAAAGTTGTTGTTGAATTGGAACCTGTTATATGTGATTTGTATTTACATAACTTTTTGATATTTATACAGCTTTCAGCTGAACGCGGGCAAAATACTGTAGGCCTATATTGTTTTTCAACCGTGAATAAAACAAACAAACAAACAAACAAACATTCCCCTATTATGAAAGTTTTGTAATTTCTGTACACATGTGGGGAAACTTGTGAGTATTGTGACATCATCAACTCACTCACTGAGCATTCATATCGATTATTCGAGAACTGTTTTTGGAAAAATAGCAAAATTTCAAAAATTCATAACTTTCCTATTTACATCTAATTTTCATCAAATTTTCACTGTTTTATTTAGATTTTTCTTTTATTCTTTCTATTGAAATGAACTTCATCTTGCTGTGGACTTTGCCTTTAAATATGGAAATCTTTATGATGAAATTGTCACTGCCCCAAGTGTACACAGTTTCGAAGCTGCTTTTAATAGATAGATTCTGGCAGTGGCGTAATGAGCCAAAATATTTGGGGGGGGGCCTCAATCTTTGCGAGGAGCGAAGCGACCAATCCTGAGGGACCGAGCCAGGGATACCCCCCCCCCGCACGATACGGAGCTTTTTCATTTTTTCGACTTAAATATGTGCAATCTGCAAAACCTGAAAAGAAAATTCCAACTTCAGTTCAGTTCAATTTTCATTTTTTTCTCATTTCCAACAAAAGAAGTAAATAATTTATCATGAAAAATAAACATTTGAAGTACAATACATGCAATATGAAACATAAAATTTGATGACATGTACTTTTATGGATAAGCGTGTCATAAATCTATCGACCGGAAAAGGATTTTTTTCATGAACTTGGAAACATGCAGCCCAAATAATCTTCGCAAGTTTCAAACAAATGCCAGCGTTACACAAAATACCTTATTACTTATGATAATAATACAGACAAAGACACTATGAAATAAAAGGGACGAGCATGGAGAGTGTGTGATGCAGTGTGGTACCAGGGTTTCACTCCCACAGTGGCGTAGCTAGGATTTCATTTTAGGGGGCGGTAGTGAGCACGCGAAGCGCGCTCCTTAGGGGGGGGGGGAGGGTGCAGGAAGCTCCGAAGTTTCTTTGAATTGTTCCTGTCTGCTCCCGCTCTTCTTACGTTCTCTTACCTTTTTTTTTCGCTCCCGCTTTTTTTCCTTGTATTTTTTCTTTTTTCTTTATTTTTTGTTGGCGTTCTGGAGGGGGCGACCGCCCCCATCGCCCCCCTGGCTACGCGGGTGCATTCCCATGGTATAGGAGCTTTTTGCAGTATTGATGGTTTGCAACTCTGTAAAAGAACGCTATTTGGGACTACAGACATAAAGCCCGTATCTAGTTTTGGTAAATCTAAGAATATTCATTATCAAAGTTTGAATCCATTGTCAGATAAACAGATAAAACCAAGTGTTATGTCATAAAGTATTAGTATTGATATTATGCGTGTTTTCTGCCTTGCTATGCATGCTATTTGGGAAATTGTGAACTTCGCGTTACTTAACAGTAGAAAGGGAGTCTAGGGAGAAATAATGAAATTCGCGTGATATCACTAATACAAAATTGAAAATAAACCATGGTTGAAGTTTATTTGGGGCGGCTGGCGCCCCCCCCCCCCCCCCCTCCAGTACGCCAGTGGATTCTGGGGGAAAAAATGAGCCTGTAAAGTATGACTACGAATGCCCTTTACTTGGATGTGAGCCAGCCATCTTTAAGCGGAAGAATCTAGAACTGAATAGTGAATATAGAGACAGGAATATAATCTTCCCTAGGACCCTTGGCCTTGGTATATCCCTAGGTATTATTGGCCCAATATTTAGGAAATATAAAATGTGATAATTTTGTTCTCTAATTTCAGCCAAAACAAAAACAAAAGTTATTTTTGAAAAAAACTATAAAGAAAACCTGAAACATACGCAAAACAAAAGCTGAACCAACAAAAGCAGAGCAAACAAAAGCAGCACAAAACAAAACGAAAAGTTTACATCACGTGACCAGCAGCATAGCTAGAATCACGTGACACTTTGCCTAAAGCCGGGCAGAAATCGGTATGTAATTGTAAACTTATTTTCACCATTATTTATTACGCGTGTTAATACCAAGAATTCATAATGTATAGCCTAGATCAGATAGGAGAGGTTGATATTAGTACATTAAAGCTACGTTTGAAAAGGAAAATAATCACAGTAGAGCTGTACAGTATATTATAAACTGGGTCTCCAGCCTGGTCTGTCCTGCATGCTGCAGCAGGAGCCGATGCCCGTCCGCGACCTGCTTGCATCGCCGGCCTTGCCGGGTACGCATACATCATCAGCTGACAGCTGCGGCATGCTGCTGACTTCCACCAAGCCAAGGGCAAGGCCCACTCACACTAGTGCTCGGTTATGTTAGCCATGGGAGGCGTTACATGATGTTATTCTGATGTCATGTAATGCCTCCCATGGCTACGGTTATGTACTAACCTCGCACAACACTCCAGATGTTCTGTAACATGCAAATTGCTGACAATAGAATAGGAAAGTAGTGTTCTCTGTCCAATTCAGTGGACAGAGGACCCGGGGGGGTCACTTCCATTGAAGAGTGGACAGCATCCGCGAGAAAAAAAAATGCGGAAAAAGGGTATTTTTTCAGGGGTAGGCGCGGAACTTGCGGAACGCGAATAGAGTGTCAAAAACGAAAAAAATTGAAAAAAAGCCCCCTAAATCACGATTATCTAAAACGCAAAAAGGGTATGTAATTTGCACCGACTGCGGGACCGACTGTAACAAGACTCGCCTGTGTAAAACATAATGGGAAAGTGAATTATCTCGAGATAAAAACGGCTCCAAACTTTCAATGGACCCCACTATCACTCTCAAGATATGAAAATAGGAATATCCACGTTACTATAGGGTGTGCAAATCTGGGACATCTGCACAAAATCCGTGTTTAGGGTGTCCTAGCGGCCTGCCCTTGAATCCTCGTTTAGGGTGCTTTTTGAAGGACGATTCTCGCGGATGCTGTCCACTCTTCAATGGAAGTGACCCTCCCGGGACAGAGGAGCAAGAGCTGTGTCAACACTGTGATCAGAAAAATATTTTTCAAAATACAGTTGATCATGATGATTTACATCCAGTTTGAACTTTGAAGAATGGAATGGAAATGGGATATTTTATTATCCTAGGTGTAAAAAGCAAATATGTTATATGAATTTGTTGATTATTTTAGTGATTTCAATCTTTGACTATAGAGGGCAGCATGTCACATAAATTTGCACGGCTCAGCATACCAATTTAGCCCTGTGTGGGGCAAGGCCAAGCGTGGCACACAACACTGTCTGGGAATGGGCTTGGTCCCTTATCCTTCATGGTTGACGTGTCTTCATTCTTGTTGAATACTGATGTGAACTGATGGTTTCAAGTGGAAATAGAGTCTAACGTTAGTAGATCTACTAGTAGTAGTGTCTACATTAGCCCCGGGACACTGAGACTGAGTGGAACCACTGGTAGACTACTGCTTTTCGGTGGAGCTCTTAGTCTTGTCTGCAACAGTGAAAACTCCTACTAATAAACTTTTTTTAAAAGTAAATAAGTTTTTTATAAGTCAGTACATAAAGCAATTAGAGTAATGTGACACATAGCATAGCGCACACAGGGCTACATTGGTATACTGAGCTGTGCAAATTTATGTGACATGCTGCCCTCTATCGTCGAAGCTTGAAATCACTAAAATAATCAACAAATTCATATAAAATATTTGCTTTTTACACCTAGGATAATGGAATATCCTATTTCCATTCCATTCCTCCAACTGGATGTAAATTATCCTGATCAAATGAATTTTGAAAATAATTTTTCTGATCACTGGTGACACAGTTCTTGCTCCTGTCCCAATAAATTGGTACAGAGAACACTACTTTCTTTTTGTCAGCAATTTGCATGTTACAGCATGTCTGTTGTGCGAGGTTGTATAACCGAGCACTAAATCTAGTGTGAGTGAGCATAGTGCTGCTCTTTCCAGTGACAAGCCTGATCTTGTAAGCATCTATAGTGGGAGCCTCAACTACCTGCTCAGGAAGAGAGTTCCAGTCATTTACTATCCTGTGACTAAATGCATCTCCCCTTATGTTTGTCCTACACCTCGGCTTTGTGAGCCTTGTACCTGTGCCCTCTTGTAGTTGTGTCGACTAGTTGGAAGCAATGGTCAGGGTTAAGTCTGTCATGTTCATAAATGATCTTGTACACCTACAGATCAATAATCATATCTCCTCTCCTTCTGTTCTCCAGGAATGGCACATTCAGCCATTTATTGTTGTTTTGTTAGTATCATTATCTTTACTATCACTGTTCTCTCATATTGACAGAATATGACCATCGATATGGCAAGAGCAGTGGCAGTGCAGATTATCGCTTCCTCTGTGCTGTTGGTGGCAGGAGTTTTCGGGCAGTACAAGTCCAGTGATCTTAGCAAGCAACCACACATTATCTTCATCGTAGCTGATGATTTGGTAAGAGACTATTTCTATCAGGAGTAGAGTCAAAGGCTCCACTCCACTCATCCATCCATTCATCCCCTCATCTATCCATCTATCCATCCATCCATCCATTCATCTAACCATCTGTCCGTCTATTTCTCATCCTTCCATCCATTCATCCTATCCATCTGTCCACCCATCCACTCTTCCATTCCTTTAAATCTCTTCACTTCAGAACTTTGCTGTAATCCTGTTTCCTTTTATTTCTGTTTATATCAAGACTTGAATTTGTATTTGATGACTTTTTTTCCTTTTTGAATTCTTCCCAGGGGTGGGATGATGTCAGTCTTCATGGTTCCAGTCAGATCCCAACTCCAAACATTGACAGCCTAGCACAAGATGGCGTTACCCTGACAAACTACTATGTATCACCCATCTGTTCACCAACCAGAAGTGCCATCATGACTGGCAAACATCCCATCCACACAGGTTTGAATGTATACTTATCTATCCTGTCTACATGTGTATTGTTGAAGGGCAGGTCCATTGTACGCGAATTGTGAACATAAATGAAAATTGACATTGTGTGCATAATCTTTGTTTTGATGTCTGCTCCCAGCTTGAAGAAGAAGGAGAAGAAGAAGAAGAAAGGAAGAGAGGAAGGGGAAGAAGAAGGAGAAGAAGAAGAAGAGAAGAAGAAGGAGAAGGAGACGAAGAAGAAAGAACGAAGAAGAAGAAGAAGAAGAAGAAGAAGAGAGAAGAAGAAGAAGAAGAGAAGAAGAAGAAGAGAAGAAGAGAAGAAGAAGAAGAAAGAAGAAGAAGAAGAAGAAGAAGAAGAAGAAGAAGAAGAAGAAGAAGAAGAAGAAGAAGAAGAAGAAGAAGAAGAAGAAGAAGAAGAAGAAGAAAGAAAGAAAAAAGAGAAGAAGAAGAAGAAGAAGAAGAAGAATTTTGTTTGTGTAGGGAAACTTCATCAGCATCAATGCCCTTCTTCCAGAGGGCCCTGCAATTACATAACGCTAGCAGGACCTCTGTTGTAAGAGTCAACACTGAGGCTTCACTAATGTACCAGTGTTCTCCCGCTCATACCGTAAACTCTCTACAGTTTAGAAATGCCCTCTTGTGTTCTCCTTTTGACAGGCATGCAACATGACACCATAGCAGCTGACGAGCCTTGGGGTCTTGGTCTGAATGAAACAACGATAGCACAACATCTCAAAGCATTAGGATACAGTACTCATGCAGTAGGGAAGGTAAAACTGCAGATTCATTAGCCATTACTGTGAAAATGTGCAAAGACCACTTCAAGGCTTATTGGTATACTACTTTAATTTTTAAAAAACAGAACAGGGGGAGGGGGGGGAGTTAAAATACAGCAAATTACATTTCTGTGAATTAAAACACCAAGGTAAGTGAGTATGCATATTATAGCACCTTTAGTACAGCACTCCTCACACTTATGGAGTACCTTGGAAATGCTATGTTTTTGACACACTTTGCAACTGCGTATTTGGGTGCTGACACAACATTTTGCTCCTGCGACATTATTATTATTATTATTGATTTGGGAGGGGAAAAGCGAATTGAATCACTGTAACCCTGAGGTCTCTCCTCCTGATATCACTGATTGGGGGTTTACAGGTGGACCACATACACCGGGGTTTCCCCCTACTCTTATACGAATAGTGCAGTGGGATCTTTAACGTGCAAAGGTGGTGACTCTCCTTTACACGGGACCTCCATTTAACGTCCTATCCGAGGGACGGAGTGTTTTCCACTGTAGCATAGCCTGCGTCTATGAAACAGGGGAGGGGCACGATAACACACAACGTAGGCTTCAGTCATCTGTCTTGGCTGGACTCGAACCCACGATCTTTTGGTTCGAAAGGCAGACGCTTTACTGACTGAGCCAACTCGCTCCCTCGAGACAGTTGCTCCTGTCTTCATTTCTCTGCAGACACAGGGTTGGATTTGGGGTTGTAATTGGAGTTTGGTTCGGAATAATTTGAGCGTAAGGATTAAGGTTTGTGCATGGTTTGGGGTTAAATTTTCATGTTTGGCTTACACTGTCATGTGCAGATTTTCCATAGGAGCAATTGTCGTTGTAGCGAAAGTCATGGAAATGCATATAGGTATTTATAGACAGATGGTCTTGATGCAATTTTTCGAAGAGTAGTGTTCAAGAAAATTGTTAATGTGGTAGTTAAGTAATTTTCTGAAGAAGTTGGAACTAAAAGCTAAAGATTTCTGAGCTCTCCTGTCCCCATTTACTTATCTGTAGAATAAATGAAGTTTTAATACTTGCATTGTTTTCATTCGGTCTTTTCTTTAAACAATTATTTGGTGGGAAGTTCATTTGAATTCTTTGTTATTGTCGCTGTTTTTGTCCTTCAAGGTGATGTTTAGTCTATTTCACCAAGGACTACATAACAATAAAAGACACAAGTTTTTCTCTTTTTTTCTTTTGGCTACTTCAGTGGGGTACACTGCTCTACTTTGGCAAAACAAGTACAAATGTGTGCGCAAATGCCACAAATAAAGAAAATGCGTTTTTGACCTCGCCCTTCACCGTGGATCAGAAGTGATGCTGTTATGTTGTAATTTACTGCCTTTTTGCCTCTAGAATATTTCAGAAATGTGTCAAATTTGTGACTAATGGGAATGGCTTTGTCAGTTATAGTTTCCATTAAAATGTCACTTGCTCTCTTTTGCCATTGTGGATCAGTACGAACAATGGGGTATGAAAAATGAAGTCACGTTCATTTAGCTAAAATTATTAGATTCTGCAGTTAACCAAATTACAACGTCATGTGATCACTTTGTTTTGTTTTCAGTGGCATTTGGGATATTTCTCTGAGGACTACATACCAACACAGAGAGGCTTTGATTCTTTCTTTGGCTACTACAATGGTAGAGGAGACTACTTCACACATGAGGATAATAGGGTGAGATACATAGGAATGTGGAACTGACTGTTTTGACCAGTCCCACACATTAACATTCTTGTAGACAAGGTTGCTTATATTTCCACATCATTGGAATGCAACCCTCAAATTAATTTTTTTTCCACGGGGGCTCTTATTCCAAAACCCTAATAAAAAAGAGCCCCCGTCAGCTTTCTCACGGAGGCTCTTTTTGTGATGACAGGGGCTCTTTTTTGCATGTATTTTTTGTTCATCTTACCCCCCTGAAAACACTTTATTAGCCTTTTGATTCAATGTTTAGCTAATGTTTTGTACCACTTGACTTAAAATTAGGTTTCCCTGAGTTTCCTCCTTATTTATATTATCCAACATTTTATGTACCGTATTGTATATAGGCCTGGCACGAGTAGTGATTTTACTACTCGAGGTAAGTAGATAAAAATACTCGATTTTTTTTTAGTACTCGAGTAGTAATTTGCTGTCAAATTACCACTCATTTGAATCATAAATTACGGCCAATTCATAGTTTGAAGTCTTTGGACTTGGGTTCCGATTGTCGCGAGTGGCAATGTCCACCACAGAATGCAATGAGTGGGACTGATTCAAAATTTTGTACATCTCAAAAGACCATTCTTACCGATTTTACGTCCATATCGATAAAAAAATATCCACACTCAATAGTTATTTTTAAGTGGAATAATTACCCTAATTTTTCTAGGAAAAATACCATTAGCATACCATTCTTCGTAAATTTGTTTGGTATTCCATCGGCAACAGCAAACCGTCTTGTTGACAATGATATAGCCTTTTGTCAAGGGGTGCAAATAATTACTTGGATTATGCTGTCCGCTTGAAAATAAAAGCAATCACTTGTTTCTAAAATAGTTCCAGTGATTTTTATTGAAATTATTATGTTTGATGATCGAAGAATAATTAGTTCGCCACGATCATGATTACGAATGATCTCAGTGATGATATTTCATAAATCAAAACAATTAGAGCCTTTATCGTAAGCCAGGTATTTTACGAGAATTTATTTTTATGCCTCCGCCCACCATAGGTGGGTGCCGGAGGCATTATGTTTTAGGGTCGTCCGTCCGTCCGTTTTCGTTCATGCGATAACAGTTCTCGCGATACTGCACATTCTAAAGTGTAATACTCTGAAAGCGCAAAAATCTATCCCATTGTCATGTCCGTTACGCTGGAATTGCCCATTTATTTGAAGAGATGATGGGGTTCTTTTGTACTACAACCTATTTCTAAGTCATCAGTCCATTCTTAACTCTTTACTGCAGCAAGTTGGTTGACTGGAAGAGAGATTGCATGAGTCAGCTTTTGGCACACATAAAGTGTAACATCTTCACATGCTGCAAACACTGTAGCAGTCCAAGGTTTCAATCCTTGTCATTACTGATACTGTGGTTATAATGTGATATTTATGTTCAGGAACCTGAATTACAAGCTCTGCTTTCAAGGTTTCCTCCCCAATTCAGCAAACATTTATTTGCCATATTAAATATATATACTTGCCATTTAGTTGATATACATATACATGTGCATACTGAATTTGTGTAATTCTTCATTGTTGAGTTTCCATACCCGTAATGATTTTGCAATGTGAAAGTCTGTAAAATCTTTATTTGCTGTTATTGTTGAAATAATTAAAATGAAATTAAACAAAATGAAATTTGTCGTGAATATATAGACTAAAGCATGTACCGGTATTGATATTGTTTTATCTCTTTTCTTGTGGTCGTCAGGCAGGATTTGTTGGCTATGATCTTCACAAGAATGGTGAGGTCTTTTGGCCAGCCTTTGGACAGTACTCTACAGAAATCTTCACAGAGGAAGCCCAGCAGATTATCAAGACCCACAATGCTTCACAGGTATGAATACATTAAGTCAGTGACTGCTGAATTCTTTCATTCCCATTTTCCCGTGCACCAGTGCACATTCATATAATTAGACTTAACAGTCATAATAATATTTCTCCGCCAGCATTGTACCAGTGGAAGTAAAAAAATAGCTAGTGTGTTTTAAGTGATATCTATAGAATAATTGTCAGTATCAATACTGCACTAAGGGAAGTAGAGTTTAAGTAGATATTCAAAGAACAATTGTCATTATTTTCTCCTCAAAATTGATTGAGCGTACAAAGAAGTATTCTTTGTACTGGGGCTTCCCAGTTCCAGTAGCCAAGGGTCAGTATGCATACTTAGGTGATGGAGATCATTGACGTTACTCGGAATCAATACTAATTTGTCATTTACTGGTGCTTTAAGAAGGCTCTGGCCGGCACGTGACTTTTGTGTATTTACAAAGTGGTTCATATTCATGAAGATTTCATGCCCTAAAAACGGCTGTTCTAGGCCTGTATAATAGTTTGTGGTTTTGAGTTGACGCCATAATTTTGCTCTTGTGCTATGTATTATTGTATAGTCTGATATTCAGTGCATTGTCCAAACTTCTGCGTCAAGAAGAAGAAAGTAAATATTGTTACCAAGTATAGCTACATTGAAGTGTGTTTTTTTTTTGTTCTTCTTTCTTTTCTCATTGCTTCCCAAGCAGCCTCTATTCCTGTATTTAGCTCATCAAGCTGTGCATGCTGGTGTTTATGGTAATCATCTTCTAGAAGCGCCTAACAAATACTACCAAAGATTTCCTCACATTAAGACAGAAGGCAGAAGATTGTATGCAGGTAATACCGTGTTGTTATTTTTCAAAAACCTTCTGTGTAGGCTATGTAAGCCTTCTTTTCAACTTTCTTTTTGTGAATGTAACTCTCCCACACCCTTCTTATTTTTCTGGGTTTTATTGTTCTTGAGTGTCGAGCAGTTACCTACTAGAAACTAGTGGATTCTATATTAAGTCTGTGCTATATTGAGAATTCAGTAGGCAATCTGGTTAATATACCATAACCAGAGCATACATTTTACCATAGGTTTTCATGCCCTAAGTCTGAAGATGGAAGAATGTATGCAGTGAGAATGTATTTCCAAAGGTTCTGATGTTTTTAGCATAGTCTTTGGGTTGTTAGACACATATAAGGATGTGCTGCTTACTAGCATTTTCATTTCCTCTTTCAGCAATGGTCTCAGCTTTGGATGACTCAGTAGGCAACATCTCCCAGACGTTACGTGATGCCGGTCTCTATGACAACTCCATCATCGTCTTCACAACTGACAACGGTGGACCCACCAACGGCTACGACGGTAACCACGCCAGTAACTGGCCCCTGAGGGGATGCAAGCACACCCTATGGGAGGGTGGGGTCAGAGGCACTGCCTTTGTAAACAGCCCCCTCATTAAGAAGCCCAGACGCTTCAGCGATCGCATGATGCATGTGTGTGACTGGGTGCCTACGCTGTATGGAGTAGCAGGGGGCGACCCCAAGGAGCTGAAAAATTTGGATGGATTGGACCAGTGGGATGCTCTGTCAAAGTAAGTTGGAATTTTAACCATGACTTCTGAATTCTAAAACATTAATGGACTTAATGCAAGAGCCACCTGGTTCCCATAGCCAAGGGTTAAAGGGTAAGTCCACCCCAGAAGTTTCACTGTTTCAATAAAAGGAGTTAAATTTGAACAGCATTTTAAAAAAGAAATTAGCAAAATGGGTCAAAGAATAAGAAAATTACACTCATTTAAATTTTCTAGTAAATTACTCTCGGCTCTGCAAATTGGCAACACTGATGACATCATATGCGAGCAGCTCTCCATTCACTTTGTACATGAAATTTCACATTTTCTCAATTTGCTTGGAACTTCACATTTTTGCACCCCTAAGTCGAAGTATGTTATGTTATGATGATTGAAAGAGTGAAGATAAGATAAAAGATGTAGTAGCCTCAAAATAGACCTATATACCCCATAATAGACTTGTACCCCGAAAAAGGATCGTGATTTACCCGAAAATAGAAATGTACCCCAAAAAGGACAGGTACATGTACATAAAGGTCCTTTTTCTTGGTCGGGGTACAAAGCGGTCTTTTTTCGGGGACACGGAAGTCCGTTTTCCAAAATGAATACCGCCCTGACCCCAACAATTTTTAGAATACTGGCCCTGGGAACTTAGCCTTCAAACCCCTTCAATTATGGCATACATGTATGATCCAAAAACAATTACCCTGCAGTAAGTATCCTTCCTTAACATCCTAACCATCATGCTCTGTATAGATAGGTAGATTAAGTGAACCAACACTAGCTCTTAAAGGATATGAAGCATGGAGCAATTTTCAGTTAACCAAATGACATAGCAATGTTTTATCTACCTTTTTCACAGTAATGCCCTCTCCCCTCGGAATGAAATCCTTCACAACATTGAGCCTGTCTTCAACTACTCAGCCATCCGAATCGGAGACTACAAGCTCCATTACGGTGCCCTCTCAAAATCTTATTCAGGGTGGTATCCACCTGAAGGTAAGAAGTAGGTTTTAACCTAAACCTTCTTGAAGGTTCCTGCCTAGTGCCTTCAGTACCTCGGTACTCTGCTCAATTCTCCCTATTGCATATACAAGATTCAACAGTAGAGGGCGATATTTCCTGCATACTGCGCAGGTCAGCACATGTGCAGATACAAATCCAGTACCAATGATTTGACAAGATTTCTTCCAGCTTCCTTAGAAAATGCACAGCCAGGTTAGCAGACCCCTCATTTAGTGAAAATATTGTTCAGGTTTCATAAACCCTCCTGATAATTTTATCAGATCTCGTCAGGTAACATCAGAATTTGTTGCTTGCATTTTCTAGGTTCAAAAACTATAATTTTTATGGGGCTTGTTAAGACTCGACCCATTATGTTTGTATGGAAACCGGAAGTGCCCTTGTCTGCGCTTTGTGTGGGAAATATTGCCCTCTACTTCTGAATATCATATTTGCAATTGGGAGAATTCATTTTGAAAACTGAACCCATTCTATAATGATAACTAAAACTGCTAGAATAAAAACAATATTGGAACTCTCTCCCCAAATGGCCCAATGTTACTTTTGTATAGCAATGCCTATATTAAACATCAGATATGTGATTCACTCCCTTGTGCTATGTAGAATTACCAAATTAACTAGGGCAGAGCATGAAATAATAAATTGGTTTATTGATTCATTTACTTTGCAAATTTAATCAGGATGCCAGTTGTGTATTTATCAGTACATAAGACTGTCTATCTCAGAGCCCTGATAATCTAAAAAATAAGTGTACAGGGTGCCGTTGCATAAAAACTTGCTATTATAGTAACTTTGCCATCAGTGGTAACTACCATGGTAACGTTCTTCAACAGCCAATGAAAATCGAGTCTTCCATGAAAGTTACCATTGATGCCAAAGTTCCTATAATAGCAAGTTTTATGCAATGGCACCCAGGTACATGAAAACTACCTGAAACTGTACAAAAGACCCCTTTACATCAGCCATACAAAATATCAATAGGATTATGAAATAGATCGTAGTAATGAAAGATACCGTCAGCTTGAATTAAGCAAATTACTTGACAGGACAAACACATGGTGAATATGTGATTTAAATTCACACTGATCAAAATGGCAAAATATAAACAGTGATAAATGGAAAGATTTCCTTGCATGGCTTTGATATGAATGCCCTTTGAATATTTCTATAGGAGAGACTTCCAATGAGACAAAGCAAGTTCCTAACTCCTTTGTGGTGAGCTGTCCTTCTAAACCAGCTAATGCCTCAACCAACTGTGATTATGAAAATCACAAACCTTGTCTTTATAACATTCGGGATGACCCTTGTGAATACAACAATATAGCAGACTGGAACCCAGGTCAGTATTCACTGGTTGAGTTTTGAGAATGATGATGATGATGGTGATGATGATGATGGTGGTGATGATGATGGTGATGATGATGGTGAAAGAGATGATGATGATGGTGATGGTGATGATGATGAAGATGATGATGGTGGTGATGATGATGGTGATGATGATGGTGATGGTGATGATGATGATGGTGATGATGATGGTGATGATGATGATGATGATGATGATGGTGATGATGATGGTGATGATGATGATGATGGTGAAAGAGATGATGATGGTGATGGTGATGATGATGAAAATGATGGTGATGGTGATGGTGATGATGGTGATGGTGATGATGATGATGATGGTGATGATGATGATGATGATGGTGATGATGATGATGGTGATGGTGATGATGATGATGATGATGATGGCAATGATGACGATGGAGAGTTAGTGATGGTCATGATAATGATGGTAATGTTGAAAATAGTGATGGCGATGATGGTGATGACGATGATGATGATGGAGTGTTGGTGATTGTTGTGATGATGATGGTAACGATGAAAATAGTGATGTTGATGATGATGGTGAGTGTGATGAGAGTGGTAGTGATGATGAGGCAGAGGAGGAGAATGGTGATAACGGTGACTGATGTCAGTGACAATGACTACAGTGCTTAGGCTGATGGTGATACAGTGGAAACTCAGTATAATGATGTCTGTGGGACCAACAAAACTACCTTGTTATAGCACGAATCTCTTATATCAGGGTTAAAAAAACAATAGAATATAAAGAGCTGGGACCAGAACATTACCTTGTTATATCAGGAATATTTTTATATCAGATCTCTTTATATCAAGTTTCCACTGTAGTAATGATAGTAATGATGATGGCTGATTATGGTGATGAAGCTACATTTAAATTAGACATACATGTACTCAGGTCCAGTAATGAAGTTAGTGTTTATCTAGTATCTGAAATCAGAAATTATCCTTGGGGTAGTATCATACTTGCCAACTGTTCCTATTGAATAGGAATATTCCTGTTTTCGGGAAAAGAAAATTGCCATTTTAACTTGTGCGTTCCTAATTCTGTTCAAATTTGTCTGTAGAATTGAATAGGAAATTTAGGAATGTTCCTATTTTTGAAAATTTCTTAATTTGTTCCTATTTCTTGGTTGTCAGGGTTGGCAGGTACGGTAGCGTTGTCAGAGTTATGTTTTACAAGTGGCATTTCATATGCTGATCATTTCTGTGTGTGTTTCTTTCTTCAGCTATTGTTGACATTATGAAAGCGAGACTGGAGGAGTACCGTCAAACAGCAGTGGAGCCTAGAAACCAGCCACCAGATCCTCAAAGCAATCCCAAACTACATGATAATGCATGGATACCATGGGTGAAAACATCAAGACATGTTCATCATGTCTCTTATACCGGTACATAGCCCTCACTATTAAATACCCCAGAGCAGTACCAAGGGTGTTTTCAGGTCTGAATTTAATGAGCTTTTTCTCCTCCAATTGGCTACTATTCATCTCCTACATAATTTGGAAAAGATGTTTACCGTACGTGTGTAACATGAATCAGTGTGAATGAATTTTTTTCAAAATTAGCTGCCAATTTGCACATGAAAGTACCCGGTACTCATGGTATACTTTACACTACATTTTCAGTTCTCCCCACTGCAAATATGAGATTCAGCAGAAGAGGGCGACATTTACCACATATCGCGCTGGTCAGCACATGCGCAGATAAAAGTCCAGTACCGATGATTTGACAAGATTTCTTCTGGCTTCCATAGAAAGTGTACAGCCAGGTTAACGAATTCTTCATTTGACGAAAATATTGTTTAGATTTCATAAACTCTCCTGATAATTCTGTCAGACCTATGCAGGTAGCATCAGAATTTGTTGCTTGCATTTTCTAGCCTCAAAAATTGAAATGAGTGAATTCCACTCCTGTAAGTTATGTTCAGGCAAAATTGCACCTAAAATCTTTTTTTTTTTTTACATTTGATTAACCATCCTAAATATAACAACTCTAAAAAAACCTTTTGGGTCTGAAGAGAGAAAAGGGAAAAAGGAGGAAAACTGCAAATGTCTTTAGAAGTTTACATTGCCATTACCATGCATAAAAGATGAATTCAAATTGTCAGTTAATAACTTAATACATGCAATCAAATCACATGTATATGATCTGATATGCCTTGCAATTGTAGTTTAGACCTTTAATGACTAAACATTTTAATCTGATATTTTAGGAGTCCATTTGAAACCCCCATCTAGACAGTTTGACCATTCATGGTGTTAGCCGAAATGGCATCCAAAATTTGATTTTTAGAGGGTAATGAAATTTCATCATGAAGGTCTGTGTTGTGCCCAGCCTGTTTGGTATAAACTGATGTCTAGGAAATTTTGTAAAAAAATTAAAAATTACACAAAACTTTGGATGAAATGTTACATTCCTGAGAGGTAGAAAAAACTTGAAGACATTGGTTAGCATTGTTACGATTTAAAAAAATCTTGTTTTGTTACTTGAAAATGGGATAAACATAAGGGTTATAGTGTAAAAATACCAGTCTGAAAGTTTCAAAGTATAATATCCACAGAAGGTATTTTTAAATATCAAAAAATGTGAACCAATGTTTGAAAAATATACGAGGGTCGGTTGCACAGAATTGACATAAGGAGTGCGCATGCCCGTATGACTCACCTTACCATACTGTGTGTATTGGCGTATCACGCTGCGGGAAGGACATAACAGCATTTTCAAATTCAAGCAAAGTGGTCCGCTTAGTGATTGTCTCGTGAGACGAAGGATAATAAAATCGCCGTTTGCGTCTAACTTGCACTTTTTCATTCCAAATTATGGTTGGTTTCAGGGTTTTTGAGTACAAATACAAGTACTCATACACGTGTTTCATCTTAGTTTAAGAATTTTTTAAATCAGCTACTCACAAAGTTAGCCAATGCCTTTAAATTTAAACATTCAAAGTATCTGAGCAGTTAACCTTGGTACTTAATGGGTTCATTATTTCCTGGATGTTATTCAGTGTGCTTATTTAACTGTCAACATTCCTTTTGTTATTGTATTGTAGATACAGTGGAAACTCGGTATAAAGAGATCTGATATAACAATATTCCTGATATAACAAGGTAATATTCTGGTCCCAGCTCTTTATATTCTGTTGTTTTTTAACCCTGATATAACAAGATTCCTGCTGTAACAAGGTAATTTTTATGGTCCCAAGGACCTCGTTATACTGAGTTTCCACTGTACTTGGTTGTCTAGTTCTGAGGCTGTCAAACATTTGCTATCATTTCAGGGATTAATCTTTGGTGATATTCTGAAAACTATGTTCCTTTTTCTAGGAGGAAAGATCATGTTAATTGTCAAAAAGAAATTGCATGGAACACGCTCTACTCACTGGTGCTTGCATTGATGTCTTTCTATGGCAGGCAGCTTTGCACAACTATTAAATTGTCCTAGTATTGATGTGTTATGACAGTACTTCTTTTCACTATTATAAAAGATAGCATGATTTTCAGATTACCACCCTTTTTTTATACATTTGTATTTGACTTCTTTTTTGTTTCTCTGAAGCAAGTCAGGAATTAATAATCTAATATGTAACCATACACAGCAGCAAAGAAACCTGTAAGAATTTCAAGTTTATATGTCTTGCAGGGCCCTCTGGGAGAACAGTACATACTACTGAAGAGGCTACCCTGGATAAACAAGACTTTTTTATGCCTCCGCCCACCGTAGGTGGTTGCCGGAGGCATTATGTTTTCGGGTCGTCCGTCCGTCCATCCGTCCGTCCCGTTTTCGTTCTCGCGATAACTTAAGAACCGTTTGATGGATCAACTTCAAACTTGGCTCGTGTATGCATATGGGAGGGACAATGATCTGATTAGATTTTGGAGTCTCAAGGTCAAAGGTCAAGGTCATAGAGGTAAAAAAACACATAAAAATGACTCGTTCTCACGATAACTTAAGAACCATTTGACAGATCAACCTCAAACTTGGCACAGGTATGCATATGGGAGGGACAATAATCTGATTAGATTTTGGGGGTCTCAATGTCAAAGGTCAAGGTCATAGAGGTAATAAAACACATAAAAATGGCTTGTTCTCGCGATAACTTAAGAACCATTTGACCTATCAACCTCAAACTTGGCACAGGTATGCATATGGGAGGGACAATGATCTGATTAGATTTTGGGGTCACAAGGTCAAAGGTCAAGGTCATAGAGCTAATAAAACACATAAAAATGGCTCGTTCTCACGATAACTTAACCATTTGACCTATCAACCTCAAACTTGGCACAGTTATGCATATGGGAGGGACAATGATCTGATTAGATTTTGGGGTCTCAAGGTCAAAGGTCAAAGGTCATAGAGGTCATTATGTACATAGAAATGGTTCGTTCTTTGATAACTCAGTAACCATTTGACGGTTCAACAAACTTGTCTCATGTATGCATATGGAAACGGCAATGCTCTCATTAGATTTGGGGGTCACAAGGTCAAAGGTTGTTATTATTATTATTATTATTATTATTATTATTATTATTATTATTAATTATATGTCTTTCTTCACAGTTTATCAGATATATATGACAAATATTATAATACATGTACATGCATGAGAAAATAGCTATATCGTACATAGTAATGATGATTTGGCAGACTGGGAGATTATGTAAAAAGAAGGAGGATGAGAGGCCCATAGGAAAGCATGGCTTTTGAAATAAGGTCCCTCCCAAGATGATTGTGAAATAATTAGTTTTCAAATTAGAAAATATAGGACTAACGACTACTCCTACCACAAGAAAAAAATATATTCTAGTTATATTGTAGTGAGTATTGTGTATGATATGTGCAAAGAAGAATATTATTTACAAGAGAGGAAGATAAGTAAATGACAAGATACATTTGAGAAAGGAAAAAGAAAAATGTAAAGAAAAAGTTATTGGGACAAAACACAGGTGCACAAAATTATCATTTAAGTACTTTGACATTTGAATAATGCTGTAAAGTAGAATAGTTGTATATGTATTTTTGTATTGCTGTATCTTGTCTTGTCTTATGAAATATTTGTTTATATTTTTATATCATGTATACAAAGAGTCTACATGTACTGAAGGTGGTCAGGCTAAACCACCTTAAAGATAATGGGCCGTATCTATGAAATTAGCAAAAGACTAGCATGTGATAGCAAACAACAGACACGTTGGTCTACCTGGAAGTAATTGCTTACCCATGGCTCACAGGTTTATAGCCACTTGGTCTACTACCAGTTGGTCTAATTGTCTAGCACAACCATTGCTTAACCCATTTAGTCTACTGCCATTTTGGTCTACTTGCCGTTTGGTCCAAGCACCACTTGGTCTAATACCCACTTGGGCTAATTGTCATTTTGTCTAATGGTCAAATGGTCTAATGACCACTTCATCTACTTAATTTTGCTTAATTTGTCTAATGACTGTTTGGTCTATTACCAGTTCGTCCAAATGGTGTTAGACCAAGTGGGTATTGGACAAAATGGGCAAACTGGAAATTAGACGAAATGGGATAAGACAATGTGGGATGAGACCAAACAGGCATTAGACAAAGTAGGAGTGACCAATTGACAATTCACCGGCTCCACCCACTTTACTTCCTGAAAAGAAAGAAATTGCTATCATGAAGATTTCTTTTGTGGGTTTTTTTTCCAAGCCTTTCTCATGGGAGCTTTGCTTTTAACTTTTAACTTTTATCTATCACTGAAAATTGATGATGATGATGATGATGATGATTTTTCTTTATTATTATTATGACTTTGTGTTTCTGACTGTCTTACATTCCTATAGCTGTTACTTTACTGCAGTTACATGATAAACAAAAAATAAGAAGTTAAAAGTTATGAGAGTAGGATATTGACTCACTTTCATTGCCTTAATCATCATCTTAATCAAGCTATCGATCACTATACTACCGATGTACCCAATCTACTAGTAGCCTTTTTTTATTTTTTTCATTTTTCCAGTGTAGCTTTCTCTTTGCGAAATGGTGACTTTGATCTATATTTAGATTTTTTTGTTTCCTTTGACAAATAACATCTCCGTATGCATATAAATTTATGACTGATTGTAATTACAACTGCAAGATCATCTGCGTTTGTATTATTTATCAAAAAATAGTAAAGGCATTATAACTAAATCTTTGATATCAAATGCAACGAACCTTGAGTTCGCTTTTTTGTTGTTGTTTTGGGGGGGTTTTTTGGCAGGCGGATCTTGCTTTCATGCAAGTGTGGCAAAATATTTTCAAAACGCAAGAATAAGAAATGCAGATCCGTATATTGTCCCTTGAATGAAAGAGTCTCGTCTTTCGGTAGAACCGTGGCAAGGCTTCTATTTAGTTTGTAGTTCAGGTGTTGATGAGTATCTTGCAAAGATTTAAGTGCTACTGAAATGTCGTAGGACTCTTTTTAAAAAAGAAAATCATCAAGATATTTACAGGATATATAAATAAAAATAATTTATTGAAAACATATACGAGCACAGTGTCATGGATATATTCTTTCTTTCATTAATTTTCACACGCGGATTTTCACTCTTAAGCTCGGCGCACACTATACGATCTGTCTGCGATCCGATTTTTGAAAAATTTGTTACAGCATTTGATATGACAATTCAAACGTGTGTGTATTCTTGATGATAAAAGTTCCAAATATGAATACTAAAATTGAAATCCCGGACTTTTGCGAGACTCCTTGTAGCAATAAAAGCGGGTTCAATTCTGAATCGTACTGACGTCATGGCAGCCCTGTGATTGTCTACGATTTGAGGCCGATTTGGCCTTTACTCTGACCAAAAGGCTTGCAGTTTACTAACATTTTTATTTTAGTATTCGTATCATTATTCCGAACGTCATGTACGATCATTTTACATGTTTAAACTTTCATATCAAATGCAAAATGCAATTTGTTCGAAAATCGAGTCGCAGTTGGATCGTGCAGTGTGCGCCGGGCCTCAGTTTCAGCTGTTCTGTGAAAAACCTTCAGCTACGCTTGCAAGTAAGGATGACCACGATGCAAAGTAGAACTTCACGTTCATCTTTTAGATTTCTATGCTGACCATAAATGTGACCAGTGAAAAAACATAAAATTAAGCTAGGTATCAGAGAAAATTCCCACCTTCTGATCCTCTTATCAGCTCTTTCTTTTCCCTATAGCTCATTTCCTTTTTTTTATTATTCATGTACCTTTTCACTGTATGGCAACGGCAGTGTATATCGTGTACGCTTGATATTTTCCCCCTAATATACTTACTATTTATCTTTGTTACATGTATTACACTGTTAGAACGGTTGTCTAGGGACCGTTGATATAAGCCTGACAAAAAAGGTCTAGTTAGAGAACTTTGAATATAAAACATATGAATGTTACATGTGTATATATCTTTCTCATCGCTCTCTCCTATTCTATCTCTTCAGTCTTGCGCTCTCTCTCTCTCTCTTTCACCCTATTTCCCTCTATTCCTCTCCTTGGTTTCTTTATTTCCCTTCATGCCTCGTTTTTTAATCTTTTCTCTTAACTTGTATGATAAGGATACTTATTGGTTGCATCTCCTACGACAAAAAAAAAAAAAAAGAAGAAAAAAAAGGGCATGCAGAAGTAGATCCTGTGTGTATTTGTGTATGTTTGTGAACCACCGACTAGTAAAGAGTTGTTGTTGTTGGTTGTATTTTCTAGCGCTTCAGTCAGAATTGACTATTTACGCCTAGTCTCGTTGTCAAGAATCAAAAGTCTAGTCAGTCGTTTATTAATAATTCTTAGCTGGGAAACTGGTGCGCCTGTGCTTTCGCTGGTTCACTGCTTGGGGTTGTATCGTCCCGGCCAACTAGTAAAGAGTATCTGTTAAGAGGAATTTGTCTCCTTTAAGTCAACATTCTGCCAGCAACATAAACCAAACAAACAAAAAAAAAACATGTTAAAATAACGACAACCTTCCGTTGACAGAATTAAACATTCTCGTTTATCTTTATTTATTGTCATCATTATTGTTATCTTTAGTAATGTCATTATCATTATGAGTATTGTTACAATAATACTACTATCACTATCATTTTTATTGCTATTATTATCATTATGATTTCATTATTATAATCATCATCATCGCCGTCTTCAACAGGACGCACAAATTTTAGAGTGTGCCACCAACGCGGCCGCAACCTTCATGACCTTGGACACGCAGGCGCAGAAAAGACGTATGGCGTGTTGTGATATCAGCATAGTTACGGTCAGTGGTTATTATTCTGTTTCCAGTTATGATGATCGAAAGAATGTTATGGTTATTCACCTTCCGCGTGCATCAGGACAAAAAGATACAGTTCATCATGGCATACACAGTGACAAGAAATAAGATTTATATCATCCTCTTCGTATATATCAGTAAGTTTTAACTGGTTTTTTTTTCCTTTTCTTTTATATTCGAATAGTTTTTAGAGGAATGTTTCAAGACGCATCTGATAGATAAAAAAAGCTCAACTAGTTTCGAATTAATTGACAGAAGTGTTGGTGAAGTTGCCTCAAATGCGTGTAGCGATAATGTGCAACGCTTCGCTCGGGACAACTAGAAAAAGGCCCTACATCAAATCCGTGATGATCCTGGATTGATGGATGGATGGATGGCTGGATGGATGGATGGATAGATGGATGGATGGATGAATGGATGGATAAATGGATGGATTGACTCTTGCTAGATGGATAGATGGATTGGATAGATGGATGGATGAATGGATGGATGGAAAAATGATAACGGAACATAACATATTTCGTTAAAGGATGATACTTCTGATAAAAGAAGTTTGAGTATGTTTTGAAGCAAGGTTTTGCTATGATTACGATTTCATTTTATAGTGGTAGTAAAGGGCCACACTACAGGTAATAAAAAGTAATTATGATGAAATACATAGACTAGACGAGCAGGTGATATATTTATGGAATAATACATTGGTAGTAGCTATGAGATATTAAGGTTGGTATCTCAGTTAATGGTCTAAGACAAGCTCTTGATTGATGGTATTAAGGTTGGTATCTCAGTTAAATGGTCTAAGACAAGCTCTAACCAACTTACGAGAAACTTTGCAAGAGCAGGACATATTTTGGCCCATTAACTGTAGCCACAACTAATTTTTAGAGCATGATTTCTGACAAGAGGTGACGTTTAATGACTGGTGAGTGGCGAGTCAATATCGGCGGCGACTCGCGGAACGTACGTTAATGTTTGTCATAAGTATTCATTTTTAACACATTGTGTAAAAAGAGATAATTCAAGGATCAGTTTGTGTCTAAAGGCGACATCTTAGAATATTTAATTTTGCTTTATTCCAGATTTCTTGATGGACAATATCTTACAGTAAAATTTTGACATTTTGTTTATTTAGTATGAGTCCACACAATTTCCTTGAAAATCATTAATATTTTTGTCAATAACATTCATGATTTTCAAGGACTTTGGACATAATCTGTCGAACCCCTCCTTTTTATGAATAGATAAGTTTAAATCTGTTCTTAAAACACACACTTATTTAGCATGTATCTTAGCTTGAAAAAGTGATTAGACAGCCTAAGTTTAAATCTGTCCTTAAAACACACTTATTCAGCATGTATCTTAGCTTAACAAAGTGAAATTTGTAACCTATCTTTTCTTTCTTTTCTTTCTCTTCCAAAGCGCATAGGGACATACTACATGTACTAATGTAATGTGTTATGCGCTATACAAATCCTGTTCATCATTATTATCATTATTACTGTTCCCATTATCAAATTCGTCGAAATGAGTTTGGGTATAAGACAAAAGAGGAAAATGTAATATCTTAAAATCTGCTTGTATCACTGTTGTAGAGCTTGTAGCGTGCAAAGTAACACGATTCCACGGACTTGCGACAAATCGTCTAGCATGTCTAAAGGGCGATTTTAATGACCATTGTCTAAATAGGACCTATCCAAATTGAGAAATTCTGTAGGTAATAAGATTCTGTAAATTTAAGGGGTCACGGGCGAACCATGAATCAGTAATTATTCAATCATTCAATTATTCAATTATTCAGCTATTGACGTAGTTTCCTGCATTGAAGAAGCCAGTACTCATTGTGCATCCGTGTTATGTGACGTCACGACGCTAGAGAATGGAGAGACTGTTGCCATGGTACCCAAATCATTAGTTGATGAAGATGCTCGGTGGTTAAATGACGTTCCTGAGTTTAAAAATGCCCCGCAAAGACGGTGTGCATTACCAGGTACGTGTCCAATGCATATTACATATTTTCCCTCTTTTTCGTTTGGGCATGGTGGGTGTGTGTGTGTTTGTGGTGACACGACATTTGCTCCGGCGACATTTGCTCCGCCGACAACTGCTCCGAAAATGACGACAAGTGCTCCGCGACAAGTGCTCCGCGACATATGCTCCGCCGACAATTGCTCCGCCGACATTTGCTCCGCCGACATTTGCTCCGCCGACATTTGCTCCGCCGACATATGCTCCGCCGACATATGCTCCGCCGACAATTGCTCCGCCGACATTTGCTCCGAAACGACGACATTTGCTCCGGCGACATTTGCTCCGCCTCATATGCTCCGCCGACATCAAATATCCTCTAAAACGACATTTGCTCTGCCGACATTTCCTCCGAAACGACGACACTTGCTCCGCCGACATATGCTCGAATTATTTCGACAATAATGTAACAACTGCCCCGTTCCTTTTCTTTATAATTTTCACTTTTTGTTTATTTTTAGAAATTCTTCTGCTTCAATGGAAAAACATATTTTTTTTTTATTTTTTATTTTTTGCTAGGATAGGAATGCCCTACATTTAAGGCTGACAGTTCAATGTTTATGTGTTTCTACAGTATATTTCCGTTTTTCACATTGAACATCAAATGCGCAAGATCATGAAACAGATTACCCTTAAAATAAATATATCAAATAAATAAAGTTAGTGATTAAGATATAGAAAGGACGGACGGACGGACGGACGGACGGACGGACGGACAACCCGATAACATAATGCCTCCGGCACCACCATCGGTGGGCGGAGGCAGCTTTAAGGGGCAATTTTGACATACCGCAGTATTTCTATCTTTGCAAACTATTTTGCAGTTTGTTTAGATAGATCTACTCTGATTTACTTTGATTACTCTGATTACGTAGATTATTTAGAGTGACCTATCATGATAAACATGATAAAGGCATGCCCTCAAATTCACTGAATGGTGTCGTGGGGGCAAGGTTCAAGTGTCGTGGTTTCCAAAACATTTCGGTGGAGAAATTGGCGGCGAGGCAATTGTCATAATCATTATCAATTGTCGGAGCAGAGTAAAATTATTATCAATTTATTGATGATTATGATTAATTCGGCGGAGCAAATGTCGTCCGAGCATATGTCGGCGGAGCATATGTCGGCGGAGCAAATGTCGCCGGAGCAAATGTCGTCGTTTCGGAGCAAATGTCGGCGGAGCAATTGTCGGCGGAGCATATGTCGGCGGAGCAAATGTCGGCGGAGCAAATGTCGGCGGAGCAATTGTCGGCGGAGCAATTGTCGGCGGAGCAAATGTCGGCGGAGCATATGTCGGCAGAGCATATGTCGCGGAGCACTTGTCGCGGAGCACTTGTCGTCATTTTCGGAGCAGTTGTCGGCGGAGCAAATGTCGCCGGAGCAAATGTCATGGAACCGTGTTTGTGTGCTAAATCGTTGGAAATTATGAATTCCAGTTGCATTTTACTAATAACGAAAACACTCGTTGTAACTACAAGATAAATACACGTGGAAATAGTGGCGTAATGAGAAAACACTTTGGGGGCAGAAAAGAAAAAATCCGCATCACCACCCGGTGGCACAATAGGCAATTGTTTTTAAAGGTGGGGAGTGAATGCAGATATTGACGATAACCCCGACGGTCAAGATATGAACCTACAAAAATCATAAGGATTTTGTTTTCTTTTTCCTGAACACCATATTATTTCCATCATTTACAGTATGATAAAGATGTAGCAAATGTACTCTCTCTCTAAAAAAAAAAAGAAAAAGGAAAAACAAAGAGTGAACGCGTTCACTCTGTTAGGGGTGAATTGCAGAAGAGAGTGAATTGAGAGTGAATTAAGAGTAAAAATTGTGATATTCACTCTTTGTTCACTCTTTGAGGGATGACCTCAGGGATCACTCACAATCTTTGAATGATCCCTGAGGTCACCCCTCAAAGAGTGAATAAAGAGTGAATATTATCACAATTTCTACTCTTAATTCACTCTTAATTCACTCTAAATTCACTCTCTTCTGAAATTCACCCCTAACAGAGTGAACGCGTTCACTTTTTTTTTTTTTTTTTTTTTTTTTAGAGAGAGAGAGAGAGTATTTTAGGGCTCTTCCCTATCATTGTTATTTTCATCCATTATCTTGGTAGCTTTCCTTATTGACCAAGCTATAATTTTCGATGCATTTTGGTCTCGTCACGACCGATAGTTTATGAGAGCAAAAAAGGCCAACTGCAAAGGGATTGTAAATGTTAAGCACATTATCGGGGCACATGTCAGAATTTTAAAAAAAGGAACACTCCTCAGAAAACCAAAGGGTGCTTCTGTCACTTATAGCATGTACGTTAAAAGAAGGGGAAATGGACATACTAGAACATGGAGAAAGGAAAAGCGTCATTTATCAAAAGTAAACTTGGGGGGGGGGGGTGCTTCAGAATTCACTCAACAGAAAGGCAATTTTAGTATTAGAACCGAAATGAGCAGTCTTAAGGGGCACTTTTCAAATTTCATTGTGTATGGGGACATTCATTAGAAGTGATAAGGGCGAACTTCTCAGAAGGGAAAAGAGCGCTATGAATTCATGAATTTTACTAAATTGCCCTGGTATTGTAAATATAAAACAACTATATTTCATGATAAATATGACTTCTTCTTGGAATAGGTGCACCATTTACCAGTTGCTCTTTCGAATAATTGACCTATGTTAATTCTGATTCCATATTGTGCATTATTAATTTAGTAGGCGCTGTGATATAGATTCACTAATTATTAGTTGTCATGTCAATATCGCTGTTATTATTATTATTATTATTATTATTATAAAATATCACCATCATTATTATTATCACTATCACAGTCATCTCCATCTCAATTTTTATCATTTATTTATTTTTTTGTTATTATTATTATTATTTATTTATTTATTTTTGCTTGTTATTAGCATTATTATTGTTATTAACACGACAGTTACTGTAGTTGCGTGACTGTTATGCACCTGTCCTGGATAAATAGAACCCGATTACTGATAGATAAAGAAAAATTAATTTACCTACATACCTGACCATTCACATTACGGTACAGATTGTCTATCAAACCCCTGTCAGAATGGAGCGACCTGTACGGAGACTCTATATGGATTTACTTGCACCTGCCCAACAGAGTTCTACGGTGAACTTTGTAGTGAGTATGATTAACATCAGTTCAGTCCATATCCTGCCTACTCCATAAAGATATATGATAACAATGATAACAATAATGATGAAGATAATAATAATAATAATAATAATAATAATAATAATGATATTGATAACAATAAAAATAATGGGCCCTAATAATGATGATGATAAAAGAAGAAGAAGAAGAAGAAGAAGAAGAAGAAGAAGAAGAAAGAAGAAGAAGAAGAAGAAGAAGAAGACGAAGACGAAAGAAGGACGGTAAAACAACAATAATGATAACAACAATTATAATATTATATACCACCTTTCCATTGGATATAAGTGGAGGGAGGTGCACTGTAAAAACTAAATGTCAAATCACCATTTAAAAGGACCGAGGAATAACTTCATTTTCAAAATGGTAGATAAACACTTTAACATGCTAGATTAACATTCTATAATGTTGAATCCAGCATCTTCAAAGAGTTGATCTGCCATTTGAAAATGAATTCACTCCTTAGCCCTTTGAAATGGTGATTTGATATTTTAGTTTTTAAATTGTGATTGATATTAGTGGTTGTTTTCCTCATATCGTTTTTCTTATGGTGTGTTTCTTAAACCGTTTTATTAAACTGTTCTTCTTATACCGTGTTTCCTAGAACTGTCACCTTTAAAGAACTCTACTTATACAGTTCTTCCAATATCGTGGTTTTTTAAAGCTGTAAATTTTCCTTATACTATTCTTCTTGTAATGTATTCTTATCGTAATTCTTATACCGGTTTCTTTAACCGTTTCCTTATAACTCTACATTTTAGGTTCTAATACGTTCTTTTATTTTAGACTGCCCCCTTATTCATACTCCGGATGCCGGTGACACAAAAATATCACTTACCATGGCCTCAATATGACCCAGGGTGTGACGTCATTTCATTTTGAGGTCAGCGCAAACAACGATGCCACCATTGTGCTCTTGCAAAGCTTTGACGAGAAAGACCGGGTCTACACCCTAGGCGAGTAGGCCTACTATACAAAAATACTAGTAATTTGAAATTGGCATAACATGTCATGTAAATGTTATCTTTTTTTTCCAGCTGCACTGTGAAATTAAGAAATAATGAAACAGAACAGAACTGTTGTGAGTTGAGATCACACACATTCCCAACTTCCGCATTGGCCTATGGGCAAGCCCGAGCTACTTTACTCCACATATTATTAATTACGTTTATGGTTTGGAATCAGTTATATTTAATATGCACTGTGTTACGTGAATAACCTCACAAGAGGAAGATCAGAAACATAAAGTAAGATGAAAAAATATGGATGTGAATTTTTGTCACATATCCACAATACTTGATAACGCTTTGGACATCAATAAATACCTTTGAGTTGCCAAGTTTATCTCGTTCGCTGCCATTCATACCTACTGTACCTATCAAATGTAAACCGGGGGTATCTGGTGCACATAATTATTTTAATTCTTTTTCTATGTTTTTACTCATACAGTCATTGGCAAATTTAACAACGGGAGAGGTTGTTTACGGCGACTCAAATTAGAGACCTTTAAACGCTGGATTATTCTAAAGCGTGTTACGCTGAACCATCTAGTTTGATCCTGTCCGGTATACCAACTTATGACCACTACCAATTCTCTATTGAGGGCACACGCATCAAGATGAGGCGCTATGGTAGTGAGGTCTCACTGATGGATTTCCACGATTCGGATCCCCTTTCCATAAAGTTTGTTGGAATCTTCACTGGATGGGGATCAGAAGGTTACTGGAAATTCCCAACTCTCTGCTCACCTCGATGACAGATTATAGGCATGATAGGCCTAGTAGCATTTAGCATTTTAAGAGTCGACCCAGGAAAGTTTCAGTAAAGCTTTACGACTTTTTTACATAATGAGGCGGTAAACGCCCGCTGTTGTTTATTATGATTATGATTATTATTATCATTACTATTTGTATATGAATGGTATATGAGGCTGAAAAATAATAATAATAATACACAACAGCGAGGCAAAAGTCATAATTTTTGCCTCCTGGTGGACCAATAAAATCATGAAGTTGGCGAAAAAAATATGACGTCAAGAGTTTTTGTGTACAAAAACAAATCCCTTTTATTTTAGCGTGAACTAGTCATGCTGGTACTCAAATAAAAAAAATTAAAAAAACAGCAGGAGAGAGGGGGGTTTTTGAGGGGATTGCCGCTGGATATTTGAATGGGCCTAATAATGTCCATCACCTATTCCACTACTGGATGTTGTGTATTACAGGGGGCGCCCCTATGATTCTGCAAGTGATCAAAAAAAAAAAGAAAAAAAAAAAAGTAGAGGAAGAAGAAGATAAAGAGGAAGAAGAAGAAAGAATAGGAGGGGGAGATAGGGCCGGGTCATACAACTATACACAATTACACACTAAGAATAAAAGGTTCAATTTTTGCACCTTTCAAACGCAACACTGGGAACTCCTTTATGGGTACAACTTTGCACTATAAGAAGTATTATGCACCTTTAAGGTTGCAGTGAGCTACGTTTTGCACCCTTAAAGGTTAAAAGTGCACCTTGCCCTCCCCCCCCCCCCCCTCCTCAAAATACCTGGCGCCGCCCCTGACTCCGGTAGGGGGGAAGCAGTCAAATAATTTATTGCTTTACACAGTCACGCGCGACGAAAAAAAAAAGTGGTTTCTACTGGACTAGGCCGCTTGACGCAAGTGAGGCATTTAGAGAGAGATTTTCTCCCAAATCACCGGAAAAGGGTGTGTTTGTTGAGTTAGTGGCGTATTTGCGAGGATTTAAAAACCCTGTCTACGGAGTATTTTTTTCGAGAATAGGGAAAAAAAAACACCTCGAAAATGGTGTGATTTTTACCGATGGTGAAAACTTATCTAGGGAGATTTTGGAAAACATGCGGTCACGCGTCTGTATAACATTATTTATTCTCTCTGCCCTCTCCCCTCCTTTGAGAGTCGTAAAGATGGATGCTTCGATTTTCTTTTTTATTCCTATTCCAAGAGCACATCTATTTGTGCCTCAAGCGAAATATCAATCTATGGAAAGGTACCAGTAACAATTCCTAATGCTACCATACTAATGCACTGCAATGCGATCAAGCGAGCCATAATGCCTGTAGATAAAAGCTCAAAACGAAACGAGAAATGATTCGTGAACAGGAAAGTGAAAAGTAATTGGGGAGCTAAAAACTATTATCATTATTTCAGTGTCAGTTTGGAAGAATTGCATGATATGAATGTCCCTTGAAAAGGATTGCTTTTCAGTGCCAATATATCGACATAGCCAATAAACAGCTGTATGTTTGACCTGCATTAATTGTGTGTTTTTCTCATATATGTACCCATTTCTGATGACTCAATAATTCTTTTATCATGTTTATGTATAGTATGTCCATTAATGTATTTGGAGAAAGCATATTATAAACAAATGTTCTTCTCATCTCTTTTATTTCCCTTCCCTCCCCCTTCCTTCCTATCATCCCCATTTCATTCTCAGCTCTACTAGTTTCTTGCCCCCCACCCCCACCCCCCCCAGGGGGAGGGTGCAGGGAGAGGGGGGTTTCCCACCTCCCGCGCGAATCGCGGAAACTCCGACGTTTGTTTGTCATTGTTCCCTTGCCTGCTCCCGCTCCTCTTACGTTCTCTTACCTTTTTCTTTTCTCGCTCACGCTTTTTCTTTTCTTTTTTGCTTGCTTGTTCCCTCTTCTTCTCTTTCACCCTCCTGTTCGTTTTTTCCAGTTTATTAAAGTGGCGTTTTAGCTGTTTGTTTTGAAATTATTTTTGTTGTCACTATGTTGCAGGACCTCCTATTTATTCGTGTGTAAACATTATTTTTAAATCGTATTCCATGCGAATTCAGTAAGTTTGAAAGAGTGCGCTATGGAATTTTCAGTGAAACCCTTCAATAATGCCCATGTTTTATACCGGCTGCATATTTCAATGATGTGTGTGTATAGTCCCATATACTGTCATCCGACGAGCTCCGTTTCTTTTGTATGTACTACATTCTAGTATTCACTGTATATTTTTATAATGAATGTAAATAAGAGAAAAACTTTGTGAGCCGTGCATGAGCTCATCAAAAAGGCCGAGTTCATTTTTGATGATATTATGATCTCAAAGCTCGAGGTAAACAACAATTACTTTCATGTACATTTCTTTAAAAAAAGAGATGGATCGCATTCACTCTGTTAAGGGTGAATTTCAGATGAGAGTGCATTTAGAGTGAATTGAGAATTGTTTCCAGTCCTTTCTCGCGCCTCGGTGATCCGTCAAGGCTTTTGAGTGATCAATGATGTCACCCTAAAGAGTGAATAAGAGTGAATATAACAATTTTACTCTTAATTCACTCTTAATTTACTCTTAATGCACTCTCTTCTGGAATTCACTTCTAAAGAGTGAATGCATTCACTCTTTTTTTTTTTAAGGGAGTACATCTTAATCTACTTTTCAAACGCTCTGGAATAGGTTTTTTCACTTGGTAATTATCCAATTAAACCAATCTAATTATTTTACCCTTCTGTAAATTAGATCTATTTAAACAACTGGGTTGGCTTTCTTATGAACAAATAGTACAGAATTTTAGATGTATTTTTGTGCCGGAAGTAATTTTAATTTCTTTATAAACAAGTTCCAATACATATCTGAAGTACGCAACTTTAATAGGAATGGAAAGCCGAGATAGAGTGAGAAAGTAGAAAGTATCTTTCCTGAGATTGGGTGAAGTCCCAAAAAGGATTGCAAACCAGTCGAGAGGTTGACGAGGAGAGAGGGCTCTAACCAGATGAGAAGGCGATGAGAAGAGAAGACAAGACGTTTTGGGCAGCTTGTTCGTCATCAGGAGTGACTCCTGATGACGGAAAAAAAAAAACACTAAGCTAATTTTAAATTCAGATATAAAACATAGCTATATTAAGGTTTGATGTGCCTGCGTAACATTTCGTCAAAGGCGGCCTTGATTTTTTTTTTTAATTGGTCAAATAGAAAAAAAAAAAGTTATTAAGCTATGAGTGCATTAAAATCGTAATACACTCCAAAAATCAAAAGTGGACATACACCTTCCGACCAAATATTAGTTCATTATAAGTTGGGTCCTTTTATTTTATACTTTAATTTTTATCTATAAATACGGGGGAAACGATAAAAACTACTTTCGAAAAATCAACTTAGGCAACCTCAGTAGCCCTGTCTATCACCTTTAGAAATGTGCGGACTTTACAATGGCTATTACGTAATCCGAACGTGATTTGTATAGGCAGTGAAATAGGCTTCCGAAACTGCACTTACATGATTTTCGAAAGTAGTTTTATCATGTTCATTGTACATAAGTAAAGATGATGTTTATATAATATTGACTGGCATTAATGATATACCAACCTATATCGCCCGATCTGAATCCAATATTGCCCAAGTCGAAGGCGCGGGCAATATTGGATTCAGAGAGGGCGATATAGGTTGTATCTCATTCAATGCAGTCAATATATTATTATTTTCTATATCCCCCAGGAATTGATGAAAAAATGAATTAAAGTCATCTCTCCAAGTATACCCATTTAACATGTATGTGTGCCTTAACTTTAATCACACGGCTTATACCTTTTTATGATGTCATAATGTATTTGCGCATCGCATGTTACGTATCTTTTTATTCGCGCACTGCATGCGTGGCTTGCGTTGCTTCTCAAACCGGTTCAAACTGGATTTCATGAATATTGCCCGCTGCTAAATTTACACGTAGGGTCAATGAGAAAACCCGGAAGAGAGAAAATATGGTATGATATTGACCGCTGCCAAATCAGGGAACGCAAAATATGGAAATAATTGCCACAGAAAAATGCCTCGTATAGATAATAATATACAGATATTGCCTGCATAGAGGTTTAATACAACATTTCATTTCCCCGACGGAGTTATATTTTACCCAAGGGAAAATATTGTCCCGAGGGAAAAAATAGCTTAGGAGGGAGATGAAAATGTTATTTATCAAAGAGATTATCAAGAGCACCAGGCAGTATCTGTTATATTATCATAGTCTATATAGATTCGCCATCAGAGTATTGCACTGACTTGCATTAACTTGCACTGTTTACTGCAGCTCCGCTGTAAAATATCATGCTTATACGTAATAATTAAAAAATACAGCTAGCATGCAAACAACGCATATACACACCTGACTACGCAGCTTATACGCAGTGAGTGACGTCGCCTCGTTGTTGTTGTTGTTGGTTGTATTTTTGGCGCTTCAGTCAGAATTGACTATTTACGCCTAGTCTCGTCAAGAATGAAAAGTCTAGTCAGTCGTTTATTAATAATTCTTAGCTTGGAAACTGGTGCGCCTGTGCTTTCGCTGGTTCACTGCTTGGGGATGTATCGTCACCTCGGTCAATATACAGCCTTATATTGACCGAGGTGACGTCAAAACCAAAAATAACAATTGCGATCCTTGCTAGCTCTAGTCATGTGATGGTATTTTGACCAGTCACTGATTTGAATCTATATACCCTATGTAATATAATAATTCATACATTCTTTATGAAACGAAATAAAGGCAAAAACACAAATACTTAATTTTTTAACAAATAAGATTTTATCTCTTCGAAACAAGACATTGAGTAAAATTACAAATCAAAATTGACCCATTCACATCTCTTGAGCAGTTCATTGAGATTCAATGGTTATATTGTTTCACAAATTTAAAAAAAAAACAGTATTACATAAACGAGTGTTTACAAACATTCTTTAAAATGATAATGGTTATTTCCCCGAAAACATCTTCACTTCGACATCACTAATAAAACAGTACGGGATAGAGTGCTTATACTAACATAGATGATTTTACAACATGCTCTCATTATGATTATCATACCGAACATGCACATGCGTGTCATTCTTGTTTTGTCTGCTCCTCATACATATCAGAAGAGAAATTTGTATGTGTTGTTGTTTTTAGACAAGGTGTGAATAAATAAATGTGGTATCACAAAGTTTGCACAGCTTTCCTTCCAAAAATCTAAGTTGTTGCAGAATCAATTAAAAACTGGTCGAATTGAAAGCAAACATAAGAATTGGATTGTTGAAACGTGTACATCTATGAGAACAGTCATACATTGTGAATGTACTGAGAAAAGCATGGGCAAGAGAATTTCAGTAATGCAGTACAGTAGAAACTCATTGTATACAGTTCCGATTGATACAATGAGATTCCTGATATATTAAGGTAACTTTGCTGGTGCCAGACCTTTATTTCTGGGAGGGGGGGGGGGTTCACCCTGGGATATAAACAGGTAATATTCATGGTTTCCAATGTCCAGCTTATAGTGAGTTTCCACTGTATGGTAAAGGCATTGTGGAGAAAAGATCTGGGGCCGTTTCTCGAAACCATCGTAAGTCTAACTTCTTGGACATCCTATTGAAACATGCGTTGTAGAATTAACACACGATTCAATGGGATGTTCATGAACTTAGACTTATGACGGTTCCGAGGAACGAAGCCCAGGGCAATTCCTACTAGATAATGAGGAGAACCTGAAGGGGAGGGGCCACCGAAATAGAAGAGTGAAGGGGGCAGGGAAGATAAGGAGATGGAGGGTGAGGAAAGTGAGAAAGGGAAGAGAGGAGATGTTGGAAGATGATTACAAGGAGAGAAAGATGGAAAAGAGTGGAAAGAGGAATGAGGAAAAGGAGATGATGTGAATGGAGAGGAAAGGAGAGGAGAGTATGTGAAGGATGGAAGAGAATGGAAAGAGGAATGAGGAAAAGGAGAGATGATGTGAATGGAGAGGAAAAAGGAGAGGATAGGAGAGTAAGTGAGGAAGAAAGGCCAGGATGGGAGACAGGAAGGGAAGGGTAAAACGTCTGAGCAGAGGCGAGGGGAATGGAAGAGTATGGATAGGAGGGCAGGTGCAGGGTGAAAGAGAGTAAGAGGGAGAAGAACATTCAATCAATCTTGCTGATTGAGAAGGCAGTCAATTTTCAAGAGTGCTCCCATCCAAAATTATGTAATTTTCTTTTTCAGTGCCTCCATGAATATCCGTAAGTATAGCACTTGTTCAGCAAAATCAGGTGCACTTTTTCAGAATGTAATTTCATGCCTCACTGCAATTCCCTTGTCGAAGAAAGAATCACAAGCTGCAGGCCCAGAGCGTACATGTACAAATTTTGACCTGAACTGAAATGAAACCCTCAAAAATTCTGCAAGCTACATTCAGTCTAGAACCATGGCATGAAGAACAATCACCTTTTAAGACTAAACAAATGGCAACAGTTATTTCTTCATTTCGAATGGTATCAGATAAAACTCTACACTTCCTACTGAGAGAATTTTCGCTCTTTGAGTCTCAATTTCATAAAACTTTGTTTAAACGCAACCTTTAACCAATTAAAAAAAAACTGTGGCAAAATAAAACGACATATGCATCTGTATTTAACACTTGGATTACACAGAAAGAGTCTTTGTTGCACACAGTTTCTTTTTCTTTCCTCTATTTGAAATTCATTTACATGTACTGTAATTTTCATTGTACAAAAGTGTTTTCTTGCAGCTGCTGTTGTTTTTTAAGGGCCATTAACTGCATCATGTTCACCATGATTTCTCTAAATTTCATGATTTAAAAGAAAAGACAGACAAAGATAGTACATGTAGGTAATTAATCTCTAATGTTAAGTTTCTAATGAAATAGTTTGTAATGATCCAGCATTATATAGCAGGTAATAATTATTCCAACTAAACTAGCTTGAATATGTTCATAATAAACAGAATGCTGTTCAGGCTATGGGTTGCTATGTTGGGGTATCAATAAAACCATTTCCATTTTTAATTTAAAGTTCAAAATTCTAGAGTTCATCATACAACGATCACTAACAAATTTGAAACAGAAGGGCAAAATAACAAAATGCTACATTGCTCTGACCAAGTTATTGCATTGACATGAATGTACCCTATTCCTCTGAAAAAAAAAGGAGAAAAATCCAAATTCAAACAGTTTATATTCTCCTTGTCATGACACTTATTCATATACACAATAATATATTATTTTCTTAGATACAAACTCATTTTTTCGACCTACCATTGCACACTTCATAAACAAAAGTAGTAAAAGAAATACACAGAATAAAATCCAAATCGACTCTTTTTATCCTGGCAATGATTATTCAACCAGGGAAAAAAAATGGTACCATTATTACTTCATGAAAATCTGTTAAATAGTCAGATACAGTATATATATCACAGTATGAATATGTACATGATATACAATGTATACAAGCAAGTTACTTTTGATATATTACAAGTTATTATATATAAATATATACTACCACAAAGAACTATTCTACAGCAATTAGTCATTATAATTAGTACTTCAATTATACAGAAAACAAAAGGCAAAAATATTTGTTATGCCTACATACTTTGTCAATTCTAAACTTCCTGTTCATGTACTTTTGACTATGAGATAAGTAAACTGTAATCCCTTCATGTACAGTGTGTCCCAGAAAAAACCAAACCCTAAAACAATGCGTTAATGCGACCACACTGTGTGCTCTACATGTATAACAATTATTCATTTCCCATAAATTTCAAGAACTATGTTTTCAAATTATACCTTGATGCCATTATAAATGCATACATGCTTCAAATGAGCAACATCGTTTAGAAAATGGCATGTCAAAATCCATTTGTGCCAAACATGGGTAAAAATCATGAAAAAATTTAGAATCACAGGTAAACGTGACACCAAGGATTTATGAAGTTTAAAACCGAAGGAGGAGGCTTTATTCATGCGTTTTTTTAAATAATGCGGGCAAGGATAATACCCTTAATGCAAAACAAAGGATGATCAACTTTTTGTAAATGATGGAGGTAAAGAAAGCGTATATTCTATGAGAGAATGGTACCTGCATTATTATCACAAGCAATTTTTGCATTTTTGCAAAACTGCAACTTCTTCAAAGAACAAAGTAGTCATTAAGGTGATATTTTATCAAAATTTCTAGACAGAAACACATTCCTCTGTCACTGAATGGAAGGGTATAGCATAAAGGGTAAAGGCTCAAAAGGCAGAAAACAAAACCAAGACTGCGGCAATCTCCCATTTCAGGAAGGCCTCCTTTTTCGTTGAAGGAAGGGCATTTTTCAATCTTTTGAGCGATATTAATTTACTCTGGATATTCTGGGGGCATACGCCCTTGCCATCACTGGAAATGGGCAATGACCCATGTTTTATGAAAAGTTTATTGAATGGAATGTCATCACACATTGAAATTCTCTCCTATCAAGCGTGTATGGATTAATGCAATGAGAATATCATGTGAAAGCATGATACTTAAAACTGATGGGAAATAAATAATCATTGTCACATAGTACATAGTGTGGTCACAATAACTCCTTGTTTCAGTGTTTTGTCTTTTTCTGGGAACACGCTACTGTACTAATAAAGCAATTCCTAATTAACTTTGTCAATGTGGATGAGAAATGCAATGAACTAAAAAAAAATAATAATAATAAACTCAGTAGAGTACGATGCAATTGTCCCTCTACATTTCATTAGTCATATCAAGGCAACAAAGAGACATTCACCCTATTCCCATTTGAAAAATATGCACTCACTTGTACCCCTTTCATACTTCTGCTTTTTGTGAAATATCCATAACAGCAATAAATTTACGTTACTTTGCAAGGAGAGAATGATATATGGTTTACCCAATTTACATGTTTGAAATAAGCTCTTTCATGTCATGTTCATAATGCTGCTAACTTCAGCCAAAAATATACGCAAAAACTTAAGTTACACCGTCAATTTGATCAGTGCTGACCCCATTCAAACTGTAACTTAAGTTTTTATACGCAAAAACTTAAGTTACACCAGTCAATTTGATCAGTGCTGACCCCATTCAAACTTGGGATATAAGCATTCTCTTGCTGCTTACTCCTGTTCATACATAAGCAACAGCTGAAGACGGCACTACAGATACAAGTGGACAGTGCTGATTGCCAGGAGCGTCGCTTCTGACAGACATGAGCCCTATACAAGAACCCACTCGTATTATTATTATTATTATCATCATACTTTAGAAATCAATGCTCTATTTATGTTCTGTTCATACTGTTGTTTTAGAATACCTGTAAAATATCAGTCACACTTGATGATGTGCTACAGGTACATTTGGCAATAAAGCCCCCAACCTCATCACAGCCGTCAAATACCAGCAAAAAGTGTAGTTGCACTTTGACATGTAAACATGAACTGGGCTGACCCCATACATATTTCTGAATAGGAAGCTTAATTTATGCCCTGTTCAAAGTTTTGTTTTTAAAATACATATAAAATATTAGCCACATTTTTAATCATGCTGCTGATATTTGGTATGCATGAAGAGGGTTGACCCTATTCACTCCTTGTAAGTTAGATCTCTCTTATCCCCCGCCCTTATTCGTCTCATTTCATGAATACATGACAGATATGAACAGTGCCTTTCTTTTGCTGCATTACTGTACGTAGAAAGCACTCTCACTCTCAATGGCACAAGAACAAAATCAAATGGGAACGCACCATTTTTTGAGATATCTTCCATGTAGCGTGACAGCGGAAAGTTCCAAAGCCATTTCACACCAGCCCCCCCCCCCCAAAACCTTTACTATATTTGCATGGATCATGCTCTACAAGGCCAAAATTCATCATCATTAATCCAAATGTGACAGCTCTTCACAGAAAAAA